>JAUBNY010001135.1:39591-65396 GCA_032275445.1 Crypturellus soui | reverse complement strand
CCTCTCAGCCTTCTCTTCTCCAGGCTGAACAAGCCCAGCTCCCTCAGCCTCTCCTCATAGGGCACATGTTCCAGGCCTCTGATCATCCTAGTCGCCCTGCACTGGACTCTCTCCAGCAGCTCCACATCCCTTTTGTACTGTGCGGCCCAGAACTGGACACAGTACTCCAGATGTAGCCTCACCAAGGCTGAGTAGAGGGGTAAGATAGACCCTCGACCTGCTGGAGACGCTCCTCTTAATGCATCCCAAATGCATCCTTTAAATATAATTTTATTTATAGTGTTTTCAGCATATTAGTTTTTCAAGTTGATACTTTCCTGCTAGCTTTCAGTCTAGTGAAATTATGTTTATATTGTAGTAGACAGTGTTTGGGCACCGTGCCCATAAATAGGTTTGCTTTGTGGATTAATTACGTAAACTTCATACTATACATGTTTAGCTGTATGTTTAGTGACTTTGTGTGAATGGAAAGGTGTTTCAACCACCTAGATCCTCTCTGCCTGAATTACCTGTGTGTTAATTTTTCCCCCGATTTCATTAGAGAATTGTAAGCCCTTAGCAGCCCCTTAAGGAGACTTTCTGGTGTGCTTTTACCATGGTTAGCTGCTGGCTCTTCTTTAACTTTTGTGTTCTCATTTGGTCATTCAGACCCTTACACCTTCTGACTGGTCAGAACTATTTTGCATATAGTCCAGCTGGAAAAGAATAGTAATGATGTGGGAGTGTAAATGACTGAACAGGAAATAGATTTAGCTGTGTGTTGCAGGAGAATCTCTTCATAGTCATTAAGAGCTGTGTTAGGGCTGGGTAATGAAGAACAAGAATGGTAATCAATTTGTAATTATAAAGCTATTGGATGTGAAAAATGCCTCTATGTACTGAGGAAGTATTCTCAGGAGAGCCATTGTGAGTGTGTTAATAAATTTTGTAAGTGTGAGTGTGTTCCTGGCACACACTATAGGCCCTAAGAAATCTGCCAGGCGATTTTGCACATGTAACAGTTGTTTGAAGACAATGGATGTGAAAAAGGCAAACTAATGCAAAGTATTTTCTCTATTCTTACTAGTACTATCTGTTTGGTTAATATCTGCATAAATCTATGTAGATCATCAGTAGCACTTTGAAATGTTGCTAAAAATAGTAATATTGTACATGTTTTAAAGTGCCTGCTTTGGAGGATAGATGTGTTCTTGTTTAGACCGTTGTAGATGTGTGTGATTTCTTTTTTTTTTTTTGCAGTTCTGCACAGCTCACTTGCAAAACTGTGTTTCAGAATTCTGTTGTATCAAGCAGATCTTTCAAGTGTGAATCAATTGTATGTTTTCATAAAACAGATGTTTTATGTTTTCATTAAACTGGTGGTCTTATAACCAAAATAGCTTTTGAATCAAAATATATGTGTTGGAGAACAACATTATGTATTTGAATATTTCAGTATCAAAATCACTTGACTTGGTTACAATATCTCACCACACTTGGAAAGTTTTAATCAAAGCTCTTCGCTACTTTTTTTTGTCTGTGTAACCTGAGGGAAGAAGTGTTAACCGTTCTAGCTTGCTGTGGAATATACAGTCCCTTGAACAAGTGATAGATAGAAAATTTAGGAGACACCTAGGTGAAGACTTTTTATTTTCTTGGATGCTTTTGCTTGGATGCATATCTTCTGAGGCATTCAAACCAATGTAAGCTAAGATTACTATGGTTTTTTTGTTTGTTTGTTTCTAGTGCTTTTTTAAATCAGTTTGCTTGAAGTACTTGTATAGTTTAAGATAATTGACCAGTTACACTAAACATTAATAGCAACATGAACTAAAAATTTTTCTAAACTCTATTTTATAAACCCAGTATTTCAGTCTACAGAGTGGATAATAACAGGTCTAAGCCTATGATTTTAAAAACATATGTATTTTTATCTATGAATTTAGTGGTGACAGCTTTTGCTCTTGGTGTATGAGCATGAAGTTGAACTCCTTTGCATCTCTGTTTTTTGGAAACCTTCTACACAATAGACATCATTTGTCTCTAGTGTCCTAATTCGTTTCTGACTTTAAACGCAATAGGAACAGAGAATAAATCTTTTCAGTGTATTGACAAAGCCTCTTCTGTAATTGTGCTAACTGAACCAGACAATGCATCTGAAATCCATTTAAAATTAGGGTTTATATAACAGTAGCAATTCCATGCTAAGCCTTGCAGGCTGATCTGGACAGCACTGAGCACTGACTGCTTGTGTTTTGCTGCGTTGTGAAATGCGTAACTTAAGGGACCAAGTCAGGGACATTTCAGCTTGTTTTTACCAGTTTGGTTCAACCATGCTTGCAGTCAGTTTTGTGTGGCAGCGATAGATAGATGGAGGAGTATGTTGTTGACTGGAGTTAACTTAATTTTTGCGTTGTTTTCAGAAGCTCTGTGCGTATATTGCTGACCAAAGTATGGTAACTGTCATTTATACTTGAAATTATTCTCAGGGTGACTGCTAGCAGGGCAGATGTGCCTTAGAGTAATGGTGAAGGAATGAGTATTCATGAGTAGGCAGATCATTTGGATGCAGCTAAAAAGGGGCAGATGCATAATTAAGGCTACTTAGACAATTGGCAGGCTAGATGGGTGGTGTATTTGTGTTTTCTGGTGTGTCATAAAATGTTATTTCCTACTTTTATTAAAAAAAAAAAGTAGTAACATGGGAAATATAAGAGCTAAACCTTGTAACAATGGCAGAGATCAACATGAGAAGGTGATCAATATTATACAGGACTGTTGGGGTTTTAAGTGAAGTGCTAAAGCCCAGAATGGTCCTTTCATAGAACAAGCAGCCTCTGTGCAATTCAGTGCTACCAAAACTCTTGATGTTTGCTCCAATTTTAGAGAAAACTAGCATTATTTTCAGTTCAGGAATGAAGGCAGGGCTCCTTTCCTGTGAAAGTTAGAGAAAAGTTGTTTCTAAGCAATTCCAACTGGTGCTAAATGCAAAAACAAAGAAAGGTGAGATAAAACTATGGAAAGAATGCAACCAGAGTCCTTTGAAAAAGAGTGATAATAGAAACTGTTTTGAAATACTGCTTTTTCTAAATAGTCTGTCTCTCTCTCTGTATATACATATATATATATACACACATATATGTATATAGGCTTTTAATGGAAAAAAGTGCAAAATAATTTACA
This sequence comes from Crypturellus soui, assembly GCA_032275445.1. NCBI lineage: Eukaryota > Metazoa > Chordata > Aves > Tinamiformes > Tinamidae > Crypturellus > Crypturellus soui. The sequence continues at coordinate 62,234 of JAUBNY010001135.1, read as the reverse complement.
CATTTGGGAGAAAAGTCTCCTTGGGAGTAGAGAACGGAGATGTTAATTTGCATATTCTTGTTTTGCATTACCAGAGGTGGTATAATGAATGAATGCACAACAAAATTGAATGGCAACTGTTATTAGAGCATTAGGTCTTTTTTTTTTTTTTTTTTTTTTTTAATCCACTTTCAATTTCCAAAGTACCAGTGTAATACTGTGCTTATTGGATGCACAGAGACGCATAAGTGCTAGTGAGGTCAATTCCTGAGCAAGTGAAATACCTGATGGCAGTTGTTAGAAAATGATGATGATGATACATTTATCTCAATGAGACTGAAGAATAGTGATACTTCTTATACCTGCTGTATGAATTTCATGCTCAATAGGGCTATTAAAAAAAAAAAGGGGAGAAAGCAGTTTTATGAAGAAAATGCTGATGTGAATTTTCTTCTATTTCATAGTGTGTAAATGGAAAAGTATGCGTTTTAAAAAAAGAAAACTTAAATGGTCCTGAGATTTTTAGTTTACAGTGTTCTGCAAAGGAGTAATATATAGTAAGCTGTGTATTTACTGTGTTTATTTGGGAAAATTATAGAGTTAACAGTGAAACTACAACATTGAAAAAGGCCTTTGTGAAGAAAGGGATACGTTTCCCTGCCAAATGTTATTTTTTAAACTTTTTTTAGTTTATGGAAATTGATTAAAATTTTAGTGCAAAATTAAAAATATATTTTATCTTCGCAACTTCTTTAAATTTTGCATCCGTTTCCAGTTACATTTAGTTTTGGACAAATTTTGTTTTTGGGAGGAAACTACTGAGAAGAATATAAACTACTACTTTACCTGTGTTTACACTTTGAGACAGTGCTTATATATATTGGATTCATGTCCAGAGTTTTATCCAGATTATACAAAATATCCTTCAGTAGACTCCAAATTCCTTGTGTTGTCTAAAATGTCATCAACTGTCAAAAAACTAAATTGTTGAAGACCAACAAAAATTACATTTCACAACAAATTTCCTAGAAAAGTTAAAGAAATCACAAATCTTGCAAATATTGTCTTTGCAGATTGGTAATAAATTTGATATTAGGTTATAGCTGGTGTTTTTCTAGCTTCTGAGGGCAGAAAAGGTTAATTGGAAATGTCAAGATTTTTGTTTGCTTTTGCACAGTTTTAGTGATGAAAATCATTCCAGAAGTGACAAGTAAAAATTTATGGCTGTGTTAAAAGTGTACTGCTTGAGATTTGCTTCGTAAAAGCCTTCTCTCGGAACTCACTAATAGATTTATGGAAAGATTTTCTCATGAAAGTTAAACTTAGACTGTCAGAAACAGACAGGTACTAATGTCAAGATGCTGTCAATATGGAACAGAAAACCCTGTCTAGGATCTTATTCAAGTTAATCTTCTGGCAATAATTTGCTAATACTGATTTCGCAGTTTGAGGATGATACTGCTGATGTTTTTGTGAAGGAGGTTTACCTCCTTATATTGAGCAATATAAGCAAAATATTTGGAAATTCATATTACAGACTTGAAGGGTGAATATGATTTTTTTTTTCATTATGCATGAGATGTGTTAAGTATTCTGATACATGATTCTGTTATCTCATGCCTGGTTTACAAAGCTGACTGTCTTGGAGTTTCCAAAGCAGATACTGTAAGCATGTCTCAAAGGCCCACAGGTGGTAGTAAGCAAAATATAGTCCATCTTTGACAGTGCTGATGAGGACAAGTCAATCCTTGTTTTCAGTGTCAATGGGCACTGACAGCAGAATGTCTGAATTAATACACAGAAAGGCAGTTGTATTTTGTAATCCTGATAGTCTCTTCTTGTTTTTCTGACTCAGAATATTGATTTCTATATTCAACCTTATTTCTGTTGGCAGTTGTTCACACCACTGATCTAATGTGATGTATGGAAAAAACAGACTGAAGCTTTTCTTTATGCCTTCTTGAGGGTTAATATCATATACCTCTTAATCTTTTGAACAGAAAATGACTCCTTGTTGCATTGCAATTTGCATCACTAGGGAAGTTAATGTATACAGGCATATATTTGTGTGTTTGTGCGAGGAATAGAAAATGCTATGAATAGCGAAATCTTTAATATATCTTTACCTTTTCCATGTATAATATTCCAGCAAAATTATCTCATATAGAGTATTTCCCTTTAATATACCCTGTGGCATGTAACTTTTTGTGATTTGATTTTACAAATCAAATGCTGTACTTGGTGGTATAGCGTTTTTGGTGGTATAGTGTCCCTGGTGTTTTTTCTGAAAATATGTTTTTTTTTCCCAACTTCGTAAAAAAAAAAAAATCTGATAAGGTGAGCATGTACTTTGTGAGTGTTCACTTCATCCCTTCCCCACAGGAAGTATAGTTCCTATATATAAAAGTGCTTTATGCTACTTCAGTGCTATATAGCTGCTAAATGTTTTTTTAATTTCTCTGTATATATTTTTGTTGAGAGTATGGCAGCCTGTCAAATCACTGGGTTGTTGTGACCAGTGTCAAAACAGAGCTGCTCTGTGTTTGACAAGTAGTGCAATTTTGGATGGATTTTTCATTATTCATTGCTAGTGCAGAACTTACTGCACAACACAGGGCAGCAAAGATCGTTGGTGGAAAATAGAAACTCTCATCTCGGGCCTACCCACTTACCTAAAATGTGGTGAACCATAATACTTGCCTAGTCCGTATGGATTCAGCTACCCACTGCAGCGGAGCATTAGTTTGCTGGTCCACTGCCTGCATCTTTCATCTTGGATGCCTGCACGAGACAAACTATCTTACTGGCTGAACTTCCACATATTACTCAGTAAGAGAGAGGTGCAAATTTTGGAGCTGTTGGTAGATCCTGCCTGGCAATCTGCACTCGCTTAGGGCCTGTCTCCCAAGTCTCTGCCACTCGAAGGAAGGAAAGCTATGGGAGTGCTGTGCTTGAGACTTCCAAAGGAAATTTCCAGTACTGCTTTTGCAGATTGGGGAAGAAGCTGAAGCTCTGCATTGTAAAAAAGGATACAGTGAGAAAAATGAAAACTGTAGTTTTCATCATGGCACAATCAAGTGGGATGATGCATTTGATTTTAAAATTATTAAAAAGGTTACATGTTTTCAGTGCCAGTGTTAACTAAAATGCACATTTTAAAGCTTCTCTTTTGTCATTTTCCCTTTGATAACAAGGTATTCTAAAACTGTAATGATTGCTTTTTATTAAAGCTTTGTCATCTGTTACTTTTCAACTAGTATTTCTGGTTTTACTAGCTAGATAGTAGTGTTATTCATAAATTAATGTTGTTTCAGCCAACCATGTGGCTGCTGATCAAGATCAAGTAGGTCAAGATTTTAACTTCTGGAATTTACATGGGGCTTGCACTAATTTCAGAATCGTGTAAGGATAATCCTCAAAATAGGAGTAGGAAGAGTGAGTTTAAAAACTAACAGGCAGTGTAACACTCCCTTTTATGCTCACTCTTATCATTTAAAAATATGATAGAAATGCCATGTGTTGCAGAAGAAGATATACTTCTATGCCACTAGAAATAAAAATCTGTTTAAAACTAAGGGTAGAAAGAAAAACAATAGTCCATTGTGTTTGGGAGACAAATCAGACAAATTCTTTTGAGCTGTCATTTCTAGAATTTAAAGCTATCTTTCCTATAAGTTGATCACTTGTTGACCATTCCTAAAGTTTTAGAAAGAGAGGCAGCTGATGATTTAGTTCTTGCTGAATTGGAACTTAGGACTTAATTCTCCCTTGTAATGCACCTCTTGCGTGATTTTATCTAAAGATTAGGATCAGCAGAACCAGTTTCAGAACCATTTTGTGAGAATACATTATCATGAAGCTGTTGAAAGCTTCTTGATAATATGGGACAGGGCACAGATGGGACTTGAAGAATAATAAGGCCCAGCAACTGCATGAAATTTTGAAAATACTCAAAAGGAGAATGTTCTACTTCAGAAATCTGAGAGCGATTTAAGGAAAAAGGTTCAGTTTTAAGACAAACTTAGAGTTATTGTAGATTGGTGTAACTTCATGAAGACAGATGAAATCATGTCAAGTATTGGTAGACAGGTGTATGTGCTGATGATTAGCATCCTCTCTTGACTTTTTCATACCATCAAAACAAGAAGTGGAGATGCATCAACGCTATTATCAAAGTAGCTAAGTGTAGACATGTATTATTATTTTGACTCCCAAGTGTGTTACTCTTTAAAATTTATTTTTATTTTCTAATTAGTGTTTTCCTTAGATCTCCTGAAAGAGCATTTCTTTGCATGGTGTTTCTTGTGTAAATGGTCTTCATCTAATTCTGATCAGAGACAGAGCAATGTCTCCAGTGGTTAAAAACAGTGTCTTCGCTGTTGTCAAAGCAAGATTTCTATACCAGTTGTGATCCACTGAGGCCAGTTGTGCTCGGTCAGATTGCCACCACCTTTTGAATTGGGTTTAGATCCAGTGTTGGTTGGCAATGAACACTAGGAAGTTCTGCAGGTTTCTATTTGGAATTGCTTCTTTTTCAGGCAGTGGCAGCACTCTTTGTAGTATATTTATCCAGTCTGAAACAGACTTTTCATTACCTAAAAACTCATAAGAAAGACTGTGCAGGGTGAGGCCTGTGGTACATCTTATCCTTTATTCTGTCTTGAGCAGTGGCTATTAGATAGCAAGAAGGAAAAATAAGAACAGAGCAAGCATACATGATAACAGCTTCCATTTCTTTGCAAGGCTTCATCTGTTTTCAGCTCATGGATTTAGTGAGCTAAATATGGTTTCTGTTTTTAATAACTGCCTGTGGATTTTCATTAACTTATCCAGCCTCCCCTCAAATCTGTGTAAACTGCTTCCCCATTCCACACTGTGGAACCCTGCTGCACCAGTAAACCACCTCCAAAGCTAAGCTGGCAAATTTTCTTTTACAAGGTCTTTTATTATAGTCTCTTTTGAATGATATTTTGCAAAATCTTGTCAGTTTGGCTAACAGACAATAAAAATGCACCTAATTGAACTCTTTTTAGCACATACACTTAGGAAATACCGGATGTATGGATCGCTATATTCTGTGTTTCAGTCACTGTTCTGTCCTTGTGTCATGGATGTCTGATCTTTGCTTATCTGCATGTTGCTCAAACTCTAATCCCTTTTCTCTTAGTTATTATTGCATTTATCATTCTGCTAATGTCAGCACTGATAGCTTAGGTTAGTGTGCAGAGAAGGTGACTCACTCTTCAGTATAGCTTTCTTGAAAATAATTTATGTTAAATAAAAATGCTGTTATTGGCTTAGTGATCCTCAAATATACATCACTACATACTCTGAATTTTTCTCAGCTAGAACTGTGACTCAGATCTCTCTAAAGCTTAGGAGTGAGAATAAAAGGAGATAAGCTATAGAGTCTGTCCTGGGTTGTCTTAGACTTTCATTTCAAATAGCTTTATTATGAATTTGATTTTTAATATTCTTTGTTTCTCAAAATTAAATTTCTCTGTGCATTCTTCTAATATAAACTGTTTTCTGTCTTTCTGTCTGCTTTCTGTTGAAAGTAATGAAAATATATCTGCTGGAAGGATCTCATCCAGAAAACCTAAAATACTCCAAGTTTATTTATTTATTTTTTTTTTTTGTTAGATTTCGGTACAGATGAGAAGCTAAATACATATACACCTAAAAAATTTCCTGCGAGAGTGAACTTGGGCACTGTCATACACTGTGCTTGTGGTTTTGCTGTGTAATGCTGGTGATGTTAGTTTGCTCTAGGTTGTTATTCGTATCATGCTCTCTTGCATTTCAGGAGGACATTGGAGAAGCCTCGTTGCACTGCAGGTTTAATTCCAGGGTTGAGAGGCTGCAGACCTTGCATTCAGAGATGGTTTACTACTGCACTGATTATGATGTCATGTTTTTCTCTGATTCCACATACTGGGAATCCATTTTTATTAACCTGTGAAGGAACACTGTGCTGACTATTGATCCAGATTTCTTTGAGCTTGAGGAAAAAAGATGTCACAGTATAAAATTTCAGAGATCTAAAAAGCAAGCAGTATTGCAATATTCTGATGCTTGTCACTTGAAGCTTCAAATACGATAAAGTATATTTAGAACTTTGAAAAGCATGCTTAAAACAGAAAACATATGAAGGCACATTCAGAACACCATAAATCATGCTTCCTAATAAGAATTGTAGCTCTTTTCCTAGTATGATCTATCTAACCCATGACATCAACATTGTGGAAAGGAACTTTTCATATATAATTTAAACTAATGTGTTTGAACAACTATTTGTTGATTTAGACCTTGATGTAGAAAAAACTTTTAATGACTTGTATTAAGAAAGCTGTGTGGTTTTGCAGACTTGAAGTGTATGAGTAGCTAGCTATAAAGATAGGCTTTGTTGTTGAACTGAGGCCTGTAAGAGTAGAGGAAAAAATAGCATGCCACTGGCTAAGTGTTGATTTTGGTCTTGGTGACTTACCTTTCTGCAGCATGTAGTTGGTGCATGTTTTTTCACCCCTATTTTAAGAACCTAAGCAATACAAACAAATATTCCAAGTGATTTTAGTTGCATCAATATGCATAGTACTGGGTGACATGGGAAACTGGCTTGCCTCAGTATTATAAAATTATTAGAACAATTATGTTCTGTTGAAATCAGTGTGGCAACAGCTCCCTCAGAAACCATTATGTATATAGCTCTTGGATGCTACAAGCTAAATATTATTCTCTAGCAAAACATTTCATTTGTGTGAAGTTTTTTTTTATGCCAAGGAACACATACAACTGTTGCTTACATATTTTGAATTTTGAGTTTTCTCATTATGTCAGTTTTGAGACGGTGTTGCTGGTGATTTGTTGCACTGACCTGACTGATCATCTTTCTAGCTTATAAATATGGCCTTAAATATAATGATGGGTCAAATCCATATATTTAAGCTCTGATTCTTGCTTGGATTGTAAAGTGCTGAGCATTTACGTGACAGACTTACGTGGCAGTATTTCCTGTGTAAGAGTAAATTTGTTAACAAGCTACTGTAGCCTGGATAAAATAACGTGGTAATACTCTTCAATAACTGAAGGAGCATGCTGCTTAACTGTACTTAAGAGGATAATTACTACAAAATTTATTTTCTGTGATCCTTCAGGTCAAATAGGTTGCTCCATGTCACAGTCTGGCAATTTTCTGGTTAATCTAATTAGTCCCAAACATCTCTATATCTTTCTTCTCTTTTGTCTCAATACAGTAGTAAAAGTACATCGGAAAAAATGTTATTTTTATCTGAGTTCCCTTATTTTCATGGAGAGCTCTGGAGGTAGCTTGAACTTAGGAAAAGAAAAAAAAAAAAAAAGGTCTGATGTGTCTCCAAGATAAGACATTTTTCTTTTTCTACTTGGTGTTTGTTTACCTTTTCCTGCTACTCTTTTTCAGTGATTTGGCAGCAGTTTTATTTTAAGTGATTTTCACTTATTTTATGTGAAAACCAGCTAATAATAATACTTTTACTGATCAAAGGCAGCATGTTACAGGAAACACCTATTCAAAATATCCTTCTCCTCTGCCCCCAGCCCTCAGCTTTCATTACTTTTCTGATGTAACACATCACATGAAATGCAAGCGGAGAAGCAGAGTGGGCAGATGAACACAAGTCAGTGGAGATTAGTGCTTTGTAGAGAAGAGCATCCTGAGGAAGATGATCTCCTTTAACATTTTCAAAAACTGTGAGAGGTGGAGTGCTCAAGTATTATTACTCATAGCAGAAGCTGATGGATTAGACTTTTTTTTTGTTTTGCATTTAAGATTCAAGGAATTGTACTTGAATGGGGCTTAAGAAGGTCTTCAGAATTTATTTATGAAGCACTTTACAGCACAGTTTATTTTTAACTTATAAAGGCACAGAGTGATTTTTAGTATTTAGTTTGTATGCATTGTTTATAGTAAAATAATGATTAATCTCAAGCACCAAGAAATAGCCCAAGTGCTGTGGAGAACAAGAAACTGTCTTGGCCTAAATGTATACTTTCCTCCTTGTTATTTTTCTGAAATACCAAATGTAGAACAGTATCAGAGTATTATGTTGGATCTGTTTCTTCATTCGTGTTCATTTTACTCAGATGATAAATAGTGCAGTGACTGTTTTATCACTATTTTTTAGCAGTGTTGGTACCTACATTACCATGGAATTTTACAGGCAACCTATTGGAAGAAACAAAGAATGACAGATTAGCATAAAAAGGGTCCCTCTCCCAAACAGTGTTGCTGTAAGATGCATTAAGGTCAACAAAGACAAGTACAATATGCTGGGCAAGCTGAGACCAGGTCAGTATTAGCAATCTGCACTCTAAGCAGAATTTGTGAAAAATAGTGGAGGTATGGAGAATAAGAATGCTCTTTGGGCAAGTGGTAATACCTGTTCTAAATACAGGGGCAACACAATAAAAAAAAAACAAGCGATTTATGGAAATACCAAGAAAATGCATTTGGAAGTATCCAGTGAGCAAAGAAAGAGTTAGAAGTCATCTTTTTTTATGCCTTTATGCCCACTCCAATCTAGCATCTTTTACAAATACTGAAAAATCAGTCTTTACTTAGGATTATACCTTGGTTATTTCAGGTGACTAACTACTAAAAATTTTAGAACCTTTAAACAGATGGCATTTGATACTGAACATTGGTTACAGGCATCTGTATTCTTATCAGTGCTGCTGACCACAGTGAAGTGATACTCCATAAATTGCAGGGAATGTACACAGAGAATTGTTTCTTCCACCTGTAATAGGAGTACAATATGGTCTGAAATGGGAAAACTTCTAATGTAGGTATCAGGAAGTTTGAAAATGAGAGCCAGTAGCACTTGTTAATGATAACACTTAAGATGTCTGTTAATCAGATCTTTCTGAAGATTTTACTAAATGATAAACCTGCAGTCTGTCGTCTTTTCAAATTTGAATTACTGGTTTTGATCTCAATGCCTTTTCATCCCCTTTTTAACCAACTGTATATGCTAGGTAGGGATGTGGCAAATGTTATTGGCAAAGTACGTAGGGAATGTGGAAGGAAAAAGATGTATGTTTAACTTTCAGCTCTGATCTGGAGTATAATTTCTTCAAATTCAGTCACCAAGTACATTCATGTTTTCTGTTTCCAGAATGGCTGCTTTGATCTGTTTAAAATGTAAGTAAAGGACAGAGTCATCTCCCCTATTACTTGAGGTGGCACCTATTACTTACCTTACCTACTTTCAGAGGTGCCAGCAAACTATTTTCATTAAGTCAGTCTGTAAAGATGAAATAATATATTTTTACAATATCATGGAGGACAAGGATTAAAAATAGAATGTGTCGTTTTCTAAAGAGCTATTTAATGTTGCAAGGAAATAAAGCTTCCTATGGGTAAAGAGCATATGTTCACATCCAAGAGCCATTGAATCAGGCTGGCTGTTTTAAACTAAGCTTTAATAGGAGGGGGAAGGTTCAAAGATACTAAATTTATGCAGTTTTTTGGAAAATAGTTGGTGAGATTTATAAAGACCTTCTGCTGCTTTTACTGCAGAAAATGCTGTAGTGTAAGTTCACACCAAAAAGACAGTTTGTACACACAAGGGCTCCTACCAGGGTCCTCCCTGTCAAGAAGGCTAGCTACGTACAGCTCATATCTTGTAGAGAATCAAACCATCAGACAGAAAGTCATGGGAAGTCAGGCATTATTGGTTCTGTTTGCACAGGACCCACTTAGATACCTTATCTTTTGCCAACACTAACCTAATTAACTCATCTTTTAAATTGTAGAGATCTGATGACCGAGCTGTGTTCTCAGTTGAATGTGCGCACTTTCTTAGAGAGTAGTGAAGAGAGAAATTCTGCATTACATTTGGCCTACAAATTAAACATTTTATTTGGTATCCTAACTTAGTATTTTACTTTTGGATCTTAGAATGAAACAAGCAGGCCTTTTCCTGGACTATCTTTCCAAACATGTCTTGCCTGGCAGCACTACAGCAAACCCATGGGAGAGCAGTGCACAGATAACAGTGTTTGCGGGGCAAAGAGCTTGAAGGTATATTGATGTTTTCGGTAAATTGTTCTTCAGGTCTCAAGTTCCTCAGTTTTTGGTGATTGCTTCAGATTAGTCTATTTACTAATTAATTATAAACTTTCTAGGATTTAATTTATAACCAAATACATAACAAGAGTGGTGAGATGTTATTAGTATTACAAGTGTATGTGCAAGACTGATGAATTTAACATGCGTAGCTAGGTTTACTCATTTAACTTTGAATCCTCAATTGCGCTTCTGTAAACAATCTTAAAAATAGACAAGGATCACATCTGGCAAATCCTCTTTGAGCCATCTGCATTTTTATCCTGTTTCTTATGTACACACCCTTTCGTTTTGTATATCTATATTACAGAATTGGTTCACATAGGGGCTACAGTGGAACCCTTAATGCTATTGATTGTACAGACTGACAGCTTTGGGTTTAGTACAGCATTAAATGGTTTTTTAAAAGTCATTAGAGATTCCAGTCACTGGTGGATATAAAACTTTCCTTTTCCTCTGGGTTGTTGAATTTTGTATTTAGCAAGTCTGTGTGCTTCCTGTTGTACTTTACAGTGACTGGAAGAATTGATTTTGAGATATTATTATATAGTTTTTCATTCTCTGTAAGCTGCTGTCAGCTCCATGGTTGTGATATGGGAGTTCCTGGTATAATTTCACCAGTGTTGTATAAACGAACTTAGTTTGTTACATTATAAAAGAGGAGGGCGCGAGTAGGTGCATCATAATCATCATCACTTGTGATTCGCAGTTTAGTGGTATACATGTAGCGTACTGTTAATAGTTATCATGAGGCATAAAGTTATCCCCACTATATGTACTTCTAAAATTGTGTCAAAATGTTAGAGCTTTTCTTTGTCTTGCATCTCTCTCATTTCACTTTCTAAAAGTTTTGTTGATATCTTAGTCATGTGCCTGTCTTTCAGGTTTCTGATGTCAGTAACATTAGTCACATAATTGGCATTATTCATATAGTCGCAAGAGACTTGCAGTCAGGAAGAATGCCTGCCAAGGTTGGAATGAAAGAAGAAACCCTAACACATTATTCCCGTTAAAAGCATATTATCAAAATAGTTCTTCAGAATTAATTTCCCTTGATTACTCTCCATATAAAAAAAAAATTGCACTTGGGCCTTATATGGACTGAACCAAATTCTAAGTTAATTATCCCCATAGGATGTCATTGAAAGGAATATGATTGCACACCTGACACAAATCAAAGTTTGTCAATGTATTTTCAGTTTTGACCTGAGGAGAGTATGGGCAATTCAGCTGAACTAAAGAGGATTTGCACGCAGTCTGAGTCTGGTCTGTGATGCTCATATTCTTTTCTGTTGTAGCAGTTGTGAAATCAAGCTCACTGACAGCAGCAACTAATGGACTGTCTGAAGTTGTTAAGGGTTGTCTTTTAGAGATGGGAGGACTCTCATTTGCTTCCCCCACTCCCATGCAGTAAGTAAAGTCATGAAGTCAAGGCAGTGAGCATCACATTTAAGTGCTAGTAACCATGACTACCTTTAATGGAGTGACATCATACCATGGGGTTAATGGTACTACTGCCAAATGGTAATGAGTATTTGCAGGACAGGCTGTAAAAATCAGTAATTGAATTATTATTATTTTCTTGACTCTGGCACCCCTGGTTAAAGTAAAGAAGGCTTTAAAGATTTTGTGAAGAATAATTATTAGTTCACAAAAAAACAGTCCCACATTTGTGGTAATGGATATTGTCTCTATAGGAGGTAGACATTAAAAAGTTAGGTCTTGCTAAAAGAGTGTTTAACAGTAAATATCAACATCTGTAAGTTGTTGTCATTGGGAATTAGTAAAGCTTCTGCCCTTCTGAATTACTTTAAACCATAATTGATAGTTGATTCTTTTTAATTGATTTTAATTTTAGTGAGAGATGAATGGAAGCAAGGACATTGCTAAATTCCTCTCAAAAGCACTCTTTCGTAGGTCAGTAGAATGCAGGCCTGTGTTGCTGCCAACTGAGGACTGTTCCAGCAAAAAGGTTACTCTTTTCAACATTCCTGTTATTGTTTATGTTTTGAATATGGGAAACAAATGACACTTTTCAATTAGTTTGTATGGCATTTTGCCTTCAATTGAAATGCTAAAAAAAAATCTCACTCTATTTTTAAGATACAAAGATTGGTAAAATGTTAGCATTGCTATTACACATTTCTGATCTTCATAAAGGTTTCCCAGATGCTTTCTGTAGAAAAGAAAAGCTGCAGGAAGGAAAATTATCTATGAAGGCATTTCAGGGAGCTCCTTGCCTTCACAAGTGTGGATGAACTTCAGGTAAAACAAACATTTAAAGGGCAGCCTTCATTTGAAGAGACAGGTGGCAAGAATTAGTATTCTCTGTAGTTATATTTATACACGTGGCATTTAAGAAACACCAAGAAGACAGAAGATTGCTGTCACTGTTTGATTACTGTTTGTTTAATAAAACAAGGAGAAAAATTGCTAGTGAGAAAATTTAATGAAAATAAAATACTTATTTTGTTTGACTTATTTAGTCAAACATAAGGAGCAGAAACAAATGGTTTGTTTCTCAGGTCCCATTAAAAAGAGCAGTAGCAAAACATTTGTACTGTTCTGCTGCCTTTTGTTTTGATTTTAAGTTTCTTGGAGTGGGAAGCGCTACAAGCAGGATTGTATATTTATGAGTATACTATGGGAAGAGAGTTTGATGGGTCTTGTTACCTGTGTTAGAAAACTTTACAATAAAAGCGAAGCTATTTTTTATGAGATTTCCACACAAGTTTTAGAATGCTATTTGGAATAGTTAAATGGACTCCTGAATTGATGTCTGACACCGAAGAAGAATGTAAGACTTGCAAAGAATATAAGAAAATCATGCTTTGCCTGGCATTTCATTAAGGAGTTTATCTTAACAATGAGGATCTATATGTGTGCAAATGTAAAAGCTTGGAAGTGGTGTTTTCTGTTTTTATATATATATTAATGTATATTATTAACTTCTAATAGTACTTGTACATACCGGGTGAGGATCAGTATGAAAAGTGCACGAAGACGTCTTTATTTCTGGATGTATTATATGATACAAGGCCATTTAGTGGAGTAAAAAAGCAGTTGCACAAAAAGTGTATCTGGGATTGTTAATGTACATTGTTTGTGACGTACACTGAATGCAGGACTAAGCCTTAGTAGTAGTTAAGAAGTTTAATTTAAGAAGTTGTAATCTGCGCGTTTCTGCACGTGAAGTTCTTTCTGCTAACAGTAAGTATGAGCATAATAAACAGTAAAGGTGGCATATCTCTGTATCTTCAAGAGAGTGCTTATGTTTTTGGTAATAAGGTCTTTACTTATGCTGGATTAGAGAATACAAGTTTGAATCACAAAACCTTAGGAGTCCTCAGCCCCTACATCTTAAACTGTTTTTCTGTGATCGTATCCTGAAAAAAATAGTTCTGATGCTGTAAAAACAAGGGTCTGAGCTTGCTTTTTAGGCATGGCAGAGATAGATGCCTTGACAAAAGAGCAGGGTATTTCTTCCAAGGCTTAGTATACAGAACTGCAATCTGTTTCTCACATTGTCCATACCATGCATGCTCTGAATTTCACAAACCGTATAGAAGGGTGACTTTATGCTTGAACAGTTTCTGCTCTTTTTGGAAATGAAAACACATATATGATAGTTCTCTGAAACTGTAGACTATTACGGAGGTGCACAGGCTAGTCCAGTGATCGGAACATACTGACTTGAACAAGTATTTGTATTTGGGTTCTGTGTTGCTGGCTCCATGCATCTGACCCAGGTTGCTTTCTAATCTTGGAGGAATGCAGGCAGTGTTTGTGTAACAGCTTTTGTTTAGGTATGTGCAGGGAGAAGGAAGAGATCCTCTGTGGCTCTGGAAGTTTTTGGCATAACAACAAGAGAAAACATACCCCTTTTTTTTTATTTCAGTCTATCCTAAGCACTTTCAGACTCATGTTTGTAGGTTTCAGAAGTAAAAGAAATGTGGTTTATCACAGTCAGTTTTGTACAAGCCCAGCAGTCTGATTTGCTGAGTGGTTCTTTACCTAGCATGACAACCAAAATAAATGCTTAATAATCAAAATCTGATTAATAATTCTGTTGAAAGTGCATTGGTCAGTAGCCAATCCCTCTTGTTTCCTTTATTTTTAATACTGGCTTTGGCTTTAGAGTGCAACCAGGAGAACTAAGTCGCTTGATTTTAGCTATCCTTTTTTTTTCTTAATACATAATTTCAGGTCTGTGGGATGAGAACAACCAGCTAATTGCTATGCAAAGCGTTGCTTAGAAAGTATTTTTCTTCAGAGTGAAGCTATGATAGATATCAGGGTTGATTTTGTCAAATACTGTTGTTTGCTGTGCTGGTGTTAAAAATTATCTAAGGCCTAGGCAGCAGGCCTCCCTCTTTAAGAGGGAGGCTTGAATATGTTTACTGAATTGAACAGAATATGTCCATTGAAAAACAGGTTAAAGGGTGACCTCATTAGCCTTTACTAGAATGCATAAAAATAAATGAGTGAAGAGATAGTAGAGCCTGATGCAGAGATTTGAAGTTGAGAACACGTAAAATTAGGTTAGAGACTAATTTTTAACGATCAAAGTAAATGATAGTTTTTTAAATTTAATTTTAATGCTTACTGCTTTTTTATGTTTACAAAGGTTATTGTAGCTGAAACTGTGAGTTAGAAATTACATGGTAACATATTGATGGGGATTAAGCTTTGGAGACACTGTTTAAGATAGGATTCTAGCAAATGCAAATTATTGGGGTCAGTACAAACCTGAGTGAATTTAAGAACTGCTGTTCAGAAAGTAGAACTTAATGGTCCATGATGCTTTCTGATGTTGATCTGTAAATAAAAAGAACTCTTACAGAATTTCCTTGTGTGTGAAACTAAAATACAGTGTTTTACAAATAGAGGTGTTCTTAGGCTGGTATAGTAAAATTAGTTACATTCTTCTAAATGACTTTAAATGTTAGAATAATACAATAATTTAAAGGCACTACTTTTTTCCTTGCACTGAAAAACCTTTGCAAATTTTTACCTTTGTTGAATTCAATGTCTACTTAGTCACCAGAATGCTTCTAGTGCTGGGTACTATGGTAGATCATAGTATTCTTGCAAACTAAACAGTTTTACAAGCAAAAACTTGAAAGCAAGTTACAGAACGTATAATGTCTCTTGAGATATGTGCCTCTGCATCCATCTGGGCTCTGTAGTTTTGTTTTTCCTCTACTTTTATCTTGTTTTTTTTTCTTTTTTTTTTTTTCCTCCTCTCTCTCTCTATGCTCCAAAACAAACTAAGCTGGATTGGTAAAGATGTTGATTCTTCCTTCAGTGGTTCCCCGCAACCAAGGGATCCAAGAATTTGAAAATTCGGAGCAGCAGCAGCTGTTCATAGTGTATCTGAAACACTGTTTTCTATTTCCAGATAATTTTACCTTAGAAATAGATGACTACATTCGTTTCTCTTATATGCAGAAGAGAAAATTTCTATAATTCTTCAAAAGTCTCAGGAATTAGAGGGAGACTTGTCTAGGTTTTGGAGCAGAGAAATGGGAACCAGTCAGGTTTTTCTCTGAAGTTTGCTACAGGGAATTATGACCCTGGGAATAAAAAACAGAAGTGAATAACAGACCATAAGGAGAAGTGTGGAAAGTAGAGAATATGCCCTGCTTCAGCATCTCCCCCACCCATTTCTTGTACAAGTCTTGTAGTATTTAAATGAATGTGCTCCATCTTCCTAATCCAGTCTTCAGGAATGGGACCTTGACATTTGGAAGTGAAATTGAAGGAAAGAGTTAGTGCATTAATTAGTTTTGTGCATACAGATATAAATCGGAATATAAGGATCATTAAACTTTTAGTTTCATTTGAGAGATTTCCATTCTCTGCATAGCTGGAAAATTAAGTGGTTGGTCTGTGTATAAAATTTGAGAACCTAGAGAATTAGAGGAAAATGTATGCAAATCCATTGCTGAAATAAATTTATATTGGACAGCCACAGAAGTGTTTTATGAGACAACTTCCTGTGAGACACAGGTACAGATCATCCAGCTGCAACATGCATAGTTAAGGTCTTAAACTACTCTCTGTTTTTAGATCTATTCCATTTTTTTAAGATAGTGACAGGTTTTCAGTGTATTTTCTCTTGATCAGGCCATTGGTGTTGGGAAATGTAATCTCTTTGGCATCATGCTGCAGTCCTTTGAGCTCATGAAAGAGTGTTTATTAGTAACAATTCCTCACTAAGTATTGTGGAAATATTGTGGAAGGGAGGATATAGTTATGCAAGAGCAGTGTTAAAATAGAGTACATTCTAAAGTAGCTAATGAATGGGTGTAATTTGTGGATTCAAATATGAATCTGATGCATTAAAGGCAAAAGCAACTAACTACCCCTATAGATTACAGATTTGGAGAAATAGTTGCACCCTTAGATTGAGATCTCATTAGATGTCATTTTCTTCCTTTTCTTATCAATGCAGAGAGATTATGAATATGATGACAATGAAGAAAATGTTTTCTTAGAATGTTTCCATGCTGTTTATAATGAAGTATGTTAAATTTATCTTGTTTTTACTAGTGGGCCAACCTACAGTAGTAACTCTAAACTTTAATGATTTCATGTGGTAAGATAGATGAATTAATTTTTTTTTTTTTTTTTTTAATCTTAGAGCCAACAGTCCATTTAGACCTGTCACAAAATACAAGGTCATTAGTATCACTGTAGCGACAGATTTGAGAAGCTCTACTTTGTTCATGGCAAAGAACATTTTCAGTCCTTTTCTGTGTGACATTAGCTTTTTATGTAAACCTATAATCATAAAACCTATGAACTATTTCACACTGTGTCTGCTCTCCAATAAGCACAATGTGCATTGAATAGTGTGGCATTGCTGGTCTGTGCTGTGGACTCTGTTGGCCTTGTATCTGTCTTCTAGGGAGAGTTCAGACTGGATGCTGGTGAAGATGAGGAAAAGGTTTCCTGTCACATGTTCGAATCATCAGGGTTCTCTCAAACTTGACAGCAGAGAGAATCACAGGCATCAGTGTTGGCTTTTATGCCTGGAGGGTGGGCCAGGTGATAGCACAGGGCTGCAGGAGGCAGGACAAAGTAGTGAGAATATAGTTGTATGAGTACATTGGGAAGCATTGAGGAGGCCAAGATAGCAAGCCAGTGACCCTTTGGATCTGAGAGCAGACCAGGAGGGCAATGTGCCCAACAGTGCATAAGAAAATTTTTTGGTAGACTGTGCAGCAGTAAAATTCCAGAAGACATATCTCAGCATGCATTAGCAGTGATGTAGTGTTTTCCTGCTGCTGGTGTCCTCTCTACTGCTAGGCACATGAGTGTTGGGCAACTTAACAGTTGCAGTCCACAGGCTGAAAAAGTGGCCGAAGACCCTGCCTTCCCCAGCTGGTAGTGCAAGTGTCTCCTCAGCATGGGGACACTTATTCACGAGTACGTGTAGGAGGGGTGTGGAGAAAGGGCAGCCTTTCTCACTGCTACCTTTCCATTTCCTTTAGATTCCATTTCTGATGTTGAGTGACTCTCATTAGCAGAGGCAGTAATTCATTTAGTGTAGGAGTTGCTTATAGTACAGCTGTGTTGCTTTGATGATACCATCTGCTCACCATGGGTAAGAGCCAGCTTCCTGCAACCAGGATTTTGGAGGAGAATCCTTTCTTAAGACACCCAAACGTTGGTGCACAGAGCATGCCTGCATCATAAAGCCTAACAACAGAGTAAACGGGAGACCTGTTGAGAGTAACTCAGTTGAGATCTGTATCTTCAATCTGTGGTGCTAGCATCTGGAATAATTGTATCTAATGGAAGAGGAATCATCAGGAGCAACCTTGCTGGCCAGTTTAATTTCTTCTCTTTTAGATTAACTACCTAATTCAGCTTTCTGAGGTACAGCCAACAGTGTGTATCTGGGCATAGCTAGAATAGCAGATCTCCTAATTGCTGTCTAAATATATCATCCTCTTGATTGCAGTTGGCCTTAATTCATATTTGATTGTGGTTGTTTTTGGTTTTGTTATTTTTGCATTGGTGCTTAATTGGAAAGACACTGGAACAATTTTTTTTGTGAATATATTTGTGTCCCAGATCGCTCCTGATGTTTACTGTATTGCCTGTGACAAATAAGGGTTCCCAGTACTGTTAAATAAGTACATTACTGCTAAAATCCTTGTAATTTAGTAACTAGCTATGTATGATGTGTGCAAAGTTGGTGATATTATTTGCTATTTCCTTGGGACAAGTGAAGCTGATTAAGTGAAAATACCTGCTGATTAGTTCAGCCTTTTGGGTTATGTTACCATGTGCACTGAGTGGTGAAAGTCATCTTCATGGGACCGAAGGCCCCAGTCAGGCTGATATATCACACACATCAAGGACTAAGAACTTTTATTTGTTCCTTGTTTCACTGTAGCATGGAAGGTTACACTGCAGAGAGAAGACCTCAGAGGCATCTTGTTGAGCTGTACAAGTATTAGGAAGAGAGCAGGCATGCTGAGCTTAACAAGTACTTGAAAAATATTTGGTCTAGGAAATGAGAACATAAGCTTTGTCTGTGTCTGTTTTTCTGAGGAAGCTAGTGAGTGCTTTTTTCTTCTAGAAAGTCAAATGTCTGTCTTCATAGGTAACTGAGAGTACTGATATTTTTCCTCATAATTCAACAGTACTTGTTTGGCTTGTCATTTTGGTCGGTGCTTGCTGCATTTCCCAAAGGGAGCTGACTGATGAAGTTTGCCCTAAATACTATTTGTCTGGATGCACTTCTGGAATAAATGTGCATTGCCTACTGTGCCCAGAGCTTGGAGCTCGTCTGCCCCATCCACAGTTGGACAGAAGGACCATAGAGGACCCTAGTCCCTGGGCAAAGGAAAAACTGTATCTGTTCCTGCAATGTATTTCCTTTCCAATATGTTGCAATTATAGAGTTTTTCCTAGTGGAATGAGAATCTGTTTGTGGAAATAGGTCAACACAGAGAGAATAGTGAGTGCTGACTGGACTGAAAGCTTGTTAGGTACATTATAGATGGATGTTGTTTTTCTTCCAAAGTGAATGTTCTTTGATTTTGCTGGAGGCAGCCCACTAGAGCTGATTAACCAGAAATCTTGTCTGCTGTGATAGCTGCTTGGTTTTTGTTTATAATATTGAATAATAGTCTTAACACTTGTGTGAGAGCTGTGTCAATTTACAGTGATGCTCTCAGCCACTAACATATGGAGGCTCTTTTCCATATGCCGTTTGTATCACACCAGAACCCATATGCATCTTGGAGTCGGTTGGGTGGTCTGAATTGCTGTCAATATTTTATAGTAACAAAAAAAAGTTTGTTCATTTCAGCATTAGGCTTTTTTCTCCAGATGTGACTCTTCTCAGTTTTGGGGGAAAGAGAGGAAAATATGGAGCAAGGTAGGCCTTGAGCATGTGAGCTGCATTAATGACTAATAGGGGACTGTTCTTGTTAGGGAGCCTATGCCTATGCTTACCCAAGAACAGGGGGAAGAAGAGGCCAAATGAGGCTCATATTTCTGGCAGGCAGGCAGCTGACCAGCCTTTGTCCTGTTTACAGTTAAAATTCTAATTCCGGCAAAGCTGATGTAGGATGGAGACTCTTAAGGCCACTTGCAACAAAGTGATTCCAGGATGGCAACTTGGTTGTTACAGAAGAACAGCTGTTGAGAACCTGAAAGCAGCCTAAGGGTGTCAAACCACTGATTTTCATAGAATGTTTCTGAGCCCCTTAGTTCATGAGGCAGTTTATACTTAGATGTATTTCAGGTTTCTAACTAACTCTGTCCTGGACCTTACAAGGCAACCTACTCTTGCAGGATTTCTCTGCTATTTCCAGAACTAATTAGACACTCCATCTCAGTAATACGATTATAGTGGCTCCAGATTAGAGAAAAGAATATAGCAGAATCCTTATCAGAAAGTCAGCCAGGACACACAATGCCCTGTGATAATTGGGAGACCAGCGTAGCTGGCTTTGAAGTTCTGGCTGAGAATGCATTTGCCCCAAGGGTATATTTCAGAGTTGACTGATCTCTGGTCACCTGCTAACAGTTGTCTTTGAACTAAGAAGGGAAGTCCAGCTAACTAAAGGTATAACATGATGTCATTGTAGGTGTTTTGGGTACTTAAAGACTTAAAAATTCCTGTAAGCATAAATGGGTGGAAGAAGGAACAAATGAGATAAGCACTTAGCTCTATATTTTAGCAAATATTGCAAATACTTCTTAATGGATTTAGTACATATAATTCAATCTGTTGCTCCTTGCATCGTATGATGTAGTGGACTCCAGTGTAATGTACCAAAGAGTCTTTATTAAACATCAAACACAACCTATATTCTCCACTGCCCGGATTTGCATAAAAGCAAGTGAAGTGCGATTGCTAAATAAACTAGTAATCTAAAGAGTTATGTCAAGATCCATCTAATCAGCCTCTTGATAACACTCCAGCCGTGTGGTTGCAGTTTTCTCCTTTTTCTTGCTTTGTTCCTTGTTTGCTGACAGGACACCTGCACTGCTGTCCTTGAAGTTGATTATCTGCTAACAAGGCATCCTGAACTGCTGTCCTTGAGGTGTACCTCCACACCTCCTCAGGAAGAATTAATGACAAGACATGGCATTAAGAAGTTATGTCAACCTGTAAAAAATTCTGGACTGAGACTCTGGTGTTTTTGCATCTAAGGCACTTAAAGCAGATCAGCAGTTATTCACTTATATCTGTGTATTGTTAATGACATTGTAAGACTGAGGCCTTAGTCTATGTCTAATGATACTTTTTTCCATACTGTGATAGCTTTATCTTGATGTGAGCTTTCGAACTGTATTCATTAGTTTGAGGCATGAAACTTGATTAATTTAAAGGCTTTAAATTGAGGTCTAGAAAAAGCTCCAAGGGGTTACATACTGCTGGAAATCGACAGATTTTTCAGTGTTGTTGTGATTCTGAATGGATCCTGCATACCACCCCACTAGCCTAATGCTGCCCTCAGTGTTTCAGTGTTTTGTAATGTGTCTACATCTTAGCAGATCATAAACTACTGTTCTTACTGTGGGAAGAAAGTGGGTGTGTTTTTGTGTCTTTCGTCAGAGTTGTCATGGTTTTAGTGAACTCCATGAAGTATGGATTCCTTTGAATCCAGAATAAGGAAATAAAATATGTGATGCTGCAGCATCAGTTGAATCATCAGCCCTGATGCTGAAGTACAGAGTTGTCTCAAGCCATACGTTTTGTGCTGAGGCGTTTTGCTGGTGAATATCATCATCATCTATCAAAACAGCTTGGATAATTAGATAGTAGATTGGGTAACATATGTAGTAATTATCTAATAATTGCAGTATACAGCATATGTTTATATATAGCATACATTTTCCGTATATGGCAATAATGAACTAAGAATAGATTCAACAAGTGTTCCCCATGTCCAGTAAATCTGAGAATAAAAATTAAAAATGGCAAGGCATTGCCCCCTACCTTTCCCAACAGTGTGTTTTCACTCTGAAGATGCCTGAAGGTAATGATCAGTTTAATAGTAGCTGGGATGAAAACTATTTTGGGAGGAAAGGGAGATCAACAGATTTTGAAATAGCCAAATCAGAAATAAGATATTTTAAGTACTCCTGTCCACTTGAGCATGTACTGCAAAAATGAGAAAAAGGAAGGAAAAGCATGGTTAAAATGTTTATAAAAACTGATCTTTCACTTTTTACTCTGTCATCATTGCACACATTTTCAGTAAACACCAGGAAGGAGAGCACTGGCAGATGAAACTGTTATTCTGCACTTCACAGTGGGAATTTACTGGGTTCTGCAGTTTGTAATTATAGAGCTGTTGTTAAATTCATATTGATGCATTTAAGTAGGAGGAATCTGGCCTATCTTTTTGAAGTAGAATTATTAAAAAATGATTGTGTTAATAACACAAGTTAGTTTTTTTTTAAATAATTTTAAGAACCTTGAAGTGCAAATGTCTGCAATCAAAAAAACAACAAACTCCATGTGGTGTACTTACAGTTTGCAAAGAAGTTGGCATCAGAATTTAGTATTGCTCTTCAGTACAGTTCATCTAGGAGTGAAATGTATGCAAACAATACAATATGAATACCGAACATTTCCCTGGAGAAGTCAGAAAATTTAAGAAATCTGAAAATGCTGTAACTAATATTTTCACAAGACCGTTTATTAAAATTTGTAAGTTCTTAACAAAACCTTAGTTGAACTGTCAGAAATGACCCATGGCTGCATTACAGTTTTCTCATTTGTGCCTCATTTCCCTTACCATTTAGTCGGAAGTCCAAACAACTACTAGTTACCCAGTGTACTCAAACTGGACACAGAATGTTTTTGTCTGATTTCTTTGTGATCTTTAAGGAGAAGAGTTAATGGATGACATTATTGGCAAGTATTTTTGTAAACTAAAGTCAGTGTTCTGAAGAGGTGATCACAAGACAGTTCATTTGATGCAAAAGACTTTACTGCATAGAGGAAGATTGGGTCAGAGAGCACCTAAGACACCTCGATACCAACAAATCCATGGGCCCTGATGGGATGCACCCC
>JAUBNY010001135.1:21860-39491 GCA_032275445.1 Crypturellus soui | reverse complement strand
ATTCTATGATTCTATGATACTGCATGTGTACTGTTACTGTATGTCAATCTGATTTACAAATAGAATTATCTTGTACAAGGTGAGTGCAAGGTATTTTAACACCTTTGTGCATTTTAAAGCCAATGATGTGAGTAAAATGGAAGATTTAAATATTGAACTATCTAATAGATAAATATCGAAAGATATACAAATCTGATCAATATTGATTCAAATTTATTTTACTCAGTATATCTTGATCTTCAGCACACTTGTATGCATGGTTTTGTCTCCTACAGCTTTGACTGTATTTACTTCTCTGTGAGAACAAGGGAAACTACTGATGTACCATGTGAAAGGGATTTACTATTTGTTACTATTTGTTTAGGAATGGCTTTGGTGTTTTCACAAAAAAATGTATTCATAAAAACAAGACGTGTTGTACTTTTACATCTTTAGCAGATTGTTACTAAACTTGTCTTTGTAGCCTAATAATGTTGTACACATACGGACATAAAACTGTCACTGTTGCTTTGAACTGGTATGCAAGCATACCCAAATGACATACCAATTCAGTAAGATAAACTTCGCTTGGATGTATCGTCTTATTTACGCTGTCTGTTTTCCTTGGTATAAAGTGATGAGCTGTGCTGAGGGCCTCTTACTCTGCCCTCTTATAAAAGCATTAATCTGAGGCAGGAACTTTAGGATATTGCCTTGTGATTCCGAGTGTTGGCTATTCTCTGTCACATGGTAAGAGGCACTTGTAGGTGGGTCACACAGATTAATGTAATCTGTGTTGATCTGAAACACCACAGCACATACTGAAGATCAGGCCCGCCCTTGTGCATTACAGATGACCTCTTTTTCTGACATGCTTTTGCATACTAATTTATAAAGAGTATAATCCACAATATTAATTACCCCCTTCAATAGCTGTAATGCTTTGACCTTTAAGCAGATCCTGACTGGACTGGACTGCATACAGTCCAAAGTTCTGAAGGATATCTTGTTCAAGTTGCAAGGTGATCATGTTTTACCCTGATTATTTTGCTTAATTATGAAGGCTCTCCAACAAGTAGTTCACTATTATGAGTAGTTCATATTTTCCAATTTACTGAAGTGTGGAGCTCTGGAGAGTCAGCTGCCATTTAAAATGAAATAAAAGCAGGTGTATGTCTCATGCCTCTCAATACACGAGACCAGAATGATCATTTTTTTCTTGAAATCTCTCTCTCTCTCTCTCTCTCTCTTTCTCTCTCTCTCTCTCTCTCTCTGAAAGACCTTACACTGGTGTGTAAGGTGCTTTTAGTTTGTGTATTGCTGGTGTTGCAGGTTTAGTATCCGTAACTTAATCTATATTATTGCAAATTTTAATTGGTTTAAATGTTTTTAATGAAGCTAAACAGGATAGGGTTTGTCTTGTCCATTTTCTTGTTTCTGGCATCAGCCAATGCATATGGAGAAAAGAAAAAATGGATTAAGTGATAATTTTCTTTGAATATTCTTCCAGCTTTCAGCAGTAGATATTTTAGGGAGATGCTGAGGTGGATATCACAAGCAATCAAAACAACCATATAGTGAACTCCGAAGTACCTACTCTCTTTCTGAATTAAGGTATGCTGTTGGTCTAAACCAACCTGTGATTAGAAGCTGTATAATACAGTTAAGTTGGGAGTAAAGTCATGATAAAAAGATGAAGTAAAGATGCTAGTTTCCTCACAGAATAGCCTTGCAGAGAATTACTGGCATACTTTTATCACATACTTTGTTCTCTATGAAATATTTTCATCATCATGAAGAATTTTAAACTTACATCTGTTGAGCTCTTCAAAATTGAAGAGGTTGAAAAAAAAAAAAGAAAAGATTAGAAGATTTCCCATCTTTGCCGAATTTTGGGTATCATTTTGATATACCAATAAATAAGCACTATAGTAGACTATTACATTTCTTTTTAACAGAAGGATTTTAACCTCAGGTTAGAGCTCTGCCCAATTTGTTGCTTCTCGTTTTATGGTTTACTTCTCTCTGGTCTTGAGGAACATTTATAAACCTTAGAAACTTTAGAAACCTTTCTTGGTGAAGTTTCCTGGTAGTGAATGTATTCCAGAAGAAGTTTCAATTCTGGTGAATCATCATTGTCTGACAACAAAAGTTTTGTTGAAAATGTGTTGTTGAAAATTCTGTGGCAGGCTGTAGTTAGAGGTAACGTATCAGCTCCCACCAGTTCTGTGAAATGAATCTAGAAGCTTGGTGAAAAAAGAAATTGCATAGATGTGCTTCCACTTCAGGAAAATGAATGGGTTATTTTACAAAATTTTGTGCACCAGACAAAACAAAGCACAAAACATATTAATGATTCCTGTCCACATTTTGGGTGAGCCCTAGTTTGTGTATAATTATAAGCAAAATCATCAAAGACTTTCACATTTAGAAAGCAGTGCAGTATGTCTGAAAACTGAAGGCCATTTAGTTTATTTGTGTATTACTGGTGGGGGGGGAAAGGGGAAGAGTCAAATCTGAAAAATCAATCCAAACTGTAGTCTGTAACAATTTATAAAATTAAAACATGGAAATGCTGTTTTTCCGTAAAGAGTCTGCCTTGGTAACTGGATATGCAATATGAAATTCAGTACTTCAATGTGTTCCTTTAGCATACAGGAAATAGAAATTGAGTTAAAATGACATTTGAGCTACCCAGAAGCGTACTTGAAACTCTAATACTAGGCTTTTATGGGGAAGGTTTTTGATTACTTGAATATCTTGATCTTTTGATAAAATGTCAGATTTTAGCATAGAAAAATATGATAGCAGTATGAATCAATAAAATAAGCACTGGTATTATCCATGTGGAATATGCATCAATAGGCATCCATTTGTATGCTTCTTCACCAATATTAGCATATTTCAAAGTAAAAATTTGGCGCAATTCCTTTGTGTACTAAGTAAATTTGTAATTCATGTAAAGTTTGTGAAAAGAGAAAAATGCCTTGTTAAAAGTTATTCTTGCAGACTATTGCAATTATAATGTGAGATTAAAGGTAACTAAAATGAATAATTCAGTGCTATTAAAATAACATGTCTTCATATTAATAAGGTATCTTTTCATGAATTGTATGCTTCTGCTTTTGAACAAAGTACTGGTATTGTTTTGTGTTACGTATGTGAAGTGTGCACAGTGGTAGATGGTTCTGGATGAAGCATGCAATAACTCTGTTGTTTTTCAAATATGTCAGTTCCATAATAAATGGTTGAATAGTGTTGAAACCTAGAAAAAAACCTTAAGTGGGGCACTGAATGAACATACGGATATGTGTAACAAAAAGGACCTGGTGAGCTGTTGCATGACCCTAGTGGAAGAGTACTGCTATCAAAAATAACTTGTTAAAGGCTTATGTATTATGTTGTAGTTTCTGTCTTGGGCCGGAGGCTTCCTTTGCTCCCCTGTTCTGTTGAGGATGCTGGGAAGTGCCCAGCTCTTTTGTTATTTTGTATCTAGGGCAACTGTCTGAATCTGAGAAAGCTGTATGAAAGACTAATAAGTGCCAGTAAATCTGTATGAACTACAGAGATGTGGAGAATCAGGTCCACATCAAAATCAGATCTAATGTCTTCATTTTAATTACCAGGATATTTTGCAAACCACTAAAATAATGTATTTTCTTCTTAAAGATGGTTCATTCTTTTGTTTTAATCAAGAACAGTTATGTCAGTTGTTAAGGTATCAGTTATTTAAACTATTGCTACTGGTTTTCTGGACCAGTAATATTGTAATTGATACAATTCAGATTCTTTGGGTTATGAAGTGCTTTTTCTTAGATGAAAAATTATGATAAGAGTTTTTTAATGCACTTGATTGAGGTTAATATAATTTTAAATGTAAATGATATTATTTGCTGTGGAAGAGGGTGTGCTGAAGCACACAGAGGGCTTGTCAAGTGAGCATGAGACTCTTGTACATCTTCCCACAAGGATTGCTGCATGGGCTGGGCTATGAGCTTTCTATGAACCTGGTTCATAGAATGGTTTTAACTACATATGCAGAAGAGCTTGTCCTACTGCACCTTAAATAAGAAATAAATAACCAGGAATAAAACCTCCTAGATGTTTTGTGAAGTGAACAGGTATTTATTGACAGAAAGGAGGAAGGAAGAGGGGCTACCAGAGGAGGCAAGAAGATTGCAATAGTCTTGATCTTCATACAGGAAGTTCTTCGTGTTTGTTCAAGGTTAGAGGACAGAAAATGTAACTTGGTGTGGCTAGAGAGAACTGGGACAAGAGCAAAGAGGGAGAGTACAACAATGTACCAGTGCAAGGACATCCTCTGGGAGTGAGCAAGCAGTGATGCAGATACGAAGTTATTTTAAGGTTGGGAATAGGAAGGAAATAAGAAGGAAATATTCCTTAGAAGAAGAAGAAAATCTAGGAAGGACTGAAGAGTAAATGGTCAAGGTGATAACAGTGTGTGAGTTACATGAATGCTCTTGTTTCAGAAAAAGAATTACCAAGCCTGTCTGAGGAAGAGAGTAGCTACTGGACATCTCAGTAATGGCATATTAATGCTGTTTAGTGTACTAAAAGCTAAAAATGTCATCTGGAAGGGATACGTGTATCGTCACAACTAGTTTTGTATTTGGTGTTAAAATGTGAGCAGCTTGTATGCCAAACAATATTACAATTAAGTTTAGGCTTATCAATCTAAGTATTTTTTGTCAAATGCCCGAATGACAAACTATGACTTAAAAATACTTTCCATTGTGTTTTCATTGCAGATTTACTCTGCAGGGTGCCAGAAATTTTCCTTTCATAAGGAAAACAAAGTTCTCATGAATTTGAGTGTAATGTTGCTTTTTGCCACAAACTAAGTAATGAAAAGCTCACAATGAAATGATCACAGTTGTTTTTTCTACATATCATACATTGCATGCATGAAGCAGTGCATATGCTTCACTTCTGAACTGGAATGGAAACTAAGGCCAAAGAATTCAGTGGCTGTCACATTTCACTCTTTATTCGCTGTCATCCTCTATGTGAACGGGTCACATCATCTGTTGTCTTTAGTGGGAATTAGGCTGCTTGTATCTGTGGAGCAGTGCCAGGTTCCAGCAGCTGAGAAACTAGCCTGCAGTTGTGTGACCCTTCTAAAACCGGCTCTCTTGTCTTGCAATTACTTGTGTGGTTTTCCAGTTCACAACTGCCAGGGAAGATGACAGGTTGAGGCTTCTTAATTTAGCTTCTCTGTGCAGCAACAAAATGTTTGCTAAAATATCAATTAAGGGAAAGTCTCCATATTGTTTAAGCAAAGGAATTCTAGAGTTAGGATCCCATATATCTGCCGTAGAGATTAATAAAGTCTGACTACTGTGACATTAGGCAGTATGATGCACTGTGATCCAGGCTGACTCTGCAGTCTGACAGCGCTACTGCGTTACTGCTAATAACTCCCAAACTGGACTCACATACCTCTGGGGGAGGCTGACTGGGATTACACTCTTGGACCTTTTGAGTATGATGGAGTATCCAGTGTAGATAGAATGAACTGTATGTGGCTCCTTTATGACACTAAAAAGAAAATGCAAGATCAGCATAAACATTGATGGGTGTAGCCTCTGTGGCCTCGTTGTGTTATCGATAACTTAATTAGACGCTGAATAAAAAGTCTTCTGGAATCATTTGTGTGCTCACAGCTTAAGTCAGTGAACTAAATTTTCCCTTTCTGTTATCTCAGTGAGCCCAAAATGCTTAGCCCTGACTCTGGCTATAAACTCTTGTGCAGTGGTCTGCTTGAAGAGTTCTGTTGTCAGTTCAAATACCTATTTGAACCTTTTGCCTGGGGTAAGAGGGTGCTAGATGTGGATGTAAAAGCCATCTCCCTTGGAATCCTACTATCCCTTTAAATTGATAATTTGAGGTAGGGGCTTTAGAGAGTTGCTTTTTTGTAGGAAATGTTATCTCAACAGTTATTACGTCACCCCATTTTGACAGGACAACTGGCAGTCAGCAAAGTCCTCTTACCCTGTTTAGTTAAAACTCTTAATTCACCTTGCCAGTGCGAAAGAGTGCATGATCATGGCTTGCATAGTAATGAACTGTCAGACATGGAAACCATTTTTGTTTCTTGAAAAACTTAAAATCAGCTCCTTCCTTTTCTTTTAATAATACTTTTTAACTGTCAGACAGACCTCCACAGAGGAGTTGCAGCTCTGTTGCAGGTTAAATGTCAGTATCAATGTAATAAAGATGATATACAGTAAATAATAAGCATTTTTCAGAGAAAAAAACATTTTCAGTAAGTTATTAACCTGTCTGGAATTGTGAATTAAAAAGAAAGTGGCAAGGGGTAGAAGAGTGGGGGATGAATGGAAACATTTTGACCTACTCAGCTGTCAGAGGTGTTTCTGGGAGTATTTTCTGTAGTGCATTACAACAGAGTATTACCCTATTTTGATGATCTACTGGTTTGGGAAGGGGTATATCTTAAACCTGTGATTTTCACAGATGACTCTTTCTTTGACAAGAGCAGTATGGATAAAGCACAACTGGAGCAGAACAAAAGCCTATATCCTTTGCTTTTTATTTAGCAAACTGTCTTGAAGTGTGCTCAAAGCACTGCTGTGTGAAAATAATGAAACAGAAAATTCCCATCTGCACTCCTGGGACATGGGAGGTTATTTGTTTCCCAAGAGTTATACTTTAAACACAGAAAAAATTTTTTTTTTTTATTTTTTTTTTAATATAGTTGCATAGTTTTTATAGTTATATAGTAACTAAGAAGGTGTTTTAAAAGTCAGGATAGATTGTGCACTGTTGTCCTGTGAATGAACCTAGAATCCTGTCTGGATTCCAGCCTGACCAGTGCTACTGGCTGATGGCTCTGTGGGTCTCCCCAGGTGTATGTTGTCAACAGTCAGTTGAGCATTTGCTGGTAGAGGAAGGGGAATTAGGGAGAGATGGAGCTGGCAGAGGCCTGGATGATGGTCACTAGAAGGACTTGTTGAGATAAGACTGTCTACTACCACCTGTAGTGGCTATGCCAGAGTTTCTCCTTATGGCAGGCACAAGAGTGCAGTTGAGTTTTTGTTAGCATATGAAGTCAAAAAACTGTGTGTAATTTATAACCTTGTCTGCTGACAGTTCTGTTTTGTAAACTCTCTGGGTTTCATATTAATCTTTTAAAGTTTTTGTTATTCCGTCTGACAGCAGATGACAAAGCTTTGAACAAAACAGGCATTTACAAAAAAAAAGTATAAACACATGTAACAGCCCAGTTAAAAATTGCAAGTATGGGAGAAAATGTTGAATTCTTTGCAGAAGATGTCAAATTGTAAGTTGACAGTCTTGCAGACTCCAACAGATGGAAAAGTGAGCTGTTAAGCAGGTACTGCTTGAGGCTGGTAGTGCTTAAGCCTTGTGTTTGAGGCTTTTTCATTTCTGTTTCTGCATCTCGTTTGCTCTTCCAGCATTCATTCTTTATTTCTTGTTCAAGTTCTTTTTTTTTTTTTTAACAAAATATCAGGACAAGTTAAATGAGCCATGTTAAAGACATTATTTAAAGGGCTTAAGCTCTACTTAAATACACTACCTTATCAGTGCCAATACTGAGTGCTAATTATTAGTCAGTTCAGCAGAAGCTGCAGACTAAGCTTTTGGAAAGCTTTCTTCTACCATGTGAGTCTAAATACATTCCTGTGTTTTGAAATAACTTTGGTTTCTAT
The DNA here is from genome assembly GCA_032275445.1 of Crypturellus soui. Taxonomy (NCBI): domain Eukaryota; kingdom Metazoa; phylum Chordata; class Aves; order Tinamiformes; family Tinamidae; genus Crypturellus; species Crypturellus soui. The sequence continues at coordinate 31,800 of JAUBNY010001135.1, read as the reverse complement.
TTTTCATGATTGTTCCTAGTTGTATTGATGACATAGGAATCACATGCCAAAGTTGCCTGTACTTTTATAAAATAGATCCCGAACAGAAGAGTCTGTTTCTTTACTTAATAGCACCTTATAGAAATTGAGCGGGAAACTTAGGCAAGTTTCTGGTGTTGCTTGAACTGTGGGTTCCCTGCTTTTTGCTGTAGGGAATATTTGTTAAACTTATGTGTCTGCTGGTCCCAGAGAGTGTCATTAGGAGCACAAGTTAGCTGAACTGTATAGAGGTAGCTAGTATGTATGTTTGATGAAGAGAAACTAAGAATGTGTATCTGAACACTTGAACAGAAAGTGGGGATCTGAGCATTTGCAAAAAATGCGATCTTAACAGTGAGGTTTCTGTAAATTCAATGTTCTGTGTAGAAGTTGAATTGGTTTGGTATTGTACTAATCTCATTTTTATCTCATAGAAGGATTATGATTTGAAAAGTTCAAAACTGGATCCAGTCCAGCAAGTTTGATTTACACAAGCCGTTACCTTGATAACAGCTAGCATTCTGCACTGTGAACAGAATTACTTGCTAGTGCTCTGTCAAGATCTGATGCTTGCTGTGTTTCTGCTGTTGCTGCTATGCCTGCTTCCCTCCCTGCAGAAGGGTAGCCTAACAGTCAAAGCTGCCTCAGAAATCAGTCTGGGTTTTCTGATAAACCTTGAAGATGCTTTGAAAGAGTGGTCGTATCTTCTTTCTGCATCAGCTCCTTTTACTTGCCGGCCAAGTTGCTGCTTACTGCCAGTGCAGCTTTGCAGGTGGTATGTCTAGTGGAAGGCAAGTAACTTCACTCTGCTGTTGCTCTGATTCTGGTTTGTCGATTCCTTCTCATTGACCAGTACCTTCCTGGAAGCTCTTTGTAACATGATTTGTTTGCTGGGTACAGTAGCAGTAGTTATGACTAGCAAAAATTTAGATGTTAAAATGTGAATCATTTCTAGTCATCTTAATCCCTGAGGTAATAAATTAAAAAAAGGGGGGGGGGGGTGGTGAGGAAGGAACAAAAATGGAATAGGGAGCAGTTTAAAGCATTGGGACACTTCCAGCTAGGGGACAAGGAAGGTTTAACAACAAGAATCCCAGTTTTGACATATAACTGGGATCTAAAGAGTAGCTGGTAGAATTGAGTGATTATGGTTCTGCTGTACATGTAGAAGAGTAGGCATCTTACTGATGTATTAAAGATGTGGGGAGAAGAAAATCAAACAAGAAAAGCTTTTTACTGAACTGTCTCAAGGACCATAAAGGAGCTCTTTTACTTTTGGAGGGAAACTTCAAGTAAGAACTTCAAGTTCTGCAGAAAAGTATGAAAATACCTTGTTACATTTTTAATGGGGCCTTGCTTAACTATTATTGTATCAATACTTTAATATTGTGTTTAACTATAGTAGGTGACAACTTCCCAAATTAAATATTCATCAAGTAAAATTCTTCAGCTCCAAGAACATAAAGTAACAGTAGTACTGGTTGGAAAGACTGCAGTCAGAAATTGTCTTTGTATAAGATTCAATAAATACGATAAATGTTTTAGCTCTATGTTAATTTTCACATGCAACTATAAAGTTATTTTCATCTTAGAAAGACTTGATAAGAAGTAAAACAGTTGCAGTTAAGGAGTATATTCTAACTAGTAAGCTGACATATCTGCAACCAAACTGATCAGTATGTGACACCATAGTTTCGCAAGTTGTCTGTGGGCTTTTGAAAAGGGCCATAAATAGCACCATCAAACTCATGGAAAATGCATGTAATTTTTTTTTTTTAGCTCAATTTTTGCGAAGTACAGAATAGATAATTGTACTCAGTAACTTTCTAAATCAAGTAATCTTTTGCTTTCTATTCCAGGGAATACTGCATACATCTGGTATTTTGACCCCATAGATAAATCTCTAGCTTTTTTTTTTTTTATATATATATTTTGCTTCTCTAAGCCATTGCCACAAAAATCATCATCACTAGTGTGTCAACAGAGAGCGTTCTTGACATAAAGGTTATTTCTTCTGAGTCACCAGTTGGTTTTACTGGCTAGATTGCCATGATTAAGAAGTGAGCATGATGGTTCTGGTGGCTGTTAAGACTGTAAAATTTGAAGAGGCAGTTCTGAAACCTAATCTAAATTCTCAGTCAATAATTGCTCATTAGCTTTTTTGGAAATCTTCCATTTATTCAGGGAACAGTTTGATGCTTAACATTCACAGAAAGAGTAATGATCTTTTTGGATGTTTTTGAAGTTAATCCAAAAATAAATCACATCTATATAGAAGCTGAACATTTTTGTTAGTGCAGTGAATGGGATCAGAAAATATTATGATCACAAAAATATTTTAATTGCAGAAATTCTGTGAATGCTGCACTTATTACTATCTTTTACTATTGAGGCTTACATTTTAAAACATGAGTCTTTCTGACAGTCTTTCTTAAATATTAACATGTCCTAATGAATTATGATATAACTAATGAGTCATGCATGAATTAATATACAGTTAATTTGGTATATAATAGGCCTCTGATATATGTAGCTTTAAAAATCAAGATTTTTTAAATCACAAAAATTAGATATTTTCTTGTAGTTCTCATTTGTGCTTTTTCTCCAATATCTTTTGTTAGAGTAGCTTTTTTCCTTGGAACACCACCTCTGGTACCTTTTTACATTTCAGTGTACTGTTGATTATGACAGTTTGATCTGCTGGATATTGTTAAAAAAAAAAAAAAAAGTATTAGTCGTGTTTTCCATGTTTCGGATTCAGGCATATGTAGAATTATAAACTGCATTTTTGCAAAGTCTGTTTGTACCTTTAATGATTGAGCATTATAGGAACAAATCATAACACTTCTATTAGCCATCTTGCAAACAGTATCTTTCCCTTTGTTTCCTTAAAATAAATAAATAAATGCGATTGTAGCATTATGCAACATACATAAAAGGTATATACATAGGCCAGTATTCTGTGAATAGAATGCCAGTGTTTCTATTAAAACCAGCTTTTATTAAAGTCATCAGAAAAAAAGATATTCTTCAGAAGTTTTGGTGTGGCTCTTTTATACTGACTGTTGTACCTTGAAGTGAAGAAAAGTGAACTCGGTTATTTGAAATGTTGGCACTTGAATTTAAATGACTATTTTATGGTTTTATAAAGCTGACAAATGTGCAGGTATTTTTGGTCAGGGAATAGATACGGAGTAATAGGATATTTCTATATATTGCCTGCCTGCAAGCCTGAGCAAGCAAAGCAAAGATACCTTGTGATGTGCAATCCTGAACTCCAGCAAACAGCTGGTAATATTTAGCCTTCCAGCTTTGATAATGTCACTCTAAGGGAATCTGGTTTTCAGATGGGTTTTAGACCCTATTAGGTGGATGCACAGATGGTTTGCATACCTCTGAGCAAGAAAAGTACAAAAAGGGGGACAGAAAAAGGACAATTTAAAATGAAATGATTTTGCTAAAAATGGAGTGCAACATATGCTAAACTGAAAAATAGCATTTTTACTCATTTGTATGCTGTGCAGTCAGGTCAGTGTGATGCCCTCTTTGTAGTGCTTTAACACTGTATCAAGCTGTTCCATATCAAGTTGTAAGACAATAAAGAGCTTATGTGTTTACTTGGGGGAAAAATAATTCTACTGAAATACATATTCCTCACAATTCATACTCTAAAGAGATTTGAAAATCTAGTTAACATCCTTTTACACAAAGCAAATCCACTGTTAATGAGTTAAGGAAATAGAATTGTAGTAAATATCTGTTGCTTGTAACACAGACTGGTAGAGACAGGTGGCAGGTAAATAGTGAAATGAGCATCTTCAGTATTAACTTCTTGAATGAGAGGATCAACAAACTATTGTAGATTGTTGGCAATAGGAAGTTTTTGCTGCTATAGATGTGTTTGTGAGAAACAGCTATTCTTAACCTCTTCGTTAATGAGGGTTCTTTCCCCTCATTATATTGGTTTTATATTTTCGTTTTCGTGATGGTTGGAAAGTTGCTCAGAAGTGTGGCTGTATTTTTGATATTCCTATGAGAGAGGAGAGGAAAGTTGTATTATCCCTGTCCTACAATAGGAAGTTGAAATGCAGAGGGAGAACACTGTGGCTTTTCTCTAAGTGCTCAGTTGCACAGAGATAATTAAGGAATTATTTCAGGCAGGGAATGAAATCTTCTTTCATCCTTGTTGAAAGGCACTGTTGGGAGCAGCAGAAGAAAATTACCTTCAGTGCAAGTTTACAGTGCAGCATGAGACACAGAAGGCCGTCAAAGGATGTGCTTGCTCTGTTGATTAGTTTGGCTCTTAGGTTTCAGCCTTTGCTTCTTAGTCTTCTGGCCTAAGGCAACAAGCTATCTAGGGAGTAGCTCTTTGCATTGAAGGCTGGGTGTTGTTTTTTTTAAGGTAGTTTTATATATATATATGTATATATATATTTATATATATATGTATGTATAATCTAAGTAGTTTATCCAGTTTCACGCAGCGTTGCACATTCCATGTGCTGGTAGGTCATTGTTCCTTGAGGCAATTTGAAAGCATGCCAAAAGCATCAGTGAAGTTGCATCCCAAAGTACAGGCAGAGCAAAAGACACAGTGTGTCCTTTGTGACACAGGAAGGTTCCTTCATCAGCATTTCCTTGCTCATGTTTTTTAACTCAGATGTTGAGTAGAAGATGTTGCTAGGGTGCAGGTGGTCTCATGTTCTACCTGGCTTCAGCACAGTTCGGGTAAATGTTGGTAAGTTTACTGCAGCTGGATTAATGTGTCAAAGAACTAATTTGCTATCTCAGATTGCTGAACTTGGATTTTTTTCTGAAATTACCCTAAAATTCGGCTTACTGAAAGCCTGATAAAGCAACACTGCAGCCAGTTCTCTAGCTGCCTTGTAGGTCTGCTGGTCTCTTGCAGACCCTGTGGGCTAAACATCAGTATGGCGCAGAGAAGCAATCCTGATGTAACTTGTCTCTCTGTCAAGAGACAGAGATTGCACATCTACACACTCAAGTCATGTGGGAAGAAAAGATTTATGACACTGTCCCCGGCAAACTTAAAGCTCTGCTCAATTAGAAAGCTGTGCAGCCTCAGCAGGCATACAGAATCACTATTCCCCAGTAACAAAATGAAAAAGACAGCTTCCTAAGGAAACTTTTCCAGATAAGGTTTTGAGATGTTGCTTAATACTAACAAGAACATTAGTTCTCCTACTAGGGAAATTACTTACCCCCTTCTAAATGCTTTCAAGCTCTCTCACCATTGCTCCTTTTTCAGAGATTGCACTTGGAAAACAACTCTAGTAAGACAGAATTTTGATGGATTAAAATGCGCAGATTCCGTTTTAAGATAAGAAATAAATTCTGTGACTTGCCATGAACAAGGCTTTGTTCACCAAATACCTGAAGTCTTTACTGATTTTTGTCATTAATCCACATCAACTGTATTCAAGGCTGAAAGTGTTAAACAGCAGCTTTTCCAGCAGGACAAAGGATTAATTGGGAGCAAATCATTTAGAGTCTCCATTTTCTTTTAGAGAAAGCTACAGCCACTGGAGACATAGGAAATCTTTGGATTCATTGGTGATTAGTTTTCCAAAATAACATTGGATACTCTCAGCTCTTCAGAATTGTCTGCTTCTAGAATTTCTTCCTTCACTACTTGCCTGCATCCAGTATTCTAACTCTGGTGGTGAAATGATCTTTTCATTCTTCTCTTTTTCAAATAGAGTTTAATTAGCCCTAGTGATTCATCAGTAATTAACTTGTAACCTCTGCAAATTTAAAACACCTGCTGACAGGTGGGCAAAGGAGGTAGAACCTCAGGTTTAATGAAATCCATCATCATGAATGACAATTCTGAAAAGCTATATGTAAGTGAGTCATTAACATAGCAGAGTCCTCTTTCATAGCAGAGGAAGTGATTTTTCCTCTGCTATGAAAGGCATTTTCTAGGCTTGAAAAAAAAATCTTTTATTACCTAGTCTGTGTTTTGTTTTGTCATTTTGGTCATATTTCCTAACTTGCCCAGATAATTCTGTTCCTATTTAGAATAGGTTATAATTGCCTGTCTGTGATTTTAGCTATGTGAGTTATCTGGTAAATGCACTACTACACTGTACGTAGCAACGTCAGGATATGGATCTGATTCTGCGTTGTTTTACAATGGAATAGAAGAGTCAGAAGAAGACTTGGATGAAATTCCATGAAAGACAAACAGTAGTTTTTTTGACAGTTTTAAATTTAACCAAATTTTACTTTCAGCCATTCTAACGGAACTGAGATAAGAATTTGTCATATCATAGACCTACTGAAAATGTTCTTCTAGATTTTTACTTGTTACAAATAACTAATGGGGCTTGTGTTTTATTCCATTAGGCAGAGTTGTCCCCGTTACTCTGTCATTGGTCTCAGTTAAGCCTTGATGTACATTCAAAGCGCTTTAGGCAGGAGAGAGAAGTAAAGATGGATGACTTGAATCCTGCAGCAGTGCTGCTGCAGCATAATATTGTGTAAAGGAGAAGGCTTTTTAAAAAATATTTTTGAAAGAAGAGCCAAGCCTATAGGTCTGTTCTAAAGAAAATACATGAACAGAAATCCAGGAGAGAGGTCAGAGCTGGGAATTACAGGTGAAAGAGGATGCTTGCTTGCAGCAGGAAGTTCAGAGAGCCACAGTGAAAGACAGGATTCAAGACAAATCATCCTGTCCTTAACATTCTCTTGCCTGTCAGAGTGGCTTCGTGGTGGGCATGCTGATATGTTTGCGCACCGTGTGGACCACCTGCATGCTCTGATTTCTGTAAGGTAGTTATATGCTTTAAAATTAAGCTCTGTTAGCAATACCTTAGTCCCCTCTCATGGGTCTAGCCCTAGGCTATTTTCTGTTGCTTTGCTTTTCACTGGAAAACACAAGAGAAAGTGAAATGTTTTCCTAGCACTCAAAAAATTTTCCAGAGAGAAAACAACCTGAGAATGAAAATATGTCCAGTGCCAGGTAAAATCTCTTCTGTAAAGCTTACTGCAAGCATGATTATTAGGGTACGTTAAATGCAATAGAGAGATACTTGAGCAGTAGCATGCCAAGCTGTGATGTTTGTCAGTGCTTGCATATTCAATAGGTTTGGACAACACTGGCAATTGATGTAGCATGAGGATCAGGGTTCTGCAATAGTACTATGGCTGTCTGAACAATAGTAGTGTTATATCTTGGCATTTCAGTAAAAGGTTCATGTTTTTGGAGGTGCTCTGCAGTATAAGCAGTGTTCCTTTGCCTGCCTTAGTTATAGTGTAGTACTGGTGAGCGTCATTAGAACTTGAGCAAATCATATCAAAAGATCTAGATTTTTATCTTGAGCAAAAATAGTATTTGTTTGCATTTCCTTGCAGGATGTATGATGTATAGTATTATTAAAAAAGGAACATCAGAAGAGTAGAAAATTATTGTATTTAAACCATTTCAAAATATATGCCCATTAGGATGTTGAGGAGTAGTAGGTTTGCATTTTGCTATGTAGATTACCAGAAGCTGGTGTGCAGGTGTGGGAAGAGGAAAAGAAGAAAATATGAGTGAGTGACATGCTGAATTTCAGCATATTTTAATTCCAAGGTTTAATGCCATGGGAAAGTTAAAAATAATAAAATGTAACTTCAGGAAGGTATATCTACTTTTGTTCTTCTGTAGAGAATTAACACATTAGAAAGAGGCTCATTTGCAACTTCTACCCTTTTCGGTAATGTTTCTAGCACTGAAGTCATTGTAGATCTGCAGGGAAATATATAATTTTTTTATTGAGAAATGGAGTTAAACTTTTTATTACCAACTAAAATGTCCACTGTATCTTGCATAATAAATTGAATTTCCTTGATTTTTTGTGTGTTTGTTGTTGGTTTAGTTTCCTTTTGTTTGGCAACAAGTTTTAGTATTGCTTAGCTTTCTCCTCATCTTTTGCTTTTAATTTCAGTTTAAAATGAATTTAATGCTTTAGTAAAAAGTGAATCCTTTTAGTTAACTCAGGATAAAACTAGTGTTGTTCCTTCTTCGTTACAGTCCAACCTTTAAAGATACTTATAACCTTGATAAGAGAGAATAGTGGGGAGATATCCCCTTTCATTTAATTTTTAACTTTTTAATTTTTAAATGATCAAATTCCAGAAATATTTATGTAAACTCAGCAAAATTATAATCTTGCTGATGGAGCAGGACCACATGGAGTAGTCACTTGTCAGCCAGTTAGTTCTATTCTTAATGCACTTGAAGCACTGGAAGAATAGAGTTAATACAGCTTAGAACATACTTTAAAAGTTATTCTGATTTTGAGGTTGCAAAGGAAGTACAGAATGTTGCTAGGTTTACAACCATTTGTTCAGCAATTCTTGGGATAATGCATGATATATATATATATGATACATGGAAACATTCCTGGGATAGTAGCTATATATCATTGTGCCTATTTATGGGATGGACCCTGCATACAGCTGAAAATGGTAAGGAACCTGAAGTATTTGCCGGGTGTCATCTAGAAAATCCTTTTTGCCTTTGTTTATGCAGACTGTTGTTTGTCCAGGTGACTTGATGTCCTCTTCTACATGATTTACCTTTTTCTAAAAACTGAGTTAAAGATAAATGTGGACTTGCAGCAGTTAACAAATCCTATCAGGCTTTTAAACCTAATGACTTAATTTGATTACATTTCCTTCAGTTTTTCTGATTAAATCAAGGAGAATTAATGTTTTGACAGTCTCTAATTAACATTAGCACAAATCTACTTGATATCAAAACCAGGGGTAGTGCTTTTAATTTGTCACTCCAAGCTTCAAAACAAGGGAAGCTATATTATTCCTTGCTTTCTGTTTCTGTTGTGTTATACTTCGTAAATCTTTCAAATGTACTTAGTGCTTGCTGCTACAATTGTATATATCTAATGTTTTAAGCATAAAATAAGCAATAGTGAGTGGAAGTGGAAGATGACATGTGCTGACTCTTCTTTCAAACTGCCCAGTTGTTCTTCTGGTGTCATTAGGATCATTTAAAATACAAGTTATTCTCTGTGGGCTGTGGTAGTTAACAAAGGATCTTGGAAATGTGAGCTAACTACAAGTGTTTGTGAAGTACGTTTGAAATAGTAGCCCTGTGAAGTGCGGGAGGCTGCCTATCAAAATGGCTATTTACTGTGCTTTCTGTTGTATACTTTGATTAGAAGTGGTGAAACTGCTTATAAGGTTCATCATAATAATGAAAGCAGAAAAAAGGGAGAAGTCTGTCTGTGTAATCTGCTGCTCTCTTAGAAATGGTTGTCCTTGTAAAGGAGGGACCAAACTGGAGTTCCTCAGAGAACTATGCTTTGGTAAAGGCGAAGGAATTGGAGGAAGCTCAGTGCTGCCCAGTAAGTAGGGCAAATCTTAGGTGATTCCTGAAAGATGCAGTGTGGTTTTGGCAGAACTGAGTTGACTTGGTGTAGAAGAGCAACCGTTCTAGTTTTCTCTTGTGAATTTTACTTATGCAAAACTTGAGCAGTCAGATAAAGATTAAAACCTAGAAATATTACTGTGTGTAGCTCTTGGCAAAACAATGTTTTCCTGATAATTGAGTACTCTTGTCTATGCTTCAGGTGACAAAACTTCAAATTTGGGACTGAGCTTTTAAATACCCTCAGCTGCACAGATGCAAACTCCACTAACCTCAAAGAAAAAATACGGTCTGCTGTTCATTAAATGCAGATGCCGTTCCTTCTTTAGTAAGCATATAAGTAGATGCTTAAATTTAGTAAGGTGTGCAGTTGAAATCAGTGGACTATTTTGAATCTCTCTACCTCCTTTCCTGCACTGACATAGAGTAGTTGCGCTCTTGAAACTCACTTTGAAAGGTCTCTGAGCCTAAGTCCTACTGTGGAATTTACTTAAACCTGGTTTATTTTGATTCTTTACAAAGTTC
>JAUBNY010001135.1:1067-17409 GCA_032275445.1 Crypturellus soui | reverse complement strand
TAATGAAAAACATCACCATGGAGAGTGAATTTCGTATCAGTCACAAACTGCACAAAAAAAAGCAATATACAGCTTAGCTTGATGGTCTAAATTATGCAGCACACAGGATAAACACATGCCGTTTTCTGACTTAAGTGATGAATTATTGTTCACGGCTGTATTTCTGCCCTCTTTTGTAACCAAGTAGTTGTTAACTGCAGCTGAGTATTGGAAGAGGGGACAATGGGTTTATTTAAAGCATGAAGGCTTCCCCGCATGGATCAGGGGACAATGGAAACCGCTGCCGTGCCAATTATAGATTTAGATACTTAATTGCTTCAAAAATTATTCCGTATGCTTTATTATCGTTGTGCCTTTGCTATCACTGAAATTATTTAAGCATAGCATACTCCATACCCATTTAATCTGTTAAATGCCAGCTGCTAATGTGATTACCTGCATTCATTAACTAACCAGTTAAAGCCATCTCAAATTTGAAGCAGTCAGTGATGATTTTTTTTCTTATAACAAAGTATGGAGAGGAACGAGCAGCAGTTACGCAAGAAATGCATGGGTACGATACGTACTGGTGATAAAACTGCAGACATTCATGGGAAGTTAACTGTGAACCTTTACGTAGTTGGTGCATCAGTGCTGTTAGGCTGTTTTTGTTTCTGAAACTGAAACGTGCACTTGTAAGGTAGAAGAAATACCCATGTAAATAATTACATTATGCTAATAATAAAGTTCTGTTCGGAACAGAATCATTCCTCTGACATGTAGCTATTACTGCATGATGCCATGAATATGTTTGGTAGAGTTCAAGAAAATCCGTTTCTGAAATGCTTTTATCTGATGAATTTCTTTTACATATTGCTGTTCTTGGAGCACCAGTTGTATGATCTGCCAAACAAAAACTGTCAGAGACAAAAACTGTTAGGAAAAAATAGCAGCATAAGTGTTGATTATAGATAACAAATAAAGAAAGGGAAAGTAAGGAAAAGAATACAAGAGTAGCACTACAGAGATTGAGGTCAGTTAAAGTGAGGGTATAACTTGATGGAGTTAACTTCTTCTTGAGGAGAAGTCAAGACACCTGTACTGTATTGGTAATAATGAGAGGCTCATTTTTATTTGGTAGGGTGGTTGTATGCCATCTGAAAGAACCCTCTTACCATACAAAGCTATTGAAACCGAAAACATTTTGTGTGTGTGTGTGTGTGTGTGTGTGTGTGTTCTTACAAGGGCAGTGCAAATGCAAGATCATTCTAACTTCTATTAGTAATAAAAATATCCTTATTAAGAGGAATTAGTTTTATGCTATGAGTACTCTAGGCTTCACCAGTGTTTTTTTGGTTGATGTCTGCACCTCACGCTGTGTTAACGAGTAATAAAAAGAGAAGATTTCTGATGGTGAAGCCAAAATCAATGACATCAGATGAAGCAATATGATTTTGTACTAATCTTAACTGCGTAACTACTAAATATAATCCGGAAGGTACAAGGTATGAGATTTCTTGACCTAGTGAGGCAGCATGTGGCCAAGCCTCTGCCAGTCCTACAAGCAGCCTGGCTTGTGCTGGTGGCCTCCCTAGCGCAGGTGTGCAGGTGGCTGATCTCTGTGCCATTGCTTGAGCAGCACAGTGCAGGCTGCACCAGCTTCTGTCTCTGTGCAAAGCTCCTCTTTGTCTGATAAGAAAAACTAATGTAGAGAAGCCCCCATGTTAGCATTTACAGCAATGTGTTGTGGACGATAAGTCTTCTTCCCAGAGGGAAAATGGAAGCTGCAGTGAACTGCTCTTTCCTGCGTAGTAGTAACTGAACAGATAAATGCACCTACCTTAACATTGCTTCAGGCACTGCTATCTACTGGTTTGTCTTTGAGCCCTAGCTTGCCATGATATTTTTTTACCCTCTGGACATGTCCTGAAATAAAATTATTTTATATTTTGCTTGTTTTTTTAAATGTTTTTATTTCAGGGTTCCCTTGTCCGTGTCCCAAAAGCAGCTCAAATCCTTACTATCTTTTCAAATCCAGCACATTCTGTAGAGTTCATACCTTATGCTGTTCACTTGCTGTGAGTTTATCTCAGGCCAAATTATGCCCTTGATTGTTTTCATACCATATAGCTCCATGTGAGATTTTGATCTTTTCTACTTGCTGTTGGAATTATGGAATTACGGCATATTCCTCTTCTATGTGTGTGATCAGATATCTTCCCACACCCCTCCCACACAAGAACCCCTCTCTCATAATTTTCACCTCTAATTAGATTTCTGCTCCTGCAACTCTTTTTTTTTGTAGTCTTTCATAAAGTCTGCACATTTAAACATGTTGAACACTATGTTTGCGGAAAAAAATGATTTGTATTTTGAGCGTTTATTTATGGGAATCATGAAAATATTTTTCAATTCATTGCTTCGGGATAGGATCAGGAGTCTGTCTGACCTGCATACCTCCTGTGATGTGAAGGTAATTGGTGACATTATTTTTGTAAGCTTAAGTTGTTCTTTTGACAGTCTTGTTGTTGTCAAAAAAACAGGCATAATAGTCAGAGGAGACAGGTGACTTTCTCCTTTGCAGTGATTTTTGGATAGGTACTAGAAAACTACCCTACTTTTCTCAAGTTAGAATCTTCTAAAGAAATGGTCTAAATATTAAGCTTTCTTAAATTTTCATTGCAAACTTGTATTTCAATTACAAGCTCTGTTCTAACACATTTATCTATCAGGGCCTCTCAGAGTGATTTCACCATTAGACTGAAAATTTAGCATATCTTCCTTCTTTGAAGAAATGAGGCTGATTCTGGGATTCAGGCTTAAGAAAGTACCTCGACAGGTTGAGAAACATTACATATTTACAAATGTTAGAATTGAATGAGAGAAACTGTTGTCATTAGTTTCCTGTCAGTATTGTCAGGGGGAAAAAAGAAAGTATCTCCAATGAATCAAAGAGCTTAATCTTCTCAATTTATGTTTTTGTTTTTGCAGGATCTTTTTAGTAAGAGATCAAAGAATGTGTTTCTTGACGTACTTTGTAAATTATGCGTCTGGTGGTGTATACTATTGCTAGATAAGAAATTCCCTTTTGATGTTTTTGTGTAGCTATCTGAAGCCAACTTTCAGGTCTGTAGATGTCTGTGTGGGTGCAGCATAAGTTACCATGTTGTCTCTGGGGATGTTGTCAGGAAAGCTGCTGTACAGCAGGCATTTTGAAGACCTTCCAAAGATTGGCTTCCCTCCCTGCAACTCCAAATCTGTGTGACTAATACTAATGAGTTATAGTTTGTGAGTAGAGCTCTTCAGTAATGTGAATTTTTATTTATTTGGCTAGATGTTGATGTCTGTGCAGACTATTTATAAATAATATGAATTTCCTGAAAATGAAGACATTTTCTTTGTGAATCAATAGGTTTTGATGAGAAATCAGGAACAAGTAAGACATTTGAACTTTATTTAATAACATATTTTACATGAGCAATTGTTTAAAGAGATGAGTGTAGTTACTAGGCACAGACTGAAGTGTTGGTTGGAGATGTGAGAAGGATTATAGAGAACCTTAAAAGTGACTGTGAAGAGAAATTTGGTGCAGTTACATATTGAAGAAGAATGCTGTGGTTTCATTGCTTCACTTTCTGTTACTGAAACCAGAGATGTGACCTTGTAGAACAAAAGCATTTTATAGTTACACAAATATTACAAAGTGAAGATCCCAGTAACACACCCCTACGTATGGACCAGAAGTCAGGGTAGACTGGATTGGTAAATTGGACCATAAAAATAGTGTGTGATTGAAACTAGTTTGCTATTTAAACATAAGTGCCAAGTGTAGTGAGATTTTTCTCTTATCTTGAATCTGTAATTTCAAAGATTGTTCTGTATATTGAGTTCAGTAGCTGCAATGTGCATACTGTACAGACTCCTTTATTCCTTTCTCTTTGTTTTCATGCTTCGAATTTTTCCTCTGTTTCCAACATAATTTAGGCTGAAATTAAATAGTTCATCTTTACATATAAGAATAACATAATTTAGGCTTATTGATATGATTTGTTTGGAAATTAATTCATGTAGACTATGAGGCTTGGCCTTTAGTGGTATTGTGATGAGTAAAATTGTTTTTCACTAGCTGTATTTTGCATGCTAAAATCTCCACCTCAGTGACTGGTAGGCATGCTACCCCAGAAGGTGTGTGTGGGCATGGCATGGGGAGGCCTACAGCCTATGCTAAGCCAGCAGCATATGCTGTCACAAGACACATGCTCTTTTCCTTGAAGTTACTCTTTTGTAAGTAACATATCCTAGAGCCTGTTGGAAAGGAAGGTTTAAAATTGTTTTTTTGACTTTTTTTTTTTTTTTTTTTTTTTTTTTCAGTAGCTCCACCAAAACTGGAAGAAAATCCTGCTGAAGCGTTCACTGACTCATCCCTCTTTGCTCACTGGGGCCAGGACCTCAGTCCTGAAAACAGGCGTATTGCTCTAAAGCAGTTCCAATACTACGGCTACAATGCTTACCTGAGCGATCGCTTGCCCCTGGACAGGCCCCTGCCTGATCTTAGGCCTAATGGGTAAGTGCTCTAGTTGAATCTCATACTACATGTCCCCAGGTTCTTAGACTCTTTGTCATCTGGAGGTTTTTTGTTATGCGGTGTTATATTGGGTGACCAGAATGAGTCATCTGTATAAAATACACAAAGGTGGAAAGTTTCAAGTATACACTAAAGTATGCAACTTAAATCGTAGTAAAATTCCACTAAGAACCTGTTAAAAGTCCCCCAAGTTGTTACTTGAAAGCATAACATCACCTCGAATTTATATGAGACAACTAGTATTTTATTTCTGTGGGAATGACCTTTCTATTTAGAATTTTGGTTTTATCTAAAGATCTGTCTAGAAAAAGAAGAATATAAGAACTACTCTTTTGGAAAGCCCAGGACTGTCTCATAAAGGCCAGTGAGCATGTGAAACTAGTCAGCCACAGTAGTAAAATAAGCAGTTCAGTCAAGCAGTGTGAACCAGCTGAAAGCCCCCAGGGCCTCCAGTGGAGTTTCTTTGAGCTGTTTGCTGCTGAAGCATGTGTGTCGGCAAGGTAAATAAATGCACTGTTAGGCCACATGGGCTTGGTGAGATGGATGGGACTGGGGAATGAACAACCTTCTTTTTAATAGGTTTTGGTCCTTTAGTTTAGAAGCTCTAAATTCTGATAAGAACACTTGCAAGAACACTTACAGGGAGAGTTAAGATGCAGCTATTCTTTGGCCTCTCTGTTACGTCTGACCCTCTGAAGTGGTGGATGAAAAAGAATAGTGGGTGTTTTACAACTCGATTTCATTTTTTAAAAAAATCATAAAAATAAATGCTACAGGTATGTACGTGAACTGAACCAGTAACCAAGATGTGACTCTCTTTAACCAAGTGCTTTAATCACTAGGGCAACAAACAGTAAATGTCACCATGTATTAATCTGGTATGTTAATATATGTCAATTATATTAATATATTGTTTGCCTATGTTGGGTGTTAGCATACATTAATATATCATCCAGTGTTAATGGCAAGATGTGAGCACAGTTTCAGGCAACAATTTAGAAATTTAAAATAAACCTATGTTACAGTATGTGATATATGAACATATGTAAATATATATATGTTGTTTACTTACTGCAATAACAACATAAGGTAAATGAAGGTATATGCAATTATATTTGTCTTTTTGTTAAATTAGTTTAGAACTGTCTTTGGGAACAGTCTGTCTCTTCTTGTGATCATAAACTGATATAGAAATCTTCTGTGACAAAATATCTCTGACAGAAGTATGTCTGCTCTAGAATCTCTCTTGAAATGATTCTCTGGAATGACTTCGATTTAAATTTTTTATAAGTGTAATTATAAAAAAAGAGAAAATGAATGTTACTGTAGGTGAAGGAGACAAATTGAGATGGGGATTTTGAAAGAAATTACAGTTTGAAACAAATTGTGGTCCTGTGGTTTCTGTAGAAGTTTTGGTCCTTAATTAACTATCTGCCAAAATCACTTGAGACATTACAACATGTTTGTTGATACATGCATACAAAATAATAGCTTAGTACTGGTATTCCGGGGATATTGCCCTCCACCTCCATCGTGGTTTGGTTCCCGTGGTTCAGGTGCAAGTGGATAATCTGACACTGAAATTCTGATCCTGGGGAAAACGAATTGTATTTTCAGACAGTACGTATACTGTTCACTGTGTATGCACCATACTGTGGGACACATTGCAACACCTTATTTGGATGTTGAATTTCAGATGGGTAAAGAATTTCTAGTCCTGTATGTGAATTCTTATTTACATGAGAGAATTTCTGTAGCTATTACAGGAAGTTACTTACTCTGTACGTTTTTCTCTGTACTCACCCATTTTTAGGATTGCTAGCTAGCATCTATTTAAAAAGCCTATTGAATTAGTCACTTCCATACTCTATATAGATCCATGTAAAATCTCCAGGGGCAGACCCTAGACTTGAGCAGCATAACTTGAAATCTAAGAGCAGCTTTGTCCGAAAGGAGCACGCAGTTGTTTCAAGTGGCATGGAAGCTGGGTTAACCTTGCTGGACCTTAGCCAGTGCGTATGAATCTGTTATTATTAATGGATCTGCATAAGGTGCACTTCAGACATTTGCTGGCAAATAGTAGACAATCTGACTGCTTGTGCATACATGTAGAGGGGAGTCAGGCAATTAAGCTTAAATCGGTGCCCTTTTGTCAATGCTAATATATATTGTATTCTAAAATAGTTGTCTTGTTCTGGCAATTGATTGAGCAGTACATTTAAGACAACTAAAATTCCTTCTTCACACATTGCACCATGAAATTGGGCAAGAAAGCACACCATGAAAGCCAATGCAGGAAGGGAGCCAACATTAAAGAATACTAAGAAAAAATGTAATGCATATGTTTTATGTTTGAGCTACCTTCTTGATAACTCAAATAACAGCTAGCAGACATAAATCTCTGTTCCCTTATCAAAATTATATGCCTCTGTTCCTGCAAAGCCTCTTGATATCGAGAAATACGGTAGACTTTTTTATATCATTTTGGCATGATTCAGCTGCAAACTTCCTGTTCCTTTCTACAGTGTTCTGACAGTTGACATCAGAATAACTTAATGAAGGAGTTCAGCATCTCTTTGTAAGGTCCTGAAATCAGAGATGCCTTTCCACATACATAATCTCCACAAATTATAGCATAGATGATTTTCTGATGTTGATTTTTGCTAACCTTTAATGCAATCAAAATATTAGAGGATAATAAGAGATTGCTGAGCCATACACACACATGTAGGAAATGGCAAATATTCCACTTTCCCAGTCCTTCGAAGTGGGCAGCACAGTCCTGTGTGCAAATAAGAGTGTCTGCATTTGTTAACTAGGGCAAGGCACTTAGCCCAAGTGTTTTTTTTTCTTAGTTTTCTTTGGAAGAAGGAGACACCCCCCAAAAAATACCAGTCAGAAACATCCCGTGCATGGACTACAGCTTGGTCAAGCACAGACTGTGCAGATTGTGGCTTCTATTATACCTTCAGTGGGACTTTTTTTCTGTTGCAGATAGTGCCCAGGCATAAGTATTGTGTTCTGTGGCTGTAACTTTCAGGATTTGCTCACTTGCACTGTGACTGTTTACACTAGTGCAGTGCACTCCCCAGACTAGGTTGCGACTCTACAATCTGTCGCAATATGGGTTCTCATAAATAATTCTCATAGATATCCAGTCCTTCTGAAATAATAGTCTGACAATAAGCACTGAAGTAGTCTCAGATTTTGCTATATTGGCAGCCTAAGTAGTAGTGTGAAGGATTGAGGAAAGTGGTGTTGGACAAACCCTGTGCAGGAGCAGGCCTGTCCACGTTAGCTGCTGCCCTCAGTCCTGTGCATAGGATGGGCAGTGCCCACAAACCTTGCTGCAAGTGAGAAGCTCACACGGAAGTATATCAAGTTGCTCAGGGATACCAAAGCTGTGCACTAGATCTCTTTTTTTAATGAATACAACATTAAGCATCTGCTTTGTTGCCTTTGAAGTGTTTTGGGTTTGTTTGTTTTGCCTGATCTAGTTCCCTGAAGCACATATGTAAAAGGGGAAGTATTGTCTTTTCTTGCATGGAGATAGGGAGTTTGAAGCATAGTGAAAGAGGTGTGCAGTAGCTTCGTTACCACAGTTCAATTGCCACTTAAAACAGTGATAGCAGTGAAAGAGGAAATGAAGTTTCATCACTAACTTAATCAATAAACATAAATAGTTGAGCTGCAGTTCTTATAAAATCTGTATCTTTTTGCAAGGATTTTAGTGCCATTTGTTTTATTTATGCCAGAAATTAGAAGAATAGATTTTTCTTTCCTCTCATACATCCTGACTTTGCCACTTTGGCTGATGACATGGTGTTACCAAGTCATGGAAATAGTGCAGTCCTGTTTCTACTTATGCTTTTGAAAAATTCTGTTCGAACTAAGGCATCCTGCTGTGTGAGTTTTTTAGGAAGAATACCTTATCCCCCTCACCCTCACCAAAAAAAAAGAAAAAGGAAAAAGTACAATTTCTTCTCCATCAGACGTATGCACAGTAGCAGAAGATCTCAAATATAAGTTATTAATTCAGGAAAACATTCTTTTTCTGTTGTTTTAGAGTTTTCTCTTTTTTAGACTGATTTTAATGCAACTGACTGAATCCCTTTAGCATAATGTATATATTCTAGATTAATACATTTTTCCAATGCACAAATATCTGAAAGAAGTTTTCTAATGTATTTTCTCCTCCATTTACCAGAGTTGTGCTTGATATAGAACACCAGGAGTGTCTCCTGGTAACCATGGCAACTGTTCCTTTAGTGTTATTAACCCAATGGAATTGAGTAGAGTTGGTTGCTGGAGGTAATTTTTCAGCTCCATTGTAATGATATTTGCTATTGCAATTACTAATAATATTTAAAATCTACTTTTAAGAATCATTTAATCGTAATACAGAAATGTGCTCAATACTTGTGTGAATTAGTTGCTAGTGATAACCACAATTTGCAGAGTAGTGTCTGAGGTGCAGGCAGGTTAGGAGGCTTGTCCAAGACCCTCAAATGAGTCAAAGGCCGAGCTGTCATTAGAACTCCCAGGTTCCTTGTTGCCATGCAACCAGCCAATTCTTAGCAATTACTGGATCTAAGATTTTGAGGAATTCCATCTCTTTGTATACTCTTCAGTCTATGTTTGGCTTACACAGGTATATGTTTGACTGTGCAGCTGTTACTTGTTTATTCCTAGAAAGATGGAATCCTTTTTCACCTGAAATACAGCATGAAGAAGAGGAAAGACTTATTTGTGAAGCAGGACAAATTCTCTGTTTTGTATGGAGTCACATGCATATTTGTTTAATTCCAATTTATTAACAACAATAAAAAAGTAGATACTCTTTTCTTCTGGTATGAAAAAAAATGTAAGTAGGAACACACCAAATTTTTTAAATTGTCTGCAATGAGAAAATGAATTCAAGGTGGAGGTAAAGATAATAAATGAGTCTGATTTTTGAGGGGAATTTAGGAATTTATCTGCTTTGAAGAAGATTCCCCTTGACAAGGACTAGAGAGGTTAGACACAATGGGATCCTAATTATGTTCTATTGATCTTTCACAGTTATCTTTTATTACATACTGGGGTGAGATAGGAGTCACATGTCATTTTCTCCTGACTTTGCTTTTGAGTTTAAAAGAGGCAGTGGCAATGGAAAATCCTGTCCAGTGTGATCTGATTTGAGGAGGAAAAAAAAATAGTTAATACAGTCAGGAAAATGATACAAATGACCTTAAATGGAAGTAAACATCAGAAGCAGAAATTTGGTTTGAGCATTTCAGTTGATGCATTTCAGTTGATGTTATGATAGAGAAGTGCAGGGGGGATGGAGGGCATTTGTTCATCCAGAACAGAAGATCAGTTCTGCCTTGCACTGGTTGTTTTCTGAAAAATTGATTTAGTCTTTTATTTGGAATAAAAATACCCAAGTTCCTATCTCTATGAAAGAGCCTATGATGGTGAATAATGTTGAGAGACCACAGGCCTGCATGCGGAAAGCTTTTAAGTGCTCTAAATTAGCATTTTCTCTATTAACTGCCTGAGCAAGTTCCCTGCTTAACACAGTGATTTATTTAAACACCTTCAGCACTCATTCTGCCTGCACTCCTCCTTTCTTACCTTGTGTATGTGCTTCTCAGCAGCTATGTGTTTTAGAGACTACATTCAACTTTGTTGAAAGTTGCAGAACTTGGGTTTTCTCTCTGAGCTGAGTGGTAAATCCTTCTTAGAAAACCTTGATGGCCAGCAACACCCACCAAAACCACTTAGAATCATAGCTGCACCCACTTGAAAAAGCCAGATATAGAGGAGGTCCAAACATAAGTTTTTGTGTAGCCACTGATTTTTGAAGAATAATGAAATTTTATTATGAGCTGCCTTCAATTAATTGGCATTCATTAAAAAAAAAAGAGGAAAAAAAAAAAAAGGTAGTGGGCTATAGGTGACACTTCCACAAGCCGTTACATTTTTACCTGCTGTTCCGTGGCGCTCAAAAAGGGACATTCTTTCAGATCTGTTGTAAGCTTCAAAGAATGTATTTCCAGTTCAACCTACTCTTATCGGTAGAAGTAAGAGACTACTTACACCTATATTTTTTAAGACTGTGTTTTCTTTTAGAATGTCTGTATAATTCTTTCATGTGGTGATTCAAGAAAGGGCCTAAATGTGAAAGAACTGCTGAGTTTTGAATATTATCCATGTTTGTGTCTTTCTGGATATCATGTGACCTTTCTTCCTGCCATCTTCATCCTTCTAGAAGCTTTAAAAACATGCATCATCATCTTGACCAAACAAATTTTAGTGTGACATACAGCATGGGAAGAAGAATATTTGCTCGCAGCTTTCCTGTATTGTGTCTGCAGACTAAATAAATTTTAAAAAGCTCTATGCTTTCTCTTCTAATTGAAGATCAAATTAAGTGATCGGGTTTAAGTATGCTTTGAGAATTGTGAATCCATCTACAGCCCTTTTAACAGTTCCTGGTTGGATTGAATATAGGCATCTGCAAAGCTAGCCACTTCAGTGTAGTCAGGAGACAGAGAAGGACATTAACATCAATTATTTGCATCTATAGAACATACCTGGAAATGGCTGCTGGTTCAGCCTGTGGCCTCAGTCCTATTGGAAAGGAAATAGCTGCTCTGAAATAGACTATTCTTCATCATAGTAAATACTTTCATTTTTGGGGGGGGGGGGGAAAGGTAGATTAACTGTTGCTCATAAATGTGACATTAAAATGCTAAAAGTTTCACTTAATAAACATCTGCTTTTAATAAAAAGCAAACATTTGTCACAAATTAAAAGTTGGAAGAAGGACTTTCTACTCATAAAAATGTAGAAGTTGAATCCTTTCTGAAAAGAAGGAAAAAAAGAACAATAAAACACTGAGCAACTTTGAAGTGGTAGGCAGCTCCTTCACAGCGCTGTTTATCTCAGCAGCCAGGAACATGGTCAAAATATGAATAAAACACACACACATAAAAACCTACCAGGCCATGCAAGTATTCCTCATTCTACTTAAAATTCTTTAATGAGTTTCAAAAGTCAGTACCTATCCTTGTATCTGCTATTCTGGATATGCTGTCTGTCTTAGGTCTTGTAACAGGATGTTCTTTTGAGCTGGGTCTTTCGCTGTGTTTTTACCAAGTTGAGAAAGAATATCCTCATCTTGATGGGAATTGTTGGTTAATTCTGCAGCAAAAAAACTAATTATCTAGGCTATTGAAGATGCCTTCTAAGGTTTCAGGCTCTGTTTTGTTCTTTCTCTGCTGTTCAGAAAGACACTGTGAGTAACTGCAACTGAGAACTGTGTTTAGACAGGAGTTTACATTTGATTTGCAAGATATTTTTCACTGTTTAAGGCTTTGAGTTGAAAAGTGAATTCACTCTAGGCTTTGATTGCACAGGCTGTTTCAGGAAACTGTTCTCACCTCTTTAGATAGGTGGTCACCTGCTTCTTGCCTGTGCTTGCTCTGAGCAGGTATGGGGACCTTCTGATCCCTGCCTACAAAAGCTCTTTTGTCATTGTTATGGCTGGGAATAGATTTTTTTTTCTCTGAATCTGTTTGTGTTGACACTGTGACTTCCAACACCTTACATCCTTATCTTCTACCTTTTTCTTCAGGTGCAGAAATCTTACGTTTCCTGACAGGCTCCCCGAGGTCAGCATTGTATTCATATTTGTTAATGAAGCTCTGTCAGTGATTTTGCGCTCCATCCATTCTGCTATTGACCGGACTCCTGCTCACCTCCTCAAAGAGATTATTTTAGTGGATGATAACAGTAATAATGGTAAGAGTTGTTGATTGGAATTTTTTTAATACGGATGAGATCACATGTAAGAATGTTGAATTGTAGCTCTGAGTCATGCCATTAGCATTTCAAATAATGTCAGCATATTTTCTCTCTGCCTTGTCCCACAGCCTGCTGGGCTTTGTCTTTAATTACACCCAAGTGTGACATGTAAAAAGCATTGGAACAAAATATATTTTTCTATACTTTAAGGTTATAGTAAGTAAAATAGTGTCACTGGAGATCAAAGACCCAAGAAAGATGTTTTACACTTTGTAGCACTCCAGTGTGCTTTGAAAATAGTCTGCTTTTTGTGCTCTCCTGTTTCATCTGTGTGCTTCCCTGTGCTTGCTTACTTTTGCTCTTTTGTGTAAAGCACCTTCCTGTGTTTCTTAAATACCTTCTTTAGATTGCTATTTTCTTCACTGTCTTTCTGTCCTACTCTGTCTGTACTACCCATTTAGCTGCTTTTGGCTGTTCATTTACCTTGCTGCTTTTCTACCATATATCTTCAAACAGATTTTCCTCTCCCTGGTGTGAAGGACTAGGTTGTCAGGCCATGCTGAGCATTGTTTATGAGTTTTGTTCTCTGGCTAGATTACTAAAGAAATGTTAATTATCTGTACGCAGGATGCTGAAATTATAGGAAGGCTTATCTCTGCTGGGGGGTTAATTTTGATCTCCTAAAATAATTTCAAATTCATCCTGCCCAGGGAGAATGATAAATACAGGATTTCTCCTCTCTTCGCCATCATTATACCTACTAGTCAATCCCTGTGGTTAGATCCTGGGACTTACTGCTAGTCACCGTTTCGTGTCAGTTTTGTATAGAACAGAAATTTAGTAGGAAGCAAATAAATATTTTCTCCTCTTAAGGATATATGTTTCCCTACCTCCTTTTCTGCTGGGTATCAATGAAAGAAAAGGGAAAATCCTCACTCCTTAAAATCACACAACCCAACAACTTCATTTAAGGTTTTGTCAAATGTAATTCCATTCCCAGTGAATAATGCTACATCTAGAGTCAACTACAGCAGACAAAGCTTTTCTTGAAACACATGCTCCTGGAACAGTGTGGGTGAATTGACATGCAGGATTTATGGGTTGTTATTCTTAGGTTATGGCACAATTTGTGATGTAGCAGTGGGGCAAAGTAAAAGAAAAATCAAATGCAACAGCAAACAATGAGAGAAGTTAAATCATGCATATGCCTGCACACCTGTGATTCAGAAACATATATATGGTTCAGAAACATCTTGAATTCAATGAACATTGAATATATTTTGTTTCCAAATGTATTTCAGATGCCACTTGGCACATGATTTTACTGATGTGGTCTTACTGGCCTTAATTTTCCCCTTCCTCTTGCTCATGCAATAAACTAGCTTGATGGGAAAACATTTGAGCTACAACTTCAATTAATAGACTAAGATGTGCTTGTAAAACTGCATCCAAGTACCTTTCAAATAGGTCCTTTTAATATGCCAAGAGATGAATGAATTTCACTGGGTTTTGGTACTGCAGTGCCTGAGGCCTCTGTCCACAGAGGAACTTGGCCACAAGAAAGTCAAAGAAGAAAAATAATCTGTCTGAAAAAAGTAGTTTTCAAGGATTCCTAGAGCTTGAATCTGATTTTAGAGAATTTATTGACAGTTACTCCAGGAAGTAAATTACAGAGAAATGTCAGAAATGTCAGTATTCCTGAGAGCCCATCTGTCATTACAGCTGTCTCGCATGCACTTTTTGCTGTCCAGTCTGTGGGCTTGTCAAAACTATTCCTTTCCATATTTCTTATGCAAAATAGATAAGAAATCATAGGAACCAACTAATCTTTAGAAAGACTCATTCAACCACATCTTGTATTAATACCAGTATTAGTACTGTACAGTACCCTATTTTGTGATTGTGCTGCTTATTCAGGCTTATCTTTCTTGCTCTCTCATGCCACAAATCCTTAGGTTTCTGACCTCAAATAGGAGGACGGGAAGGTAGCCTCTGCTTTGGCTGCCTTAGCTTGATGTTATGTGTCATTCTATACAAAATCATGTTGTGCAGAACAATACTTAATCTTCTAGAAAATGTCAAGTTCAGCCAGGATTTTCTGCTGCTCTTCGAACCTGTTTTATGATGTCTATTCCCTGGAGTAGCAAATTAGATTCCTGCAGTCTTCTTTATCCCATAATATATACTGCGGATCTGGTGATAGGCATCCTTTCGGAGAAGATGGATGGTAGATAGCAAAGAGAACAATTCTAAAGATGATTTATGGGCTTTTCTGTTATTAATTTAAATCTTAAAATATTTATTTCACTGTGTACATTTGCTTTTACAATACTGTATTTTCAAAATGTTTGTTCTCCCCTCTAGCACCACTGAAACTAATTCTTTATATTTAGTGCCATTCTTCTTTTGTTGTTGTCATTAGTGACTCTTTAGCTTGTGAATATTGCTGCCTATAAGATAACTGGGTTAGTCTGGGTTTCCCCGCATTGTTACCTGAAGGGGTACAAGCTTAATTTGTGCTTGCATCTGGCTCTAGACTCTGCCTCTTGGAGAGGCATGGCAGAAGCCTAGTTGTAAGGAATGTGTTTGCTTTCAAACATTTGGTGAAGTAGCAGTCTCTAGAACTCCCTGTAAGATATTTTTCAGTGATGCCACAGACATGGATCTTACAGGTGGGAAACATTACAGTATAAGGAGTGACTGGATAAAGCAAATTCAGTCAGGCGAAGTGCAGATGAATACATTTTTAATTTGAGTCTTGTGTGATTGGATTCACTTGGCATGTTGGATTAGTATCAAAGCAAATGCGATGAGTGGCACTACCAGAGGGTACCTGTGTTGCTGAATTCTAAGGGTATTGGGGTTTAAACTGGTGTAACTTCTTGCTGTGGGAGATACTCCATATCTATTTCTGAACACCTCTTTTTTTCCAAATTTCAGTTAATCTAGCCTTCTGTGGCTTTCAAAAGAGAGAGAAAAAAAGAAAGAACTGGTTACTTCTAAAAATGATATCAGCGTGACTTCAGAAGCAGTGTATTAAGTGCATGACCAAAATCTGCACTTTCGTCTTGATGCGTTTAAGTTGCAATATTTTATTTCATTTACTTCAGGGCAGGTTAAGAAGATTATCTATGACTTTTCTAAACCCTAGTTCAATTATTTAAGTTCTTAAATATGTTTTAGGAGACTTTAATCTCTTTGTGAAGGTTCTCCTTTTTTTTTTTTAAATAAATGTTTAAAGTTAGGAAATATGCAAATGCCAACCTGTGGCATTTAAAAGCAGAAAATGGCTTAACAGATCATCCTTTGTTTTACTAAAGCAGTTCACATGGCTTATTGTATGCATTTCACTCTACCATCTTTTCCTATGGAATTCTGATAATCATAACATCTAAATGTTTTGTATATGCTGTCAGGTAGGTAGTTATTGTTTACTTTAGTTGAAGTTAGAAGTGCATTGGTGACTGCGCATGTACTTCAAAACAAAAATAAGAAATTTAAAAAAATATATAGATCAACATTTTTCATTCTGGTCTCAGTTGAGCTGATATACACAAAAGTAACTTCCTTGATTTAGGCTATCTTACTGCAATTTCTTCTATGAGAGGAGAACTGTACCTGTTCTGCTCAGTATTGCTGCTTGCCTTTCAGAGATAAGGAGCTCCTTAGTTTATAACTTGGCAATAAAATATTTATTCATTTTGATTTCAAAAGTGGTGCAAGTTTCCAGCTGATACATTGGAATTGAGGAGAGGGTTTTGTAAAGATAAGTCATTAAAATGCCTTTAAGTAACCCTCCCCAAGACTGCTGAGAGTTAACTAAGCCTCAGAAATATATTTAGAAAAAGCATTCCCTGACCTGGCAACTACAGAAATAGTGTTTTGCAGACTGTTGCTTGTTCTATCCTGCTCAAGGGGAAGAGGGTGGTGACCTTCTTTACCAGTGGAAAACTGTCTTGGCTTTTAAGTCTGAGACACTGAGCTCTT
>JAUBNY010001131.1:1775528-1785937 GCA_032275445.1 Crypturellus soui | reverse complement strand
GACCACAGGGTCCCTACTAGTGTCAGTGGCCAGGAGCTCCTTCCCTTTGGAAGATCCTTCCCAATTAAAATATTTAAATACTATGGGTTTTTTTGTTTTGTTGCATTGTTGCTTACAGCACCAGCAAAACAGCTATTGCACTATTGTATCTTCATACTTGCAGCCCCTGCACATCATGGCACACACTAATACTTTCCTGTAAAAGCAGCTACCTAAATGCAAACAATTGAGCAATCGTCCAAATTCTCCACAAAATGAGTTTTCTTCCTTTGTCATTGCTTTGTAAGCCATAGAATAACTTCGGAGCTCTTCCCAACATCTGAAGATGCAGTTCTCAGGAAGCACATTCTTTGCATGGACTGGTTTCATCTATTAAGGATTTTAAATATATGTTACATAAAGATTTCCAATTTCTTTTGTATAAAACGCATCATACGTATAATTATTAGATCAAACAGACCTAA
Source organism: Crypturellus soui (assembly GCA_032275445.1). Taxonomy (NCBI): domain Eukaryota; kingdom Metazoa; phylum Chordata; class Aves; order Tinamiformes; family Tinamidae; genus Crypturellus; species Crypturellus soui. Next base: position 1,785,473 of record JAUBNY010001131.1, on the reverse strand, counting down.
TGAAATAATTCCACATCCTTCACAGAAATTCAGAAAAGCCCATATGTAGTGTTGCAACCTTTCACTAGACCACACACCACTCTGCTTCAGCAAGCGGAAGAAAAAACATATACGTACTAATTACTAGTATATATACTAACATATATATACACACTAATTAGAAACTGCCATCCCTGGCGACAGAACAGCAGTGCCAAATTCTACATCAGATGCTGCATTTCCATCACAGTTCTTGCTATCACTGGGGGGGGCCTGGCTTCCCACAGACAGGGAGGAAAGAAGGGAAGAAGAGAGGTCAGCAGTGGTCACCATGACACTAAAATCATTTTCGGTGTAAAATATTCTTTGCTAATATACATCTTTTCCTCGCTTCTCTTATAGAGCCCAACTGAGTCCAGAATAGTTGTAGGGGCTGAAAGTGGTGCAGAAGTGCAACATATGTTCTAAATTTAAGGTGTCAGCAAATAACTCCCCTTTATGTTTTCAGCCCTCGCTAAGAGGAGGAGCAGGGTAACTGTGCAATGCAATGTGGCAAACATCCCCCACACCGAAGCTCACAGATAACTCTGAGTACTTGGACTTCGAATATTCTCTCGACATGACTATTAGAGCATTCAACTTGGAGATAAAAAGAATAAACTCTCTTTTTATCGATGTAACACTTTCATTCACATAATCACCACCCTCTACATTTAGGCTTACCGCTAATTATAAGCAAACAAGCAGTTATAATCTCAAAAAGCAACTTCCACATACTTATGCATATTGGCTTAACAAAGTCCTTTCTCCTTCCTCCAAAACTCAATTAACAATAAACAAGCCCACAGACTATGAGTTTTATTAAATGCTATTTTTCCAAGCATTAACAGGACAAGGGTTTAATACCATAGAATTTTTAGCACAAAGTAAAGAACTGTGGAGAAACTATTTTGTGGGAAAACGGTAAAGGAATCCTATATTAAAGCAGCAGGAGAAAGGATTTGGAAGCTACAGAACAGCTGTTTCAAATAACAATCATTTGCAACTGTACTATAGATTTTGGTTTTAGCTTGATAAAGTAACACAAATCTTTATGAACTCTATACTGTTGAATTTAGGATTAGAGCATTACGGTTAGGGCTGTTTATTTCAGAATACAGAAAACAGTAAAGCTCATTTTCAAATAAAATTATGATATAGTAGTGGGAGAAATCTGAACTAGAAGCATGGTTCAGAAACATAAGTTTGCCTGTATACAATTTAGTATGGTGCATATATACAATATGACTTTTGCTATTTAGAGATCATTGTTAAAGTATTTTATGAGTATCACAGCTTCGCTAAACAGCACATTTTTTCTTAAAGAAAAGCAGATGCTCATTTTCTTTCTAAGGTTGTTGCCTTGTTCACTTTTTAAACATTTTTGCAGCCTACCATGAGGGTACTGTATAACTAAATGCCAAATGATAGCTTATATTTCTCTTGCTTACAGTAATAATGCCACTTTTCAGAAAGCAGTTGACTTGTATTCTACATTGCTCTTCCATTAGCTCATCTTGCCCTTCTATGTTATCCTTGCCATCCATCACCTGCAATTACATGTGTGAATTAATCCCAAACTCATCGGCTCCACCAGCTTCTCCTACTTGCACAGCTTCCAGCACAAAGCAGGGAGGACACTCTCAACTACTCATGAGAAACAGAAAAGATATTAAGAGTGTGGAAAACCTGTATTTATAGTTATTTAAAAATGTTTTCACAAATATGTACTTGAAAGCACCTGAAAACCCTTCCTTTGATTTTCCTTAAATCCTTCATTGCACTGTAACAGAAGCATGAACTCTTTTGAGGTATCCTGCTTGTTTGCAGGTTGTGTGCCCATATGTGAGAAAATTAACAAAAAGGAGCTGACCTAAAGCAAAAGATGTTGCATTTTCATGTGCAACTTGCTGGCTGGGGCTCTGCCCGCCCCATATTCCCCAGCAGCCACTCACTGCTCCCTGGGCTGCCCAGCAGCGGGCAGGGCTGGAGCCCAGGCTGCTCTCTCAGGTAGCCAGGTCCTTTCCAAATAATCATTTTCCTCCTCAGAACTTACCAAATCAAGTAAGACAAATCTTTTTGAAGCCCCTATCCATCTTCATAACCATTACTGAATGAAAAGCTGCCTCAGATCACGCAGGGCTGAAGTAAAACTGTACCTGATCTCAGCTCTTTGAAAGCAGGTCATAAAATGTTCCAACTGCCCCCACATATTCATTCCATTCCTCCCTATATGAGATATTTGACACCTGCTTTACTGACTCACACCACATTTCTGTAGAATAGTTCTGGGTTTCAAAATGTCCAGCCTTTCCTCTTCAAATCTATCATTAATACAGAAAATGGCTCTTTAAGGTCCTTCGTGCCACAGTTTCTCTCTCACAAAGAGCAAACGTTTTGGCCAGCACCGCGACTCACGTTAAGAAAACACTGAGGATGCTGCACAGTGGGTTCCAGCCAGGCTAGCTTACAAGCCACAGCAGTATGTTTGTGAAAACATGCTTCAATATTGCAAAATACCTGTTCCGCGCTGTTCATAAATGTGTATTTCTTTTCCAAACAGCTGTATACTTTTTCTTTTTAAACTTTTTCTTTTAAACTTTTATGATATGCAGAAAGATGTCTTACAACATAGCACAAATTATAGTAAAACGATGGGCAAAGGAAAATAGTGAATAGAGACAATATGGCTGCTTGCAGATCATCATGGATGGATGCAATATTTTAAAATTCAAATGTTCTGTAATTGTTGCAGATTTTTCACACTTCCAACAGCAAACATTTTTAATGCTTGGTTTAAAAATGTTTGCAACCACTAAAAATATTCAGTGGTTATGTAGGAATCAGAAAAATGTAATTGAAGTTTATGGGATAAATTAATTTGCACCAAAGTAACTACAGATTTCCATGGAGTTACTGGTTTGCGTGTGTGTCTCTCAACAAAGTGATTCCAAATTTGTGATATTTGTGGAAACAGAACCATACAAGTAGGAGGGAATAAAAGAAAGACTGGAGTATCTCTTATTGAGTCTGTACAGCATTTAAAGATGCCCCTAACCGTCATATTCTGTTTTCTTTGGTCCTTCCATTTACCAATTTAATATTTCTCTCTCAAAGACATACATTTTAGGGAAAAAAAAAGATGAAATGTGGTGTTGAGTTTCCAGAGATGTAACAGTTATATTAATAGTGACCATATTTAGAGGAAAAAAAAAACAGCAAAAAGTTATTTTTATTTGTTGCTCTGAAGGAAATCAAGAATCTAGATCAAAGGGCACTTTGATATGTTTGAAAGTTGTAAATGACCCATTTCCAGATTTTATAAAGTTAGGGTGCAATCTGGGAGCACTTGTGCCATAACTGGGAAGGACGGCTCTTCAGCGTCACATGTCACTGCTGTAAACATGTGAATCTGGAAGATATTTCCCAAGCAGGCAGCCATGTGTAACATTTACAGAACCTGTCATGAAAGAGCCGCAGCTGCAAAGTGCAAACTTGGCACTGTGTCGTCAAGAAGCCAGATGGGGGATGTGAGACTTTTCTTCCCCCCATCATGGAGAATTCCAGCTGGACCGAGTTGTTGGTGCCATCAACTTTTAAAGCAACACCTCGCCCAGCCATGAAACACTGATTATTCAATCACAAGCAGCAGAACAGAGGAATCACTTTATGAATTGAATGTAGAAAATCTTAGCTTAATCACAGCAGTGTTTCATACAGACCGTGGGATAATTTATGACCATTTTGCAGCATGTCCAGATGTCACTGCGCTGAGACCACCGAAGTTATGTTATAAAAAAATAAATAAATACAGATTTAAGCTGCAGTCCAGACATGCTCTTGAAAAGCCAAGGTGCAAAACTGAATTCTGAAGTACAGGTATTTTCTATCTGCGAGTGCACACACTTCATCTCAAAATCACCATCAGCTGAGACTCCCTCCGTGGGTCCCTGGGGAAAAAAAATCTTTGAACATCGTATGGCCAAGTCCCTTCACTGATATGGAGGGATGGGAGAGCAGCGTCCTGTTCCTCCCTCCCCAGCCCTCTGCTCCCAGCTGTTTAGCCCAGGGCCTCTACTCATCACTGGCCGCCCCAGCCCCTTGGAGAGGATCAAGGCACCAATCTGGTAGGTGTGAACAGCACAATAATTCCTGCACAGCCCCAGAACATGAGGAGCACTCCACCTGCTTCCTGCACACTGCCTGCTCCTCTGCTCCCTCCCAGTTCATGGTGTTTGAGGATGCCCAGAAAAGAGGGACTGAAGTGCAGTAAAGCCCTTTGTGAATGCGGGTGCAGCTTCGCATCCGGAGGCCAGCGCTCCGTGCAGTGGAATGGGAGAACCCAGGGCCTAGTTGAAAACAAGAATAAACTGCCAAACATTGCCATTTTACATGATTGAAAGGGCGGTTGAAAAACTAAGCAATCTTAAATAAAAATCACTGTTAAATCACATATCTAAGAAGAGAGAATTCTCAATTTTACTTCTACACTCTTCCTATAATGGTTCCCAAGAGCCTGGTCCTCTGGTTCAGAGTTCACCTATTGACACCAAAGGCACTTGTGGGAGATGATCTCTGCCAGGCACCTTTTCAAATCCTTGCAAAACTACACAGTGTTTGCTTTCCACTTATACTTATATATTAAAAACTCTAAGGATGTATTTTAAAAAATGACATATATAAACTACCAGATGGCATAAAAAACAACGACAGTTTGATGAATACAGAAATCAATGCAAATGTTTCTAACATCACTAATATGCAATATTTGTGATATGTAATATTCCAGTATAACATACAGTATTTCAAAATGAAATCTGCACTTAAATGCCAATATCCTCTCCTTCTGGCTTCTCACTTTATGACACTAACATAGGATCTCATTCACCAAGCCAATTGAAATTTTAATAAAAGAAAGCTGGAGTTTCTAATAAACTCCCGCAGCGAGCAGATAATACTAAACATCTTTAGCAGCATGGTGTTTTTTATTATTATTTTAGCTGTATATTAATATGCTAGTATTTGTAAACTCTCTAGTGTCACCAGATTTATTTGAAAAGGCTTCTCTGCATTCTTCTTTTGTGAAAAGTTTATGTGACAATGAAATAATAATTTCACTAGGTCTTTGCTATATAGCTGTTTAAACTGAAGAAGATATATCTTACCTTAAAAGGGAAAGTATTGATATTATTTATCTCCCATTCGGGAAGCCAGTATATTGAATTTTCTTGTTGAGGGCAAAGTTGTAACAGCAAGACTGGCAGCATTCACCATGAGAACATTTATTACGATTCTGATACAGATAAATACTCATGCTTTTTTCTACTTCATTTGTGCCTGCCAGGCCAGGTGAAGGGTGTATGAAATAGCCTGCCCAGCCACTGGACAGAACCTCCAGCTGCCTCATGGCACTAGGTGCTACAAACACTTGTGTATCCCCCTCCCCAGCTCATCTGCATCACTCCCACTGCTACAAAGAGCTGCCCATCCACAGAAAACACTAGTGGACGTTAAAGCTGAGAGGCAGAAACTTCCTCAGACCATCACCCAAGCTTGTGCTCTCCATCCGGACAACAAGGAGCTTTTTTCCCCGTGGGGTCCTTGTTACTGAGCGGCTGAATCCCTTGTGCTTTCCTCTAGGCTTATATGATTTAAACATCACCAGCATCAGTGATTACAAGAGACCCAGTGAAGCCTGGGAAGTCAGATCCAAAATGGTCTGTTGTCCTTGACAGACACAGGATAAGATGTCGAGGAATAAAGTTCTGTTTTGAGCACAGAAATCTGCCATGGTGTTCAGTTCAAGCAGGTTACTTCTGGTATGTGGGTGGTAAACCAGTTATCTTTAATAGCATACAGTACAAAGCCATGCACCGGTTTTCATAGCCACTAAATTTGGCTTTCACTTGCTCAAAACACACATGTACGACTTCCTGAATTTCAAGGGAAAAGCTGTGAATTTGTTGATGATGAAAAGCTACCTGATTCCTGATGACTCCTGATCTGCCTGCGCACTCCCATTAACTCGCTGTCCCTTTCATCTGCTCAGATCTCTCCTCAAATGCATCCTGCACAAACACCGCTGCACAGGCACCTGCCCTTAAAATGACAAAGTTTGTATCAGATTTTTCCAACTTAAAAAAAAAAATAAATAAAATGCATTCCCTGGCTTGCAAATGAAATGTATTCACAGAAGAAAATTCCTCCCATAAGCTGAAGAAGATCATCATTAACATTCAAGGAATGCGAACACAAGCTTCATAGAAAACCATTAAAATATAAGGCAGCTTTCAGCCTATTTTAAGAATTTCAGAGAAATTTTGCATTTTCTTTCCCATGATGCCATGGTGATGTCAGGCTGCATTTCAAATAAAATGACAATGAAATCATTTCAATTCCATGCAATGTGCAAAAAAGAGTCAATTTTTCTCTTGGCAAACCGAAGTCTAAAGTAATTAAGCACTGCTGTGTGGGTGGCAGCTTCCTCCTCTGAAGTCAGCCTGAGATAATTACCATATTAAAGTCAAAACATCATGTGCTGCGCTGATAGATAGATGGATGGAGAGATTGGGCATCTATTAAATGATCCATTTTGTTATGCTCCCTGGGAAATGTGCCATTGATGCCAATTAAAAATATATATATTCCAAGTGAGTATTTCTCTGTGACAAAACTTCTATTCAGTAAATTGAATTTATTATTTACTGATCATGAAGTACTTCAAGAGATAAAAATCTGGAGAGATAGGAACCTAGGAGGAGAATTACATACTTTACTAAGTTTACAAACCCCTCATTACCCCATTGCCACATTCACATAGTGTGCTGTGCAGCACAATTGGCAGGTAAGACACCAAGTTACTTCTGCTGTGAAATCTCTTAACTCAGATAAAAATATGATCCTGTGGGCAAAATAAACATCCCCCAGGACTTCTAAACTCACAAATGGTCTATTGGAGAAAGAGAGTTTCTCAATCCCAGTAATGAAGGTCCCTCAGAATATGCTCTTACTTAAGCATCTGAGTCTCTACTTTCAATATCAGGAGGGTAAACAGACCAAAACTGAGGCAGTACCCGTGATGGTCAATCTGGTTGGGATTCATCACAGCAAGACTTCACACACACACACGCACGTCAGACTATGTCATTAGTGTTAACATGTACGAGCAGCCCTTTGCTGCATACTACTGTCACTCCAACAGTAAAGTGCTTCTGTCATTAGCATTCACAGAAAATGATTTCACTGAAATTTAAATGGAGCAGCAGTTTTTATGCATCTGATCTGGATTTCATTTACAGTTATTTCAGAGGATGACCACTTGCATTAATCCCGATTAGTCTGGTATCTGCACACAATTACATTTAGCAAAGGATAAGGCAAGTTTGTGCTACTGGGGCCATTTCAGAAAAAAAAAATAAATAAAAAAGCAGAATCTCCTATCTGCTCTGCAGGTGATGCTTGAGCTCATTTCAATACTTTGAATGGGATTTACTCTTCCCTGTTTCTATGATAAAGGTCACAGAAATAAAAATCTGCCTCTCAAATTGCAGATAGCAATTTCTGAGGCTCAAAAGAAGGGCTTTTTCATGTTGACCAAACACAAATTAAAAGAACGTTGTATGAAAACACACGTACACCAATATTAAAACACTAATGAGTTTTCTCAGCAAGAAGTCTAAGCAATCTAAACAACATTAATATCAGATTCAGATCTTGCTTTGAAGCACCTGGCTTGGGCACTGGGATTCCTGGGAGGCTGAGCATCCATTTGGGTAAGCCCAGTATTTATGTTACTGTCTACAGAAAATTCTGAGATGCTCTTAAGATCTTTCTGTTTAACAGACTTAAGCTAAAATCCTAGGCTGAGTGAAGCTTTCAAATTATTCTATGAAAAGTTTAAGAACAGTCTCACAGCAAGTGCAATCCAAATACATGGCTTGTAACAGCAGAATTTCTTCAGAGAGATTTTGTATTTTCAAGATACTGACAGCCAGATACCATTGCCACCTCTGACAGAGTATTTAGCAAAGTGATACAATGGCAGAGAATGAAAAATCTGCAAACTCAGAAGAAAAAAAGATAAAATGGCAAGAGTTGCAGGGAAGAAGGAAAAGCACAGAGAAAGAGTTGGAGTCTGCTTGCCGTCCCCTTCTTCAAGGTCAGTGGAGTTATTACAGATTTACATTAACGTAAGGAAAAAGATAATAACAAATATAAATGCTTCCAGAATTAATGTGTTTAAATATTAGCATTAGTAAACTAAAAGAAGCACAAATAAAAAAAGATGATGAAAATTTAAGAACAAACTGACTTTAAAATAAGTACTTAAAAATGCCCCATAAACAGCTTGTTCTAAGCATCTTCCCATTTTTAACTAGCTTCAATTTTAATTTTTCAACATCATTTTTTCAGGTTTTCCTCTTTAACCTTGAAGGCTAGAAATTTTCTTTAAAAAAATGAAATTTCAAATGCTCTAAGAATAATAGAAAACCCCAAAGATAGGTTTAATAAAAAATAAAGGCAAGCAAGTATGCAGCATCAACAGTGTGCTTTGAGTTCCTCTGAAGTAGAATGTAAGATGCATTTTCTGTTCAAAAATCAGCCTTTAATTAAAAAGGTGATTATTGCTATTGGTCTTTCCCCCCACCCGCCCCCTTCAATTTCAGTCATCTTTGACAGCCAATTTGCTGCCACTATCCTGCCCCATTACACAATGCACAGTGTTCCCTTACAGATTGCTGCTTTCTTCTTATTTAAATAGCTATCAGATACTTTTTGGTAGTGGTTTATAACACTTCCATTATTTTATAGACTTTGCCATTAAATTCTAGGATTATTTAAATGCATAATTTCAAATGCTTGGTAATCAAAGCAAGAATTTGGACAAGTAAACAAGTTTAACCTCCACTGCAAGAAGTAGCTCTGTAAATTCTGCTGGAGATTCTCCCGTCTCAGAATCGTACACGTCACCTTCCGCTCAAGTCTCATCCACAACCCTAACTCGCTTTTTGCAGCTCTGGAAACAGGAGGACAGCACGGCCCAGGGGAACCACGTAACTTATCACCAGTGCAGCAACAGCTCTCGGACAATCCCTGACACCGCTCCTCCTCCCAGCAAATGTAATTAACTGGACATGACCATAGATTTTAATGAGGTAACAACAAAATTACATCTTGGAATAACCCCTCTAATTCACTATGATGTCATATCCCACAGGAAAAGTCATTTAGAAAGCCTGGAAGTGCCCTTCTATAAACTTACTTTCAGTTTTGTGTCATTGCACCTGCCTTGCTTCCTGGCTCCTCAAGCAGAGAGGTTTGCTCATTCCACGCAGACTAACAAGGAACATGGCCAGTCGCGGGCAGATTTTGTTAGGAGAATTTTGAGCACTGAAGGCCACGGGTCTGACTTTCCTCCCACCAGACCTGGGTAAAGCAGAGCCATTTCCGACTTGTGCAAACTCAAGGCATGTCCTTTGGAAAAACTGATATCAACACACTAAGAACAACTCAACGATTGAAAGGTTCCAGTGCAGAGAGCAGCACACCACACTGTAAAAAAATTGAGAGCTTTGGATAGGCAGATTCTTAAAATCATCCATACTAGATATTAGTAATAGTACCATTTATAATAGCAACACTACAGATTTTCGTGTGAGGGCAGCTTTCTCTACCTAATTATATTTCACTTTAATCCACTAGCGCATGAAGAGGCCAGGCCTCTCCTTCCCGCCCAGGCAGACACCTCGGGGAGCCTGCAGGGCCTCACGCCGCTCCACGGCTAGCGCTGCCGTGCCAGGTGCTAAACAGACTGACTTGCGATTGCCAATAACCTGCGTGTTAAACAGGCACTGTGGCTCGCAGATGAAAAGGAGACGCACAAGACCCAGGAACGAGCACGCGTGTTTGGAAGGAAGTCTGCGAGCC
>JAUBNY010001131.1:1764389-1775428 GCA_032275445.1 Crypturellus soui | reverse complement strand
AGCTGCATCCATTTTCCGGATATTTGTGAAAATTGCAGTTATCAAAGAGAAATACACAGCCCAGTAGAATGGATAGTTTCATACAGCTTTGGAAAGCTCCAGATTACTTCGGATGATCTACGAAGTAAATTACAGCAGCTAACAATTTTCCACTGGTGGGGGGGGGGGGAAGTATTTTAATTGTTAAAAGAATGGACATTGCGCATTTCCATTTATTAAAATTAGCAGTGCTCGTAGTTCTCAAATAGAGCATTTTATTTTGATGACTACAACTTCATTTGTTCCTCCTCATAAATAGGCTAAGTGCTCAGAAATATTTAAAGCTATTGTATCCAGCGCAGGGCCCAGTGTTTATATTCTTGAAGACAGAGTGACATCTAAAGGGATTTTGAAATACTCAAGTCTGGCACGCTGCATCCAACCCGGTAAAGTCAAGGGCAAGTTGTATGTCTGAAAACTGATGAGTTTTCAGGTTTGCAGTGGTTGATTGTCCCAAGTAACCATGAAAAGAGGATCAAATTCCAATTTTAATGACATGCCTCAGGGTGCCCTCAGGACAACTGCCATTTTTATCTTAGATTCTGCAGGTCCTCAGTGAACAAAAGGGGGAAATCAGCTTTGAATGGATTCCTTGCACTGTTGTCAAAAGTAATCCAGCTGCTCGAAATATCTGTATCTTAAAATATTTTCTTACAGCAGGTTTTATTAACCTTGAAGCATTAACAGAGCAAAATATTTAAATGCCATTTTTTGCTACTGATTCGCCAAACAGATCCTATGTTTTCTAACTGATAGGCATCATAAAGGGAATCTTTTTCTTAATCTTTCTTTCTCTCTCTCTCTCTCTCTCTCTCCCCAACATGCACAAATCAAAACACATGTTTCCCAACGGCTACATTTGGGATCTGGGGTGATATTTGCATGCATACAATTACTTCTACTATATGTTAAAAATATTACTTAAATTATACAGTTCTAGATATACTCCAGAGATACTAAATATATATAAAAAAAACAGCTTAAGAAAAAAAAAAAAAAAGCAAGTTTGCAATATCAAAGACAACAACACAGCAGAAGTTGCCGCATGTGTTTTATGAAGAGGATGCATCGGGTCGTGAGAGGTTATTTACAAAGGACCTTTATTTCCTTCTACTGTTAAGTATCTTCCCAAAATCACTGTTTAGGAAAACACCTGTACCTTACACTAAAAACATATTTTCCTTCTTGAGGGTGAAATCATAGTAAATTCTTGCAACTTCATTTCTAGAAGCCCAGGGGGTGGCTCTAACTGCTTCATCCTTGGGAAGTAGAATGTCTTTTGAGACAGTTTAATTTATTTTATGAAAGAGGGGAGAGAAAAAAAAAAAAAGTGAACAGCTCTCAAGATGCTGCATCTCATTTAGCATCACAGTACCCCAAAGAACAGCTTAAATGTGGCTGAACAGCAAAGTGCTGGCCAGAAGAGTTAACTCTTTTTGAGCAAAGAGCTTTTGTCTTAGTTTTAACTATGAGTGTTCAAGAGACAAGCAAAAACCAGAGCAAAACAAAGTTCTTGATCTGCTCAGTAATACTCGTAACAAACCTGTGGCAAAAAAATGAAAAAGAAAAAAAAAAAAGGACAGGGAAGCTGCTCCAAAAAGATGCATGAAAAATAATAATTTACGGAGTATCAGTAGCAGTAAAGTGGTATTATCCTGCCTGAAGATGGTATTTACTCATGCAACTGATTTCCTAGTTGTTTTTTAAATTAGAGTCCTAGCAAACTTCCCTAAAACAACAGTATTTCGCTCTCAAGTCCAGTGGGCACTGCTAGCGTGAAGGAAGAAGCAAGACCCGAGGCACTCGGACAGGAGATAACGACAGGAGCTTTCAGCATGTCTTAATCAAGGAGATTACAGCAACATGGAACTCGAGGTGCATGTTAATAAAGCAAGTAGTGAAAAACAATAAATCGAGCATAAGGGAAGATACCTATCTCTGTGCTTCAATTAGTCTGTGTGAACATTTTTTTTCCCTCCCCCAACACTTCTAAATATTTTGCAACTGTCTGAATTGTTTGATGATTTTCAAAACAGTTCACATAACAAGGGATGTTGGAGTTCGTGTTTAAAATAGTGTTCTGTCATCCTGAACATGTTTTGGTAGGTGATCATTTGGAACGGCCTGTGGCTCGCACCCTGTTGGGGCTCTGCTCAGATGCAGATAATTCCCAGGGCTGTGGGTGCTCAGCCCAAAAGGGCTGGGATCAGGATTCCCCACGTCAAGCCAGGGCTCGAACGTCTTGCAGAACAGGAAGGATTAACAGAGTTTTATCGGGCTAAGGCTGAGCATCTTTGGCCGCAAAGAAATTCATCGGCGCTCCATCTCTGATGCAGTTTGAACTTGGTCTTTGTTTGGCAAAGCACATGGGGCCCGATTTAGCAATTCTCTTTGTGGCTCTGCTTCTCTCTCTGCAGCCTCACGTATTTACAAAAGGATAGATGCACCCAGATTGCTGATATGGTATCAAAAAATGGCCATTATTATATATTCTTGTGTACAATGGAGAATCATCACCTTAGGAAGAAAACAGTATTAACAAAAGGCAAGAGCTATAAAAATCTCCTTGGATATCAGAGTCACAATAACGTCAACCAGGAGCATTTTCTAAGTCCTGGTCATTCACTGCATCAAGGCACAACAGAAAGCTCATTTTGGGCTGAGTTGACAAACCCACATTTGCCTTTTCCACAAATACCAAAGAAATGGAAGCTGGTATCCAGGAAGCTGCTGTACCATTTCTTGCAGACAACTATTAGTTGCTAATTCATGATCTGAAGTAATGGAATTTTGATACCTATAAGAATTTTTTTCCCCACCACATAGCTCACCTTTGTTTTGTTCATTTAAGAAACACAGAGCAAAAAACAAAACACTATCTTCTAAAGGGTAAAGAGACTAAGAAAATAATATATTCAGTTCACAGTAGAATGAGTCACAGATCCAAAATCTCAAATGCTCAGTCCTCTTTGCTGCAGCTTTTGCACGTACCAGTTTCAGAAGAAAAAGAGCAAGCTCAAATAACAAGAAGATTGATCAGGCAACAAAGGAACAGAGAAAATGAGACAATAGCAAAAAATTAATTAAGGAAATTTATCTGAGTGCATCTCTCGTGTGCACCAAGCAGAAAGAGACAAACTTCATTAGTTCACGAGTGTCCGGTTGTCTCCACTGAGCAATCGTCTCGCTGTTACGGTGCCATTCATTCCCCCATTCCTCCCGATAAATATGCAGGTTATAAACTACCTAAAGCCAGGAGGAGCATTTCAATTTCTCTCAAGCCCAGATCCTCGAGTTACAATTCGGAGCCATAATGGGCAGCAAGCACCTGCAGGTAAACCTTGGAAATACCTGGGGATAAGGGGCAGAAATTGAAACTCTCGGCTCCATTTCCTTCTGCTTTTGCTGCCCACTCAGAGCCTCCTGGTGGTCCCTCACCGACGACACCACTTCGTACAGAGGCGGGAAGAAGGCTCAAGATACTGTAGGCCCCAGTGCCCATCACAGCCACCCACCTCCTTCCTGAACATCCACGCTCTCCTTTTCCTCCCCCTCTTTACCTCAAACTCCATGAGTTTGGCAATCTGGACTGATTTCCGCTATTTTCAAATTCTGCCACTATGGCCAATAAACCCAACCATAAATAGCACGGAAGGCTTAAAAGCCCATTACTGAGCTACAAGAAACCGCATCTGCTGTGGATACAGGCGTTTAATCCCATACACCAAACAGCCAAACAGCCATTCCTCAATAACCATCAACTTACCCTATGTTTCCTTCCCGTTGCACAAAATGCAGATGTCTGTATGTCCGACCAAAGGCTGGGGCGGGGGGGAGGGGAGATGGGGGGGTGGAAATCATTCCATTTCTTTTTGACCAAGCCAGAACTGATCTACTATTCAAGGATGAAGACTCACTTGTGTGCACGCTCCCCATTTTTGCAACTCTACTTACAGAAGTATTTTTCCACCTCACTGAGCAGAAGACAAACAAAAAGCAAATAATTATCCAATACTGATAGAGACATCTAATTTGACCAAAGATTTGTATTTACCTGGGAGTTACTATCTTGGCTGGAAACTGAGGAAGCAACATAGAAACCAAGATCTCTCTTTTATCCAGTAACTCAGCCCTACAGCAGCTATCCAGAAAAGCAAAGTCCCCTCCTGGGTTTGAGGGCATATAACTGCCCCTTCTTCACTCATACTTCATTTGTACAGAGAAGGAATTATTCAAAGGGGAAGGAATCCCCAAATCCTGAGTCACCAAAGCAGAAAGGCATTTTTGCTCCATATTCTTGGTACCTAAATAAAGCACATCTGTGAAGAAGGACTGAGACTATCATACTGCTTAAATAAGTTCTCCCTCTGAGGAAAGTCTCCTTCCTTCTTTGTCCAGAACATTTAAATAAGTGCACGCTCTCCTCCGGCCTCTGCATGGAGCTCAGTTCAGCTAAGTACGCACATCCCGCGTGCAACACAAGCACCAGGGAAAATTAAAACTCGGGTTGCAGTCTTGCAGTACAACTCCAGCAGTCTTCATTTTAAATTAATGGACTCACTGGATGCATTAGAAAAACTGTAATTTGTCAATGCCTTTTTTTATTACTACTATCTTGGAACTGACACACATGACAGACCCACCAGATTTCTCAATTAATTAAATGAAGAAGTGGTCAATGACATGATTAGTAATTTACATAAGACTTCTTCCAGGTATTTCAGGCTGTACATTTTCAAGTAGGCTCAATAACTTTGGTATTTACAGATCAAGAGAACAATTCACAGTAACAACAGAAACATCTACTCAAAAAGTGACCCAAATTTTTGTTTGGCAATTTGAAAAAAATCCCAATCCTGAAGTTGTATTTTAATTTTGTATTTTGTAAAATTTTGTATTTTAATTCACGTGTTTGCTATTTGAAAACTAAGATCTCAAAACATTAACATTTTATCCAAAACCAAAAAGATTGTTTAGATGAGCCTATTTCTTTTAGAAAAATATCACTACAGCAAATACAGTGGAAAAGACCTCCTAGATTATTCAATCCAGTCACCAATATAATGGTTAAAAACTTTTCCATTTGCAATTTAATTGCAGGCCATTTATTTCTATTTGTCAGTGTCTCAACACTGTCCTTCAGCTCTTTTTCCCTCTTGCTTGTCATAAAATAGGCTTTCCACTGCCCTAAGCACTCCCAAAAGCTTCTCTCAGCCCTCCTGGTCTGCATTTATTATTCCTGATCAGAATCAAGGGGTGATAGGAATAATAAAACACTTTTAATACTTCCCTACCTTTCCTGGAAATGCTATGTTGATGAATACTATGATCACATTTATTGTTTTCAGTATCGGTATCTCACAGCTGTCCTTGCAAACTATTCATATATCTTTTTTTTTTCTCTCTTTTATTTCCTATTATTGAAGTCTGTCCTTAGAATCAGCCATTCTGATCTTGACTAAAAAGCTTTTTACATTGGAGAAAAAACAGTCTCAGGACACCCAGGTCAGGGCTCCCTTCTGACCATACTAGGGCAGCCTGAGAGGGGCACAAGGGGGAACAGTGACCAGTGAAATACTGGTCAGTGATAGTAACCAGTGACCAGGGATAAGGGCAGCTTTTACTAAACAACGTTGCCTTAGGAGCTTTGAGAAGACCTGAAAGAGGTCAGCTAACATATTGTTTTGAATATCAGAGGCTTTCCAAAGCCCAGGCTTTGCTCAGTGTAACAGTGCCGGCCCAGCTGAGCAACCCTGCCCTCAATGCTTCACTTTCATAGGTCACCTCGGATCTTTTGAGTCTTTAGACCGAATTCCTTACGTCAATTAGCTCACAGTACGTAGCACCTTCCTATGTCAAGAAACATATTTCTATTCACTACCCAGAGCTACTTGTGCATTATACCACTTCTTGTCCCTTCTGAAAAAAGTAACAAAAGGAAAACTGCAAAGGGCTCCCATCCAAACCACCACACTCCCATCTCTTTCACATACTGAGAATTAGGAAGGCTTTAGGTAAACACTCTGAAGGATTCAGTCTTGTAGAAAAGGGTAGAACAAAAAGAAAAGTTGATGGGACACGAAAACAAGCGATGGTCAAGACAACACGTGCTTTGCAAGCCGAAAGCTCCAGGAGCCTTCGGAGCACAGAAGGGCCCTTCACCATGGGTGATCCAGGATTAATCTCAGGCAGAGAAGTAATGATTACATATTACAGACTTATTTCTATCTCACCTGCTGTGACAAAGATTACTGACAGATTGGTTTGCTCACCACTGATGAGCTCTCCAACACAGTGTACGCTGAAATTACATAGAACCATCATCGAGGATTTTGGCCCCTAATGGAATCCAAATGGGCCTGAGACACGAGCAGCAGCTTTTCCTACACACAAGTCAACAGTCGTGTTCTTGGGTCTGTGGTCATGAATGCAGAAGCCTCGTGGAAATTGTTTTAGTTTTACTTGTTCCTGAATTTGTGCCTCTAAACTATGAAACTGGATAAGAAATGCACTCAAATTGTGGGGCTAGCCCCTTACAAGTGGCTCCATTCACCTCTTCATGGCATTCAAGCAGGTTTGAGGAAAATGAAACAAGGAATATTTTACCATATGTTTACACAACTCAATGATTAGGTCTACAGACAGAGCCCAAAAGCTGGGACCTTCATTCCCTGAGACTGGTCATACCACCACATCAGAAGAGATTAGTAATATTCCTACATCCAGCAGGAGGTTAGGTACTGAATGATGGAACGGATGCTTTTCTAGGATATAACTTCCACAGGAACACCACACACACACACACACACACACAAAAAAGCCTCCTGGGGAATAAGTCTTATTAGATTGAAATAAGATGCAGTGTTTCCCAGTGCTCAAATCTTTATGTACTCTAATTGGTTTATAAATTGCTATCCTTGGATGCTTTAAATCTGTTTTACAACTACAGGATATGAAGAAGGGAAAATATTCTTCTGGAGTGTCAATTCACTCAATACAGAACAGGAGGCAAAGGCTCCAAATTCACTGTTTTCCAACACAGGCTGGGGGCTTAGGAAAACAGAAAAACAAAACTAAAGTATCCCGTAAAAGGAATACATGGATTTCCCAGGTTAGCTGGAGAGGAGGGAAGGCTGCCCAGAAAACAGAACTGTGGCTGCAACAAGACACAGAACTCTAGTAACAGCCCCATTTGGAAATGAGGCAAGTGATAGAGAAGTAGAACACGACACAGCCTCCAAAAGCAAGGAAGCAGCTATTGCGCACTGCAATGGGCAACTACTCTTGTTTTTTTTTTTTTTTTTTTTTTTCCTCCAGGTTTGAGATGGGGAATCTCAGAGATTAAAGTTTAGAGAACCTCAGGAATTACATGATCCTCAAGAATCCTCAGATCCATCCAGAACTGGAACTCCTTATTTCCACTACAGTAACTATTTACTTCTTTTAACCTAACAGAGGGAAAAAAAAAATTGTAGGACAACAATGTCTATGGGTAACCATCAAGAGCCTTCCACACTGTTAGTAGTCAAAAAAAATTCAGGTAACACTGAGAAGAAACAGGAAAGCTTGATGCCATCCATAGCACAACACATGTTCAGTACTGTCACCAGCAGATGTGCGAAACTGCAAAAATGCTGCTGTAGATTCATTTATCCCACTTAAAGGAAACAGAAATACAGCTTTATTTAATGCTCTAAGCCACTTTGAAGGTACAAGGAGATTGGGCAGCCATGCCGGTGTGTTCAGCCTGCACATTAGGTTTATGTGAGTTTATATCTTTTTAAATGCAGCGCGGCTACACTTACAGCAGTTCACAGCTTCCCCAGGAAACCATTGTAAATGGGACCTGTGCCCAATTGTTTTTATCCCACTTAAGTAAATAAATGAAATATGCTAATTAGCACCCTATTAGCTCACAGCAGGGAGTAATCCAGGGCACTTTGAGTGGAAATTATTCTGTCATCCAGGAAGCTGCTCTGTAACAGAATGTAAACTGGTCCAATTTTCTCTTTTTACCAACTGTGGATGGCATCCAAATAACTGAGACGCCACCGAGCACAATATATGAGACACAGAGATGTTTTAGTGAAACCTCCTCTCAGTCTCCCACAAGTCTGGCATAGATAGATGCTGGCAGATCTCAGACTAGAGATGCTGTCTGCATTTAAATTTCGGGGTCATTTTGTCAAAATCACTTTCAGAAAGGTAGGTGGTTTTCTTTCCTACAACTGGCATTTCAACTATTACTCCAAAATACTTTCTGAAGTTATCATAAACCAGTACTAATGTTGCCTGTTTTCTCTACGGCCAGAAATATTGACTGGAACACAGAGTTGTATCCTTAAAGAAAAGGAGGATATAGCACAAAATAAAATTCTAAACTAAATTCACAACTCCAAAATTTAAAAACTGTCAGCAAGAGCAATTATATTCTATATAGTTTATATAAAATGTATACTTTAAAACACATAGCTTATATACATTTTTTCCATGCTAACAAAACAGAGCTGTCAGACTAGTTAGTGCATACCTGTATGGTGAACCTGGCAAAAATCTGACACTGGGAGTAGCACGGGCATTGCATTACTGCCGAGGGAAAAAGCTTAATAAAAGAGCAGCATGTTTTCCAATCGGGTCTTTCAGAAACACCCAATTTCAAAGAGCTTTGGGGCTTTGGGGGATTAGACACTATGACACATCTGTCAGGTTGCCACTGAGTATGTCAAAATCTCCATCATAGGTAGAGTCACGCAGTGCAGCTTACTCGTGTTAGAGAGATGCTGGGAGCACACTTCTTTCGTTATCGAATTTATATGAAAAGTTACAGGGTTTACCTGAGGATTTACTGACTGCCATTTAAACTACAGGAGAACTGCAATATTTAATCTGCTGAATAGAGAGGCAGGTTGGAGTGAGTTCTCCATAAAACTTTTAGGTCTTCCATCTAATAAGAACCACCTAAAAATGTGGTTCTTATTAGAAGGAAATATACTGAATATATTTAAGGCCTCCAGAATAATAAAAAAAATAAATAAATAATAAAGATGTAAATAATATCCAATTTTGTTCTTGTTAAACAAGCAGAATCTTTCAAACTGACCAAACACCTTTCTTTTGTACAAAATCATAGTCCAAAATCATGAATGTGCTGCTCATGTCCACTATATATTCTGCCACTGTTATTTAATCTTGCTATCTACATTTATTGCCTACCTAGTCACATGTGAAAACCTGCCACCAGAAGCAGCATGGGGGATATCAAAGATTCATTTTTAAGTTGGTAAATTTAAGTTATGAAAAGGAAAATAAGATTGTGAATAGCAAAACACAGTCCTCTAATGTCTGTACTAATTATTCTTTCAAAAGGATGTTTTCTAAAAAGAAAAGGAAGAGGAGATGACACAATCAAATGATAACCAAATACTGCTGCTATGTTGGACCCTTCTGTTAGCCTTTGATGCAGCACACACTGATTCTCAAACACTTTAACAAGCAGGAATATTACATGTGCAGTATGCAGGACTGCTCTGAAACACTCGAGGGCTTTGTCCAAGGCAGGTTTAATTTTTATTTTCCCCTTACATCAGAGGTGATGCAGGTTTTCTAGAAAACTAAACAAGAAACATCAGTACCTTATAGCATCATACAGATGGACTCAAAGGACTGTTTATAAATGTGTAGAGGCAGTTTACATAATCTATCTATCTATCCAACCTTGGGGATGATACCCTTTCTCAGCGGAAGGTGCTCTTTCCCCCACGCAGAAAACAACTTTGTTTTTTAACACAGAACAAGACAACACTCCTCTCCCCCATGCAACAGCCTGGACAAGAAAGTGTTATTTATGAGATAAAGCAGTTGGGAACCTCTACAGCCCTCTGATGCACCACTGCTCCCCAACACGGCTGCAGAGGTACCCACCGAGCCAGCCACGATGCTGACCTTGCGGATAGACAACCGGTGTGCGGAGCAACCTGCAGCCACGCGCGCGCCACGGCCGAGCACCTCCGCTCACTCCCTGCTGGCAAAGGCCGAGCCAAGGGAGGCTAAAAGGCTACATGTGTCTCACCAGTAGTTAAAATAATCAAGTCAGCATTGGAGAACACCAGAGCATCCCCAAAGAATCCAGAGTTCCGGGAATAGTGCATTGCCGGCCAGGAAACACCGCAGCCAGTTTAGCATTTATCTACTCTAGTAAATGTGGATCATGTAGTTGAGTGTATTTCTGCTACATACATTTATTTAACCTGTTGAAAGTCATGTGGAGAGGAGAATGGGCTCTGAATACTTTTACACATTTACAGTTGCTGGGAAAAGCATTTCCTTGAAATCCACATGTTCAATATATCCATCTCACTTTGAGTCTGGCCTTCTGAAAGGAAAATTCACAACCTGGCATCAGGAATGAAAAAAACAGGAAGAAAATCCCTATTGACACATTAAATTAGATATGTTTGCAGGGCCGCGAGAGGTAGGAATGGCGCTGCTGCAGCTTCTGCAGACAGATTGCAGGGAGCAGCACTGACTGCTACCAGGTAATTCTACCTGCTAATTACTTGAGAAAATCCTGGTACTAAACTGACCTGAATGTTTTCCTGGGTTCTGGGACCTATTAAAGGAAAGAACTTTAAACAGCCTCACAGTCATGTTGACAGAAGCTCTGGAGCTGCTTAAAATATTTCAAAAGTAATTTTGCAACCTAATGATTAGAGTTTCAGTCAGCCCCAATCTGCCCAGACATTCAAATTCCCCAGCAGCTGCAACAAAAATAAAAGTGTATTGGTTGGGTGCTGACTTTTTTTATTATTTTAATTATGACTATAAAAAGCCCCCACTGAGACGGTCTTGGTGCCTGCCAAGTGGCAAGTGCACAGTGAATTGCAGCTGAGATGATGTCAGGCAGCCTTGGAGTTCTTCTAGTTCCAAACAGGGTGCTTAATTTGTCCTCAAAGTGAAACAGAGAATCAAAGACAAGATTAAAAAAGAGGGAGAAAAATAAA
>JAUBNY010001131.1:1749422-1764289 GCA_032275445.1 Crypturellus soui | reverse complement strand
CTGCGGGGCTCCACTGCAAGACGACAGCTGGAGCACACAGCAAATATAAAATGGGAAAAGACATTTTCCCAACTTCAGGCCTCTCTAACCATCTTCTGCAGTACAAAAGGAGAATGGAGAAACCTGACAGGCTCCATGGCAAAGCCCAGATAATCCAGGCCTCACGCAAACCGCATTTCCCATCTGCCAGGCCAGACCTTCTGCCATGCAGACAACCTGCCATTTGGGTACAATTAAACAGCACTAGGGATGCGAGGAAGGCCCTGTTATTTCCTGGGAGGAAAAAAGGTAACAGAGGTTTTAAATATTGCAGCCATTGCTTTTCAGAAGTTCTCCTCAGGAAATGTTGGAAAAATCTCTTCTCTCCAAATAGACAAGCCTAAAATGAGAGATTCATTAAAATCAGTGAAAACACAATCTCTTTCCATGTGCTAACAGAAATCTCTAACAGAGGGAATATATAAACAGAGCACAGCTCCTTGGCACACGCTTTGCTATCAAAAATCCTTCCTGCTCAGGGTCCTTTTCCCCATCCTACCTACCTTTAAACCATCACTGTCCCAAACTGTTATTTCAGGGTTGCATTAAACACTTCAGGATTTACTTATTTACTGAGCAGTCATGTCACCAGCCCTTGAGCCTGACACCACAAACATCTGATCAAGGCTCTGCAAGAGAGTTTAATCCACTAGATAGCTGCCTAATGTGAGAAAATATTCTCTACACAATGCTTCTCATCACACACTTCTGAACAAAAATAGTCTCTTTATCATACCCAAAGAATACACTAATCTTTTTCTGAGATCATGGCATAAAGAACATTATTAATAATAGTGCAGCAGAGATGGAAAATAAAAAAAGACTTATGAGTGAAAGCAGTTAGAAATTACTAGAATTGTTGCAGTTTAGGTTGATCCAGGCATCTTCTAATAAAAAGAACTAAACAAAAGGAGCAGGGAGTAAAGTACCTTCAGACTAACATATCCTGTCGGAGGCAGCAACCAAGCTGAGCTCCTCACGCTTCCCACAGCTCTCTCTGCCGAGACGCCCCTGCGGAGCTTTCCAGCGCTTTTTCTGCAGGCCCACCATGGGTTTTCCCGTCCAGGCTTCACCTCTTTGGTGAGGCTATTCCTGACTAGAAGAGGAACCGTTCGGCCCGAGCAGGGCTCAGGGAGCCGGCGCGGTGGGAGCGCTCCGGCCCTCAGCTTCAGCAGATCCACAGCCCCCCGAGGCAGCGGCTGCCCCAGCTCCCCACCTGTGCAGGGGCACAGACCTCTCCACGGCAGCTCTGCTGACACTGGGTTTTTAGAAGTTCTTGTCTATGACTATTGCGTGCTTCAGGAAGGTGCTTATCTCTGCAAGCAATTTTAAGTAGAAATACACTGAAAACAGAGCCTGGGCTCTTGAAGTTCAGCATGTGCTTGAGAGCCTTGCTCACAGCTGCTTCTCTTCAGAGCTCTCCAGATTGGTCTCCTCTGCTCACACTGGCCAGAGCCAAGAACCCCACACCACTTATTAAGCACAAAGTGGCACATATGGGTAGGTTGTATATATGGGATGTTGGTGTCATGCTACACACCTATTTTGAGAAATTAAATCTTGGAAAGATCACTAATGTACTAATGCACCTGTGAATGCAGGAGAGGGATGCAAGAACCCCTAAGAATTACTGCAAGTTTCAGCAGTGACTTTTGCCACGACCGTGAGCAAATCACTAATCTCTTGCCTATATATAATAAGAAACTAATATTTACCTCCCAGCACTTCACAAACTCACAGAATGCTGCAAACATTAATGTCCATAAACTACAATAAGCAAGAGACTGAAAAGACTTGCTGCTCCCCTTCCCAGATCAGCCCCAGTCGCTCGTTAGCCGCTGGCTTCACAGATATACCCATAATTTTCCACCTGGGTCACCTTCCAGGCAAAGCAGATGCGAGAAAAAAAATCCCTTCCCCTTATCACCAAAAGAAGTTACCTCTCCACTTTGACAGCTGTTTTCCAACATTAATATTTAACTACCCGAAAGGAAAGAAAAAAATAAAGGGGCATGGAAGTAGTTTGAACAAACACATATGCTCAGGAGGGATCAAAACATTTAAGATGGTGAAACCTCCAGGTTTGGAGAGACATGCAGCCTTACACTTTTTTTTTTTTTTTTTTTTTTTTTTTTTTTAAAAAAAACTCTCCTTTTGGAAGGTCTGCTAAGTGTTAGAGCCAAATCTAGTCAGGGCTTCCATAGGAGTACAGTGCATTTATTACTATGCAGAAGATGAAATTATCTTGAATATATAGTTGACAGATATGGTCTGGATTTTCCACATTCTATTATTAGACACACAAGAATAAGAGGGGATAAAACTCATTTCTAGTTCCAACATCATCACTCTGACTCTTACATAAAACTAAGCCATATAAGAATATTTTATGCAGCCGATGGAGAGCTGTTCTGTGACATGGCGATGGTCTTAATGCTGAGGAGGTCAAATGATGCTTCACAGTCCTTCTCTTTCTCCCTCTCACAGGAGGATATTGGAACCACTGGATTCTGCTACTGATATAGTGACATTGATTTAGATGAAGCCACAGACACAAAACTTCTTTCTTCAACATCCATGCAAAACATTCCAAAAAAAATATTAAAGGGGACAACTATCTGTTTCTGAAAGGTGGAGAGATTTCTCCCAGGTCACCTACATTTCACAGCTGTTGTTTGGCTTGTGTAGTAGCTGATTCAAAGGTAGTTTAGAACTCCTTCACTTAGGTATTTTTATTTGCAAAGTCCTTGAACGGCTTCCAAGCATTAAGAGCCAATACCTTCTGAGGGGAAGAAGAGGCAAGAGGCCCATCAGAGGTCTGATGCTCTGAAAACTCCCTCCCTCCAGCAGCCCAGGAAGCTGCACTCGCATGCAGAAGCATGTACACTAATGAACTGGCTACCTCTTCAATAACAGCTGATTTATATAAGCTACACTGGTTTCTACTGAGTTTAATGTATTTATAACACATTGCAACATATAAATATGCAGCAGGAGGGGACCTCATGCTTTGCATGTCTTTTGATCAGGCACTGTGTTTATTGTCACTCATTTTGAAATTAGATGCCAAAGTGGAAGAGACTTCAATCACAGTAACCCTATCTCATGGTGGTTTCAGAGAGCACCCTCCAGCAAAACCTAATTAGGAGCATTTTCTGCAGATTTGGGGCATCCAACTTGAGACAATCTGCATCTGATTTGCAGAAATGCTGAACATTCGTAGCTCTCATTGAGATCAGCAGCACACAAGGTGACTCTGCCTGAGAAGTGGAGCTTCAGCAGATGGGGCAGCACCAGACACGAGACAGGCGGTCACTGCAGCCTGCCCATGGGCCTGGCAGCATCAGAAGACATCATACATCTGATTCCATCAACATAAAAGTAAGATTCTTGTTAACAGACTTGTGAAATGAAAATGTGTGCATGTCCTTTTGTACACCAGAACTGCTGTTTTGAAGATCACAGTAAGTACCTGTTGCTATGCACATGCTGTAGAATTAAGCAGAAGCAGCAGCATCCCACACCACTCCTACAGGTACCTCCTCTAAATTTTAAATTCCTTGTAATTTCTGTTTGTATTTCTAAAATTTATTATGTATAGAATTATAATTTTGCAGTCATAATAAGCACATGCTCTAGTGTAGAGTATTCTATACATTAAGGATGAAATTCAAGAGAGTTAGGTAGGTTTACATAATGCCTTGATAAAGCTAGAATTAAAAGGACACAGGAACAGAATCGCTTAACTTTAGAGTGCTGCAGGCATAAAAAGAAAACACACACACACACACACACACACACACACACACACACAACTATTTTCTTTTTGGCGAGGCAAAGCACAAAGCAAAGCACAAGGTGTTAGGCAACTAAAAGGGAACACAGAATAAAAATGTCTACGTGCTGCTTACCGATAAGGTTGCCACAGCCTAGGTAGTGGAATATTTGTATAGTCACAATCTCTAGCACTCCCCTCGTTAAAGAGGTGAGAAAATAACGTGCCTCGTCTGGAGAGCCTGTTTTGTAAGGCTGGGTTTAGGGAACAGTAAATGTTATTTTTTGCTTTACAGCTTTTACACAGCTGCTACTTATGCAGCTAACCTGACCTGACTGTCACTCCTTTCTATTAATAAGGACCACGAACATCCAAAGGCTGGCCCAGACAACAGGCTGCAACATTCACATATGGGTTTTTAAGTGTCTGTGGTTACTCTATGCATTTTTATTCTTTGGCTACAGGACGATATAGAACAGAGCCAGGATCAGAGCTTGGGGATGGGAGCGGACAGAGGTGCCCAAATAACACCTATATGAGCCGTTCCAGACCTTTACCAGGGAAAAATGAAAGCTGCAGATTTTGCACAACTTTTACCAATAAATTCTTACGGTTTATTTAGGAGAGCTGTTGCTTTAAAAGCAAACATCTCCAAATCCAGAGCTTCCTAACCTGGTGGAAGTAAACACGCACTAAGGAAATGGAAGCACAGCTCTCCGCTGCACCTCTCCACTTGCTGGCAAAGAATCTCCAAACAGCTGCATTTTGCCTTGGATTGGCTCACCAGTCAGTTCAAGCAGTGCCCCTGACTTCCTCCTGCTTAGTTTTCCTCCTCGAATACAATTCTACTTAAACAAGCAGCACCTCGTTGGACCATAATGCAGGAGTACAGAATTGTGTCCAAAACCAGGATTTCTAGGTTCAAATTCACAGAAATGCTGCTTGGGGTGAGCATTGGCCTTCGGCCGGAGAGCTTGCCCAGTGCTCGAGCTCAGCAGCTCAGCTACCTGTCTGGCCCAAATCAGGGGATGAACCTGATTCCTGCTCTTCAGTCTCATCTGGATTAAAGGAGCAGGTCAGTAATTTCTGGGAGGCAGCAGAAGAGTCTCTATGTTACAGCTACAGAAAGCAGGAGAGCTTTGAATTCACATTAATGCCTATGATCTGAAAAACGAAAGGCTGCACAATATTAGTGTGTACTGCACACCCATGGACTGTGAGCAGAAGGAAAAATCCAGTCTGCATTGCTGGGGAAAATTATAAAAAATTCAGAAGTATTTAATAATTTATACAATTGGACCACTGACCTTAAAAGTTGTGTTAAAATATTAAGAACCTCAAAGGAAAGTTATTCAAAAATACAGACTGCTCTTAAAATAGCTTATTAGTTCTCCAAATTAACAAACATGACTGAACTTAATAACAAGTTATGTCTGATCGCAATTCCATGTCTAAGTAAGAGTGATAAGATGTGGATGTGTGAACTTGAGTGCAGTTCTGCGGCAGCTGGGCAGGCGCGATCGCCGCTCCAGGGCACTAACAACTCATCCCTGCCCAGCTCGTCTGCCACAATCCTGGCAACACTGCCAGCTGAGCAAAGTACTTATCAGGAAGCTCTTCTCAATTTAGATTTCACTATAGATCCATCCCCATCATATCTCATCTGTAAAAATTTCTCCAAATGTCACATTCTTTCCCTCCATCTTATTACTCTCAATGTATTCACTACTTAGGCCAAGATCAGGCACCATTTGAACAGTGCAAGTATGAAACATGGGTATGATCTGAAAAAATCCAGGTAAAGTGAGAGTGAATGTGTTAACTTCCAATAACATGGCATTTGGTGAAGTGTTAACGTGCTAGCTGGAAAAAAAAAAAAAAAAAAAAAAACTAAAAATTAAGAATGCACTGCCAGCCTGAAACTTGATATGTAGCTACATATCAAACTATGAAGAGAATCAAATATCCAAAGTAGGTAAGACCTGCTTCACATCTCACAAGAACCGTCACACCGCTCTGTCGCTGCCACGCGCCTGCCTGCATAACTGGCTAGTGAGAAATTCCCCAGTACACACCCGGTATGATCCTTGGCGAGTGCTGCTGTGCGCTGCTGTTTGGTGGGACACACTGCAAAGACAACAAGCCCTTCCCGCGTGAGGGAGGCCTCTGGTTTTCAGTAAAAAAAATAAAAGCAGCATCTTAACGTGCACACACGGAGGGGGTGCATCTGACTGTTGAGTGCTGGCATATCTTGCTTGAATTGTCTTGACTCAGGAAGCGATCTCTGATCTCAAAAGTGTGGATGCTAAAAAGAAAGCATGGTCTTAAAAAGAGCAAAGCAGACAGCACTATAAAAATAATGAGCTGGCAGGATCCTTAAGCCTTTTACATAATAGAGCCTCCTAGTACCACTGATGAAGATCCCCCCAAGGCCCAGCAAAGCTCTTTACTTTTATTTTGGCTTAAACAGGCAAACACCATAGCATCAATTAAAGAGGCCACTTATTTACTAAGCATTCAAAGTCTACAGCAGTTAAGAGGATTAATTGTCCTCATGCATATAAAATTTAAACATAAGAGATTAAAGACAAACCAACCTGGTCACACACAACTAACTTCAATTAACCTATCTGCACTTCCTAACATTTCTGTTAATAAGCACAGACCACTGGTCCCGTTTCAGATCCTCATCCTGCAACAAGGTCTTTCTGTGTGACAGAGGGAGCCCAGCCAGAACACAACTTCAGAAGAAAAGAAAATTAATGACTTCCTGAGGAACAGAGGAGTAGTTGCAAGCGTATGCCGGTTCAACCCCAGCAGAAGACGGATGTGGAGATATATCTAGTCACCATCAGGAGCTATAGTAGCATCTGAACATCCAAACATTGGAAGCAGATTTTCTGTAATCTGAAATTTGAAATCCAATATGAAATTTGAAATCCCCTATGACTGAATGTCGATAATAGGAAAACATCTGATTTTCTAAGCTACACTTATTCCAGTCATTTAAACTGAGCTATTATGAAGTGATTTACAGCTATTATATTAACTACCCCAAAACGGGAACTACTTTATCCTTATGTAATTAGATTAATGACAGTCCTGAGCCAGTTCATTCAGAATTCACTGCACAGGAGGCTGCTATCAGAGAGTTGCATCAGTAGTCAGGCTTGTTTAGTGCTCACCTGCCAAAATTGGTTTTCAATACTAAACTCAAGTTCAGTTCTCCCTAGTGAGGCTTTTGCTACAACCAAGTATTTTCTTCACATTTTCCTGTGCCACTTGCTGGCGTGACCACTGTCAAAAACACTACAGGAGTGTGGCAGGGAGGAAAGTTGTTTAAGATTTACAATGTTTGAACTATTTATCATTTTTTTAAAGTTTCATTTAAGTATGAGAAAACAAAAAAACAAACGTCTAGTCCGTGGGACCGTGCAGCAGTCACACAGCACAGGGGGACACCAGACCTGCTCCCCACAATGCCACAAGCCTCTGCTAACTGATTCCTGAGGAGACTGTCTACTATGGGATTTCTAATATTGCTTACCCCTTCAAATTTCAGGCTACCATATATCAACCAACCCTCACAAAGTGTCATAATGCAAGTCCCACATTCAGCACAAGCCTGGATTATTTTATTTTTTAAATATAGAAATAGACACCACTGTCATACTGTGTGCCTTCCTAATAACAGCAGGCTAATTATATGCCAATTAGGTAACAAGCAAAAGTCTCATAGCAGATCTAAACCTAATACTCGCAGTTTTCCTGATTGGCATTGCACCATAAGTGGTCTTGGGAAAATATCAGTTTTAGCCAGTAGCTTAATTTGCAAAAGTGTCTGCGGGGATGCAAGTTTTTCCTAGTCTTACTCCTATTAGCCCTGTGCAGATAATCAATCCAGCCAACTGTGAGTGATTTGTAAATTTTATTCCTTCTTCTGAAGCACCAGCAGAATTATTGACTATTTTACTAATTTCCAAGCCATAACACCTGTACAGATCCAGGGACTCTTTGCAGATGTCTACATTACCAGAATTTGGCCTGATGAATTTTTAATACTGGTGATCAGGCACAAAGAATATCACAAGGAAATGCTGCGGAATTGCCAGTTTAGAAGGATATGCCTGGCGGTTGCAGCTGCCCTCCTCAGGAGTCAACCTTTTCCTGACACATAATCTCCCTACTACAAACCATCCACAGCTCTAGATTAAAACTCTAGATTTTATTATTTAAAAGGAGGAATATAAGTCCTCCTGAGTATTGGCTACAATGTCTGTTTTTGACTCTCCTTTTCCATCCATAGGAACAGTAATTTCATTTGTTCAAAAATCAAAGAGTTTCTACCTAAAAAAAACATAATACTCAATTACAATAGCACATCTCTTATTGTAAACTCAATACATTTGAGCAAACTAAAAAAAAAAAAAAAAAAAAAACACGGACCCACAGTGTCATCTACCAGATCTTCAACCCAGCTGAAACTCTCACAAGCAAAGAGGTGCAGAGAAGCGCGGGTTGGAGTCCCCAGGTAAAGCGTTCGTACCCAGCCTCGCAGCCGTGCTGGCTGCACAGCAGCAATACCAACGTCGAGCAGGACACGCCAAGTAGCGAGAACCAAGCCGTAGGGCGAAGAGGCCTGGCTGAGGCAATGAGACATCTAACCTGGTCCACAGAAAGTAGTGACCTAAAACCCAGCAGGCCACCCCAGTCTGCCACCTCTAACACTCCCTTACACTCCGTTTCTCTCTCTACCTGCACAAGTCTGACCCAGCTTTATGGAACAAACCCATTCCTTAAAGGAGCAATGCCCCACAACAACGGGTCAGGAGCCCTGAACAAGCAAGACAACCATTCACACCACTGGGGTGAAACACAAAGCTAAATCCTGTACCAAGAACTCTTCGATGTTGAGGTAGGTTTTTTTCTCCCCTGTTGAAAACCTCCTACTTGATGAGAAAGATGTTAGGTACGGCACAGTACCCAGGA
The DNA here is from genome assembly GCA_032275445.1 of Crypturellus soui. Classification (NCBI taxonomy): domain Eukaryota; kingdom Metazoa; phylum Chordata; class Aves; order Tinamiformes; family Tinamidae; genus Crypturellus; species Crypturellus soui. The sequence goes on along the minus strand of JAUBNY010001131.1, from coordinate 1,755,486 downwards.
CATTACCCTAAGATAAGTTCCTCCTCCAAAGCAGGAATCTGAATCCAGATTTTCTATCATTCTGGCGGCTCTACTCAAAAACACGCTTTAGACCGTGTCCCTTCACCCCCAGCTTTAGTTGCTTTCCATGTGGGCAGCTTTTTGCTGAAGCAAACTCAGAACTCAACCTCCGAGATGTGTTTTTGTTGCTCATCTTACAGAGCTCTGCCTTCCAGTTAAGGCTCCAGCACCTGGTACAGGAGCTATGCAGAACCCATCCCTAACTGGGAGAGGGAGCAAGGACAGCGGGAGGTGCAGAAGGCAGCTGCCCTAAGGCAGCCAGTGAAAAGCCCAGAGAAATGAATACCCCTGCTCAAGGGTATTTGAGAATCTGAGCCTAAGGCATCATCCAAAAGCCATAAAGAAAGTCTGAATCTCCAAAAAAGTCTCATTTTCCTTTCCTTAGCCAATGAGCAGAAGGTGCAGGTACCATTTTGGAGGGAGTGCAGGATTTGCAGACCACACGACCAAGAGAAGCCAGCATTTCCCTGCTGCCTGGGGTGGGAGCTCCAGGACAGGGACAACGCCGGAGGCCCCGGGCACAGGGAAGGAGCTGCCCCACAGCTGGGTTCCCTTTGGTGCCCTGCTCCAGGGTAACAGCTCTCCCAAAAACTGGAAGAAACCAGTCTTGAAAGCACAAGTAAAACAAAGTAAACCCACTAATTCAGGAATTAAGTGGTTCAGTGAAAAGATAGTTCACAAGTTTTTGTTGTTTGATTGTTTTTTAAAGGTTATTACTCAACAGTCAAAAAAAAAAAAAAAAAAAAAAAAAGAGGGAGACAACAACCAGTATTTTCCTTCTTTAATCAGTCTGAAAGGAAGAGAACACCCTTCCTATGTGTCTGAACAGTCATTTCAGGTAAGACTTCATCAAATTTACTTGGACTGCAACATTTATACTGTATTTCTACCCTAAAGAAGGGTGCAAGTCCACAAGGCAATAAAATCTACTATTTAGTCTCAACAGTCCAGGAAGAATATAAATCCTATAGTAGTAAGCCTAAATGTTAATTTTATATATATATATAGAGAGAGAGAGAGAGCATAAAAAAAAGTATCTGTACACACAGGCAAGAGGAATATGTGGCAATTTGAAAATCAGCAATTCTGCACAAAGAAATGGAAAGTAGTGAGTAAACCTGACTCCACAAGAAGGGATGCCCAATAAATAGGTAGTCTATCCTTGGTTAATACTCTGACCTACACAAAAAAAAGCTCTTGTCCATAATGCAGCAAACGGTATTTAAACAAAAAAAAGACTTGTTTTACCTTGTTTAAAAACTTATATTTCATATTTGCAAGACCAGCAGAACCATGTTAACCTAGAAAAGTTGGTGTATATTCTTTCTTTCCTTTTTTTTTTTTTAAACCTTATATTTTATGTTTAGACAGCTACTATATAAAGAACCCAGGCCTGAAAAGAACTAAAAATCACTACGAAATCCTTACTGAAAAAGAAATCACTGCATTATAGGATTAGTCTGTGGAAAAATGTTTTTTTCTGAGCGCTGTGAAAAATTTAGCAACTGGCCAAGTGTGAAGTCAAGGTCAGTTGCTGAATTCATGAGAAAAAGGCCTAATACTTGGTGCCATCAGAGAAAAGATGATTCCTTCCCCACTCTCAGAGTGTCATTTCACAAATCTTGGATAAGCTCAAGCTCATCAGGTGAGATATCTCAAGTCACTTCTCATTTAATAGAACAAGCCTTGTAATAATTACCTAACTGTAGGTTATACATATATATAAATAAGAAGAAAGCTATAATATTTTCAAAACAAACATTAGCCACATTTTGAAAGAAATTACAGAGCTAGGTGCTCATACAAATTTTAGAGGGTCTTCTTCTACGGAGGCAAGCAAGACATTGGACTTGTGGAAGTTTCACAAATCCCAAACAAGTTAGATTTTCTTTCTAATCTTCTGCTTAACTTGTATCCAAGTCCAGATTCAACTCCCACATAACAGCACCTACTATGATTTTTTTTAATTATGCATAAAACAAATCTATGACAAATATAGCAGCACTGTAATATTAATTATCCAGACCTCATATCCAAAATTCCTGCTAGCTGAAATAAGGTTGTATGTCATGGTATCTAACTATCAGGAGAACTTACTTAACATGATTAACTGAAACCCTGATTCTCTGAATTCATGTTCCCCGTGACATTTGGATTACTAAAGCTAAAACTGTTCAGGAAAAAAAAAAAAAAAAAAGGCTAAAAATGAGCTAAGGGTTAAAAAAAATAGTCCAGTGACTTCATTAGTTTTAAAAATATGCCAGGTGCTTACTAGACAAACATAGAACAGGTTCCCATTTTGAAGGGCCTATAAGTTACCCCTATGTGGTGCACTAAAGGAACAGAAAGGTCCATGCACAAATTATAGTAATATGATTATACGGTACACAGTTTAGGAATAGTTCAGTTTAACTCTGCTGGTCATTTTAGGTGTATAATTATTATTGATTTACTTCTTGATGAAATCACAGAGGAAGCCCAGAAGAAAGATTTGATTGAGAAGATGCAGATCTAAAGGCAGATTTTAAATGGTGTTTTCGCTTGGCATTAACTCTTCCTAATGGTATTTTTTATTCTCTCTTTTGAGATGTAACATTTTTTTCCTCCTAACTTCAAGTAATCATGTATACTGCTTTCGCAAAATGAAGCGACAAAGTGCAGACTGGGCACTGAAGGCAAAGACTCAATAAAAGAGCAGCATGCTTTTCAATCTGGCCTTTTAAAACATCCACTATCAGAGGGCTTTGGAGATTTAAGGGATTAGATACCATGACACATCTGTCAGATTATTATGTAAGAAAACTCTCCTGCTGTTTTCTATTGGTAGAGTGCCTGCTGTGGAATATTTTAAAATAGGTTTAAAAACAAAAAACACACAAAACAGGCAATATTTCAGTAGCTTCAAGGCGTGCTTTCATGAGAAAAAAAATAACTTATTTTTCCTGGCCTGAAAACAAGTTATGTTTAGTGCCTGACTGCAGGCTTGCATCTGAATATGGATTAGCAGAATACATGTGCTTTTACCGTTCAAAATAAGAGCCTGCGAAAAAAACATCAGGATTTGTAGGTTGGACTAATTTCGCTATAATTTACAGAGCCAAGAACCAGTGACAGGTTGTAAAGAATAGCAATGAAATATGAAGCAGCAATTCGTGCTGTATTTCAGTTATATTCTTAAAACATATCACATGACTGCCAGTCCTAGGAAGCCTTTCTGTATAAAGCTGAAGCCAAAAATAATTTCAGGAACAATATCCAATATCCTTCTAGGACTCAAATGCTCTGTTTTATTAACACAGAAACAAATATCTTTGCACTTACTCTAAAAGGCATTTTGTGTTATCAGCAGCATGGCAGCAGCGAGCACGTCTTCTTGCAGCTTGCTCTGCAGAGCAGCAACCGAGCTCCGAATTCACATCAAACATGACTGAAAAGCTGCAGCTTCATTAAAATAATTATGAGAAGCAGAAGTCTGAAGCCATCATCCACCACCAACTGGATACTTCAGATTTAAACAACTACCACGAGTTCTGCGCTGGCCAGTTCTGATGCCCACATTGGGTAATTGGCCAGCGCCTGCGGTGCTCGTTTAGCCATGTCCCCTTTCAGCAGGGGAGCTGAGGACGCGGGGCGGCTCAGGAGCGAGAGCTACGGCACCGTCTAACGGGAGCGCCACGCAGAAGGACACACAGCAAGACTCAAATTGGAAACTGCTCCTGCTCCAGTAATTTCTCTCTCTTTGCAGTTGCAATTTATCTCTTCCAGAAACACTAGCAGTTACAGAGAGCATTCCAGCCTCTGCTTTGCCTAGACTGATGAGGAGAAAATAGTTGTTAATAGACAGAAACAAGGCTGACAGAAACCAGTAATGCCCTGAAACACCTGTATAGTTTCAGACCACTAATAGGTATGGTCAAGGTATGGGGAAAGAGATGGCAGAACAGAACTTCCATACAAATTTGTATCCTAGACCTGACCTTCATACAAGCACCAGAAACCATGCTCCTTGCTTAAGGTTTCAATCCTAGCTGTTTTTTTATGCTGAGGTATCACAGTGTGGAGCACCAGGGCTCTAGAGCCAAGCACTGGCCATTCCTCCAGAGGGTCTGAGCCAAAGCAAGAAACCCCTGCAGAGCTGAATGTGAGGGCCAGCTTGAGCTCTTGAGCACCCACTGCTGCCACTGCAGCCACTGAGCACATCCCCCATGACACTTCCCCTTTTTTGTTTTCTGAACTGTTTCCCCTACTTTCAGCCCATAGGAACCCAGAGTGTGTGGTGGCCCCCACAAACTCATGCGACCAGAGCCACCCGGAGCCTCTCGCCCACGAGCAGAAGCGTCGCCGCTTGGGTGCTGCAGAGCAGCGCATCCCGCCTGGAGCTTCCATGAGGCAGCAACAGAACCCACTGGGCGGGAGCAATCAGGGGAAAATTACAGACTTGGCTCCCAACAAGAAAGGTTCAATAACATCATTGTGGATGTTACAGTGATCAATATATAACTGGTTAGTAAGAGATAAGCACCTTTTGTTCACAGGAATTGTACAAACTTTGGCTGGTAACATTAAGAGGCACATTTCGCCTCTGCGCGTATGACAATGTCACACTGAAGTCAGTTTAATAAACATTGATAAAACTGCACAACATAAGAGCTAGAATAGAGCTCCTGATTACACAGACATGTACGGGCAAGAGTTACAGTGAGCCCAAACAGCAGTATGTGATTCCTGATCACATACTTAGCACTGAAGTATGCAACACTTACCACAGAAATTGTATTTTTCTAGGAAATCCAGTGTTTTCTGGTAATACCATATACAAAGGTATAGATTCACATTTGCCCGGTTGCCCAAATGCTCCTCTAGGACTGGATTTCCTAGTCTGGCTACACAAACCAGGATGTATTTCAGTAACTCAGTAGGAGAGAACATTGATAAAAATGGAGTTGGTGTCAGTAAAAAATATATTTATATATATTATTCATAAGACCTTAGGGTGTTTTTTCCAAATCAAACATTTTTAACTGGAAACTTTTAGCCAAAAATCTTCATTTAAAAATTGGTAAGTGAAAAGTGGGTGCGATGCATGCACACCTGTGAGAACAGCCCGTCTCCGTGGTCGAGCTGAGCAGGCCCCCAGCAGCAGCCGGCCGCCCTTTGCGCAGGATCCCTGCGGTCCCACTCTGCTCAGAGCTGGCCACGCTGCCTCGGCAGGCGCCCGGCTTGGGAAACAGGAGTTCCAAACACCTCTACCTCAACGTGATGCATCCAGAGTCTTAAAGCTTGAAAACTTCCGCAGCCTCTGAATTGTTACTCTGTGGCTCTTGCAAATACTTACTCAGTCTTAAAATCCTCAGACAAGGAGCAGTGGCCGGGAGACACGAGCGGGGCTCTGCCAGGGGCCAGGTCCCACCACACGCACAGGGCCAGTCCCCACGGACGGGGTCTCTGGGGAAGAGCTGCTGCTTCAGACAGGAGCCCCACAACAAACACACACGAGCTGCAAGGCTCAGGCACAGCCACATTTAGTGTCTGTGTCTTTCCATAGCTCTTCAGAGTCCAAACGCATTCCGCCTCCTACAGTTCACATCTAGCGGAGCTCCCCTTTTGTTCTTTGCAGGGAACTTTCGGTCCAAAATTAACTTTCTCATTTTTTAAATAAGAACTAAATAGACACACATACATTTGGAATTGCACAGTATTGAAGGATAGGATTTTCTTTCCAGGAAAACCACACAACTAACAATTCCCGGATCCAACCAGTCTTTAAAGTCAGATGCCTCACTATTTGGAAAACTAATTTGCATTGCCTTTGGCAACCTTTAAATTCCAGCTCATCCCTAGTCTATGCACATCCCTTCATTTCTGTTACTATGAATCATTCACATTAGGAAAAGTGACTAATAAACCTGATGATATTTTTGTTAGTTACAGCAGTTCTTTACAATTCCCATTTTCCTGCCCTCCTACACCCTCCTGGAGGCTGAACCCAAAGGCTCACGGCCTC
>JAUBNY010001131.1:1729942-1748740 GCA_032275445.1 Crypturellus soui | reverse complement strand
AAGAGATTAATCCTTAGGGTAACACACAGGCTTACAGGCACTAAAAGAGGACAAATACTTTCTTTCCCATTAACTTTATGAATAAGCTTAACAGGCAAAGGGCAGCCTTCTTAAAATAAGCACCTAAAATAAAGGCAGCAAAAAATACATCGTTTGTACAACGTACAAGTGCACTCTGACTTGTTTCTTACTAGCTCAGGAGATCAGTACAGTTCTCGGCCTTTGGTGGTACTTCTGAGGCACTTAGCACCTCTAAGAAATCCTTTCATTTTTACTGAGGAGTATTAATATGAGTTTTGGCACGTATTTTTGTCAACACTGTTTGGCCTTATTTTTTGCCTAAGAGCAAGTAAGTAACAATGCAAATTTCATCCAAGTAAATAAAAGCAACTATTGACACAGCTTAAGACTTGCTGATAAATCATGATCTTGCAAATTATATGATATAATATTTGTTAGGAAGCAGTTTATCTTGCATGTTAGAGAAGGACCCACTCAATCTGCAACTCAGTAGAAAACACGTTATAGACAAGAGACTTGAATGAGATGAGACTTCCTGGACAACATAAAACTTTCCTAAAAGATCTGAGGGACCCTGCAAAGCTCAGTCGCTGCATCCACACACCTACATTAGGGAGAGAATTATTGTGGCCGTGGCACTCAATTAGTATTCCCACTGCAGTTGCTGCCCCAGAACTAACTAGAAGATGTTATATTCAATGTAGCTGTACTGATGAGTGAAATTTTAAAGGTAATTAATTAATTATTACATATAAGTAATGAAGACAGAGATTAATGAAGCTTTTCTTCAGTCAAATGATTCTGGCAAAGTCATAAGTGGTGACAACATAAGCCAAATAACTTATAACAGCACCAGACCTCTCAGACAGAAATGTAATTATTTTAGACAACTGCACCATGTATCTCTCTACAACATCCAACCAAAAAATTGTATTGCAGAGGGAAGGATATCAGATAAACTGTAATATTGGAAACAGCTGTAGCTGACTGCACCAGAATAAAAATCTGATGGTGTAAAAGATTAAGGTTTTAACATTATTGAAGAGAAGGGGGAAGACAATCAGCTCACTAACATAGAAACATATGCACACAAAAAAAGCAGTATAATCTTCTTTATACAACAAAAATGTCATAAGAACAGGACATATAAGTGATTAATTTAAAAATAAGATTTACAGGTGCTTATATAACTATATATTTCTAATAAAGACTTGGGTCTGGTTTAAAGTTCCATGTTACTTATACTTGTTAGATATTTGATTTGGACTTGAATTATCAGTAACTAATTTTGTTATTTTTATTTAATGAAGGTTATATTTTAAAATACATAGTATCTGGAAGAGCCTGCAAAATATGACTTTTATGACTCTTCTCACCTCTTCTCCTTTTTCTCAGTTGTCTTCATTTCAGGACATTTGTTCTGGGGAATAAATCTGTCCACAAGGATGCAACTACAGGACTTCATCTGGGGTGGCCAAATGCTCAGAGGACGAGTGTTTGACAGTCCCACACCAGGACTCATTCCCAAATAGTTCACACGGAGCACAGATACAGACGTACAGCTTGGGGCATTAAGTATTTCTTTATTCATATTTGCACACATGTTCACGCGATGCCCCTGCAGAAGAGCCATTGGGAGCAACTTCACACCACTGATGTTTTATTAAGGCTCACACAGGCGATTTAGCCTTTTAATTTACCGTTTACAGGATGAATGGAAGGTTAGATACCAAATCCTAATAACCCATAGCATGGGGGCAGGAGGGAAATCTGGAAATAGAGAGCTTAGTTTTTTCATTACAAATATAAATAAATATATAGCCAATCACTGTTTTTATAATTATTTTAACTCTGATCTTTAAAATCTCCAAGCTGATTTACATCATATTACTAAAGAAATCAAGTATTTCTTTCTACATTTGATAAACACTCAATTTACTAGTTAATTAGGTCTTTTCAAGATTTTTTTCCTCTTTCAATTTTAAAATAGAACAAGTTTAATCTTTTAATAGCAAAAGGGGGCTGCATTCTATTTCTCTCAACTCATGTTCTTAGTTGCAATTACTGGTTTAAACTACAGTCTCCTTGGGGAAAACTTAAGAGGCATTTGGGTTTGTCACTGTTACTAGTAATTAGGATTAGTAATTAGAAAATACCTTGGTTTTCCTCTACAGCTGATAATCTGCCTTTGTCTGTTCCTATTGCACATTTCCCATATCTTTAAATTTATGTGAATTATGTGTGCAAGTTTGTCTCAAAATTCTGACCTATGTGGTGCCTACAATGTTCTTCCACATTAGTGGCATTTCAGACTTCAGGGTAACACTGATGTTTTATCTTGTCTTGTAAAAAGATTCTAAAACCATAATTTTCATGTTGTGCCACATAGATAAAAATATGTGGGAAAGACAAGCCACTTTAAAAGTAACTAACCTGTTGGCATATTTGATTTTTGTTTTCTATATATGACAATTACAGGCTTGATCCCCAGAATAGGGTAGTTATGGCTCCCTCAGGATATCCACAGATTTTCCGGCTGCTGGATTTGTTCTGAGCAGCAGTTTTTGGCTAGACCTGCCCCCGCTTATTGGGTGAGTCGCTCTGCACTGAGAGGCGCCGCGTTACTGTTTTCAGAGAAAACTCAGGCTAAGCTGGTTTTTATGCAAACAGGATAGTACCTTAAAAATGCAGATGTTACATTGCCTTGGTCACTGCTTTCTCCCGTGGTGCTCTCCAAGTAGTCCTGGAAACCTCCAGGCAACTCTTTTCCATAAATCACAGGAAAAGAACACGACCTTCTCAGCTGGGAGCAGCCAATAGTCACAGGGCCTAGAAGTGCTCAGCCTAGACCTTCAGGAAGACTGTCCACATCTCCCTTAATAAGGCTGGTTTATGACTTGTTTTACAAACCACTAGTATAAATTTTCCTGAAAATGGAAAAAAAAATAAGCAGGCTGACTCATCAGCGATGCTAATGGGGTAATGGCAAAACTATATTAACCTCTCGGAGTGAGGACAGTTGTGTAATTGCAGCACACAAAGTCTGTACAGCTCCAAGGCACTATTGATTTCAAAGCTGAACTAGAATAATTTGTTTAATACCACAAATTTGAAGGTCCTGCCCGACACAGGTCTCATCCCCAGCACTCTTTGCTGCTGTAAATGCTGATTGCTTAATGTTTCTGGCTGCTGACATGACTTAAACCTATTGAGTAACCGCAACAAGATGAAACCCCACGCATTGACAAAGGGGCTATCTGCAGTACAGTAGACTTACTGCTACCTGGCTCAGTTGCTCTCAGATTTCCAAGCAGTTTCCAGGACTCAAAACATACTCAAATCTCAGCAGTCTAAGACCAGCCCAACCAGTCTGTAAAGCCCCAGAAGAACAAAACTGTTTTTTAAATTATTACAATACAGTGTTATATATTTTGCTGAGGCTCCACAAAATAAACTTCAACTCAGGTGAGAGCTAAACTCCTAAATAACAAAACTGCTACTAAACTTTTTTTTTTTTTTTTTCAGGACAGATTTGTTAATATGAGAGAAATTTGTGGGAAAAATTATTAATTTGTGGGAAGACTTGTAAGAATAAGCAGCATAATTTTCTAAAACTAACTGGTTAGGTTTAGTGGACTAAACTGTATCATGTGCCGAGTGTGGAGTGCGTGTCTACTTTTGCCCACAGTTGTCTCAGTATGTGCTTATCTCCTGTCACTGCTTCTTTGTCTTTTTTATTATTTTTATTATTTCCTCTTTTAAGTCTTCTCACAAAATAAATAAGTTAAGAAAGATTAAAAAGATGCTGTCAGGTCTAGCTTACCAATGCTGGTAAAAAAATATGTTAAGTGTCAGAAGAACTTAATTTGCTCCCACTAACAGCACAACCGCAACAAGAAGAAATAAAAACACTGTATTCCCAGTTCTTGTCCTTAGCAGACTAAGCCTAAGCAGACCAAATACCTAACAGAAACACAGCTGAGAGGTAGCTGGTGCTGGAAGAAAGTCAAACTCACCAACATGACGTGTTCCTAAGATCGCTGGCCATTTATCAGAACAGGCTATTACTAAAAATAGGTCTGCAGTGGACGCTGGCACCTACTAATTCAAGCGGCAGAGAAAGTACAACTCTCTGCACAGGACAATTCATCCTACTTCTTATTAGCAATGCTTAGTTGCTTGACTAGTTGGCTCCATTTGTAAGGGATAGCACATAACAGTTATTCAAAAATAATAATAATAATGAGCACTAACTGTATGCTGCACACAAGAAACCACTAGAGCAAGCGGCTTCGGAGCTGTAGGGAACTGGCTTCAGTGAAAGCTGAGAACATCCAACACAGTGGACCCAGGACTGGGAGCAAGGATACTGCCGCTTAGGATGCGCGAGAGCCAGACCACTTCAATTCCCACAGCCCCATCAAGAATCCAGGTACGTGTGGTACAGATATGCCCTGACTTTTCCCCACCTGGTATTTTCTGCCCTGGTATTTTCCCCACCTTGCTTTCCCTTCCCTTGCTTAGGGAGGCTCAGATTTAGGATATACAGGCCCTTTCATGCCCAACTGAGAGACATTTTTAAAAGAGGCAGTGACTTGTGGGGAACTGCAGCAGACACAAGTGGGTATGATGTTATATGCAGCGTTAGATGAAATAGTTTTTGGTTCTGCTGTGACCGAGTAAATTATCTCCACCATAACAGACACAAGGAAAATCTAAAATGCAAAGTGATGCCTCTTCCCCTTGGCTACACCGACTCACCCTGCCTCACGCCGCAGCGCCCACCCTGCGCGCAGCACCAAGCACTCCCGCCGCCGCTCACGCTCTGCGGAACCGGCCCCATGGAAGCCGTGAGCAGGGAGCGCCCCAGGGCGGCTTGAGGCACCGCGTGGTGCTCGCCCACCCTCGGGGGCCTGCCAGCCTGGGGCCGCACTGCACGGCCAGGCCATCCGCTAGGAGCACAGGGAGCTTCTTGCAGATCGGGGTCAGGCCCCATTTCAGGCAGGGGCAAAGCTCTGTTTTGCTCTCTTCCGCTGAGAGCAGATGGAGCCATTCAGAGGGCACTGCAAGGCCGTGCACAGCAGTGTTAGCTGTCCTGTTTCACAGGTGTTACCGTGTTTTGTGAAACAAGGGCAGTTTTAAGGCTAGCAAGAGAGATCTCCTCACTTAGTAAATGTTGTCATTTGTTTTAAAAGAAATGAAAAAAAACCAATAACAAAGAAATGCACAAGGTACAATCAGTCTCATATACCAGAAGGTATCAACCACGGGTCATTACAAGTGAAACCTGCCTCTGTCCCCAACAAGGCGAGTGACAGAATTGCCAGATTCCTTCGTGAATTCCCTGCGAGTCCTCCAGACAGCAGCTCTTCTCTTTGCACCTCCCAAAGGCTCTCCTGGTTTACCCGAGGAGGGAGCTGCACAGAGGGGGCTGCCGAGAGCAAGAACACGAACGCACAACAGCACCCAGTGCCCAGGGGTTTTACCGCACACAAAACGTTACAAACGTTTTCAGCAAAGGCTGAAGTGCAAAATTTTCCGATAAGGATACAATTTAACAGAAAATTAACTTCTGCTGAAAATGCAATAAGTGCAACAGCTTCAGGTTAACTGCTTCAACACATGCTCACTAATATTTTAGCACCACTAACTTATAAATATTCACATTTTTTAATATCTAGTATTATACAACTGTCAATATAATTCAATCCTTGTCCTTGAAGATTCATAGAAAGTTGTAAACTACATACTTTTATATTTGAGTTTATTCTAGATCTCATAACCCAACTAAGGAAACACTCATTAGAGCCCAATCTATGAGTTTATTTCCCTGCACAGTGAGCCAGCTACTGCAGATGATAATTTTTCCATTATGAATCCAAGACATTCCCTGCAAGATGGACCATTACCCCACAGCCCATGTGTACCACATGGGCACCCTTATCCGGCTCATCTTTCAGCCTTCCTTACCTGGCGTGGCTCCGGCCCGGCGAGTGGGCACTCTCTTTGCCCGCAGCAGCAGGAAGACAGCACAGGGTGAGCTGTGGCTACCATCCTGAGGCACAAAGGCGGCAGCAGTGAAAAAGGGCTGATAAAGGGCATGTTTCAACCCAACTATCACTGGCTTGTTACCAATTAAGTTATTAAGGAAACCTGCTGAGGAAGCTGAGCAGCAAGAACGGGCACAATGCTCTAACCCCACCAGGACTCACCTCGGTGCACTGTCGCGTCGCGTTGCATCGTGTTCTGTCACACGGTACCTGTGATACCCGCAGCGTTGGTACCACAACCCCACGCCAAGGCTCACCCCTGCCCGCTGAGCAGCCCCTGCCTGTCCCTGCAAGGACGGGCCCGGCTGGGGGGCCCAGCGGGCGCTGGGGGAGAACGGCCGCACCTGCGGGGGCACCTGCGGCAGCACAGGGGGCGGGAGGCAGGGAGGCGGCAGCACCTTCGCTCCAAACAGCAGTTTTTGTGGTGCTAGAGGGCAGTGGTGCTCCAGCCAGGGCCATCAGGAACACAAATGTACTCCTGGCACACGTAAGGCAACTGCTTTTTTGAGAACTCGAGCCGGCCATCTGGTGCACTGTTGTACGGGCTAAATATATGAGATTTGTCCCACCAGCTCTCTCCATGCGGATAGCTGTACTTAGTAGCCCTCTTTCTGCTGGCAAAACACGCCGCGCAGACCAAGCCAAGGCAGCCCGGTCGGAGGGCAGGCGGGGAGCACGGGCCAGGCCGGCGGCTGAGCCGCTGGCCGCTTCTCTCCCGCGGCGGAAGCGGAGCGCGCAGCAGACAACACTCCCAAGGAGACTTTCCATTTCAGATTTTATTAGGTCTTACCGGTAAAGCATACTATGATTATCAGTAGTCAGTGTATGGACCAAAAGGGATATACAAAGTGCATCGGTGTGAACGTACTATGTTACAAAATTACTACTATCTTGAAAATGGAGAAGTTTTAACTGGAACAGAAGACTGCTGATACCTGGTTACCTCACAGGGTTTTGTTGTTGTTTTTGTTGTTTACAAATAGTCAGGCTATGATGCATCCTGTGATTCCAGAGTTGGGGCACTACAGCACAGGCATCAAAATCTCACCAAAATTCCCAGTTTGATATATGACTATGATTTAAAAAATTAAATTTCAGACAACTTCAATCTCAGTTTGTCTTAAATCTCTGGATATAAAAAACCTTTAACGTATACTCACTCCTGAGGACAATTAAATCCTAAACACTTTTTTTTAATTACCTGCACCAATGCACCAATAACTTCCAAACAAAATTTCAAAGTCACATTATTGAAAAGTAAGCAGGTCTTTGGTAAATAGTAACTATTTTATTCTTTACTCTGTTAGAAAACCTAATTCATTTTAAAGTCTAAATTAAAAGAATATTTAATAATTATTTATTTAATGAGTAAGGCCTATGTGGCACAATGCTGAATGGGATGAATGGGTGCACATGGCAACACTTGAAAGAGATTTTGCAGTTACAAATCCTGCTGCTACTGGGTTCCTGCTCTGGTTTATGTCAGTTTCTTATTGCACCTTCAGCCAAGCCCCAAAGCTGAATCTGAACGAGAGCTTCCTAATGAATTTCATTTCCAGCATTTAGAGGACTCCACAAAGCTAGAAAACGATGTCCATTCCAGGACACATTCCACAGCACATATTGGATTGTATGCTAAAAACTACATCAAACCAATTAGTTTAAGGTTCAATAATGTATGATAGCTGCAGTAATTTCTAAAATTGTCTGCTGTACCATTTGTGCAGTAGAACAGAAAAACTACGCATGCTTGCATGAGTTGTAGATTCCTGCTTGCTCCCAAAGGAAACTTAAAGGCACAAGACATAGGTAATGTGAAGGAAAGTCTGGTAACTAACACTGGCTTCTGTTTTATTATAAGAATCCAATTAGAAACTGAGTGCCAGAACAGATTTTTTAAATATTTGCTTATCAGACTGGTTTGACCGTAACTAAAAGATATACCATCTCCTTAAAGAATACATGATATATATCCTGCTATACAGGATATCATGAATAAATAGATCTTGCAGCTTCAGAAGAGAAATAAAATGTCTGCTTTAGATAGATTTAGCTTGTAGAGTTTGTTTTTTTGTGTGTGTGTCCTAGAAAAGAGCAGACTACATTCAATGACTATTACTCTTCAACTGATCTACCATCATCTATCTTTTAATCATCTATCTTGTTAAAGGATCAATTACATGTGAGGCAATAAATAGTATATTTTACAATAAATATTTAAGTCAAAGGATTCTACTTATAAAATAAGTTAACGCTGTAATAGGATCTTCAAGATAAAATTCCATTTTATATATTCTGCAGCAAAAATAACATTTCTAGCAGGAAGGAATTCCTTATAAACTTAGCAAGATCTACACATTCACATATGTGTGTAAACAACTTAAACATGGTTTATTATGTTTCCAGAAAGACTAGGTTTTTGCAATAGGTTTTCAGCTAAATGTCGTCATAATATGGTAGTAAATATAACAATATTTATGTTCTGCTCCATCACAAACTGTAGTTTGAAAAAAAAAAAATGGAGTGCCATTATTTACAAGAAACAGCAATTCTCCTTTTGTTTCACAAGTGACTATATCTGTGTGTAAACAAAATGTTAGGACGAGGCATTCCAGATGAACTGCAGCTAAAGTTGGATGAAGATGATTTCATGAAGAACGGTGAAGGTCCTGGCAATAAATACCTAGAAATGATATGAAAAGTACAGCATAATTTACAGGCAAAGTACATTCAAGAGAAAAGAATTTGTTTTCATGTGCCATACCTTGTAATTTTTATGCAAGATGCTATGCACATTAAATATCATTTCTATAATGTGCAGGGTATGAGGCATTAGCAGGAGCCCTTGTTTCCATACACATACTCAGTTCCATAAATTCAGACCGTCATGGTTAACTAGCGTATTGCTGTATCCACAGGATAGGTGTAACATTTGTGGAGATTAATATGAGGACAAACTTTTAATCAATTAATCATGGTTGTCATGACAACTCAATTGCTGAAGACATACAGATATTTAAGGCAGGGATCCTTCTAGCCTTTCAAATTCATGAATAAACATCCATTGGGCATCAAAAGAAACACAGAAACTGGAGATGAAAAAGTGCTGCTTTGCAAATGCAAGATTGCTGGCTGCAGGACACTGGAGTAATCTGATCACTTTGAATAGTTTGTGGTAGCCTGTGATGAAAAAAATTCTGTAATATTAACAGTAGGAGCAATAAAAACTCCAAACTTGAAGATTTTCTAGTTCTAACTAATCCAAATGATTTTACCATACTCTTTCTATAGTTCAGCAGACATTAATATTAAACATGATTTGTTTTGCAGCTAAGATACTTTTACTTTTGCTGTGACCAAATAAAATATTTCTAGTCATTTGTTAGAGCACCTTAAGTTTCGTATGACTATCAAATGAGTTCAGTATATCAAGTAACTAACCAAGATATATCAAATAAACAAATTAGACGTATCTGTTTAACAGATAATATATCAAAAGTTTGCTTTTCATACGATACTCTTAACTCATAAAGTCCTTGCGTGAAATAATGCCTGTAAGATATTTTATATAAACAATTCACGTTTTTTAATACATAATATTCCAAATAGCCATTATGAATAGAATCCATAACCTAACTAACTTGAAACATATATTTAATTCTCCATCTAAGACTGTTAAATTGCAGATCACTGACTCTCACACTTAGAGCATATTCAGTAATCTCTATACTGCCAATATTAGAATCCAGGTTGTATTCAGTTGGGAAGCTAAACCAGCCAATGGAGAACCGGGTAAGTGCCAAATAATTTTTTTACTATATGATGCTGTTTTGCAAGGTTTTAAAATATATTTGTCCTCTGTGAGATGAAACAATAAAACTTTTTAAATCATCAGGTTTTGGAAATCAACTTTGCAAAACTGTGCAATACAGTAAATCAGATGGCACTTACCTGACCCTCGGCTGGAGCTGTGCCCCTATAGGATCCAATTGCGAATGTCAAGCCCAAAGTATAATACATGCTAGGATACCTCTAGGAATGCAAATCAGGAATCAGTGACTTTGAGGGATCTGAGAAGGGGAAGAAAGGAAATTTTCAGTTCACTTACTTAAAGACAGAATGCCCTTTGTGCTGTGACTTCTTGGGTAATCAGCAAGCAAGAATTTATTAAGTGTAACTTTACCCAAAATATGTATAACAAGCCTCCTGGTAGTAGTACCTCATGAATGAGCAAGAGATTAGAATGGCAGAAACTCAGAATCGAGGGAAATACTGTTTGCTTTTGCAGGGTTTTGATTTTTTTTTTTTTTTTTAAGGATATAGGCAACAACTTCAAAGGCTTTTCCCTGGGTTGAGCAGTGCCGGGTGCGATCTGTGCCACCTATAGCTTAGCCAGAGGCTGGAGAGGAGCAGTGCCTACCTTGAGTCCTCGCACTTGGGGCCCGCTGCCGGCAGGGCGCTGCGCGACTCGGCCGCGTGCTTGTACACCACGAGCAGGCACTGCTTGCAGAGCTGCACCACGCGCCGGCAGCACTGCAGCTGCGCCGGCGTCACCACCTCCGGGCTTCTGCTGAACACGGTTTCCCACGAGCTCCTGTTGGCACGAAACAGGCGTGACCCCCTCGCCCTCGCAAGCGGCACGCGAGAGCTTCGCGGCTTCGAGCAGATTTTACACTGGAGGAGCAAGAGCAGCAGCCTGACCTCGCTTGTGTACAGGCGCGGCCTATGCTGTTCTACGCAAACACTGGCAGGTGCTGGGAGTATAAAACACAAATTAAGAGGTTAACCTTCATCTCTGGAGGGTCCACAAGCCTTTCTTTTTTTTTTCTTTCCATGTGGTGTGTCCCCTAAAGCTTCTGTAAGGCCATTGTTTAGGTTTAGCACATAAAGATTAACTGTCACAGATTATTTTTGATGACTTATAACAGCTGTAACAGAAAATAGTGATTTTTTAAAAATGTTTATTTTTAATTTGCACGCAAACATGGTGTGATGTTAAGGATATTAACAAGATAAATTATTTCTAAAGGTCTATACAGCATAATAATACTTGAATTTTAAGGCAAGTCCATCATAATGATGAGAGAATATTAATGTAGGAAGATTAATATGTGCAAAGTACATGCTGAGAAATGTTCAGAAAGTTGTGCTTAATTTCATACGTTCAGCCAAAAGATGAATAGAAACATTTCATGTTTCCATTTTCTGTATGAGCTATCAACTAGCGAAAAGATTTTCTCATTTTAGTCATTAAAATACTACATATTATTCCACCTGGACATAGGGGCTTGGTTGTCCGGATGGAAAAAATGGAGTTGGTCTTTTTCAAGTGAATGCAACCTGCAAGGTGTGTCTCTAGAAGCTTTCTTTTTTGAAAAGCAGAGAAGAGGGCCTGTTTCCTTAAAAAGCCTTTTCCCTTTCAAAAAAAAAATCCTACCACACTGATGGAGAACAGGTATATTTTATTATAGAAGAAAATAGTCCTTTGCATAAACCTTAGCACTTGTGTTTGTATATGTGTTATGTTTGCCACAAAATTCTGAGAGATTATGGTATATGTTTCCAAGGCAGTATGGTCCCTATGAAAACTTTATTTTGGCCAAAATATTGCCAAGTACTACAGATTATTTGTAAGCTTCAGTTTTTTATTCTGTTTATGAAAGAATCACTTAGAGTGAGAAAAATTCATTGAACCTGTTGTCCAGGTTCAACATGACTTTCAGGCTACTTAGCCTTGTTGCACTGAGTTTCTTAGCAACTTTCACATTACGGGTTAGGATTTTATCCTTTAAAGTGTGTACTTCAGCCAAGTGACATTTAAAAGTCATGCTGCACTAGGGATACAATTATGTACAGACTCAAATATGCTCATGCACAGGAGCTACATGTGTATCTGATTTTTCAACGTGCTCCTTAATCTAGATAGCATATTCTAGCTGAAACTGGTCAGTTCTACCCTTTTTCCACTGTCCAAATAATTTTCAAGTGATCAAGACATTCCTTCATTACTTACTATCCCTGTAAATAAAAACACGGTCTATGACACATCAAAACTCTTACCTAATAACAGAATAAATCTACCACCTCAAGAACTACTTTTATTAACATATTTTTCTTCTCACTATTGCTTCTTGTATGGGAACTTCCAAATATATTTTTACATCAAAATTAATCTCCTGTCTTCATTCTGTCCTCTATGACGTGATATGCAGCAGAATAAAGTTTAAATATTTCTCCACCAGGTTTACAATGTTACACAATTATATTCTAATTCAACCTATATATCTCCAACATCTCTTGACAGAAGCTCTCCTGAGCTCTCTCTTCCTTAAGTTTAAGGCTTTGCGATCTGGGATCACTTCCCACAGTTATACGGGATTTTATTGGTGAAGTGTATGTAGCCCATTATAATTATAACCAACTATGAGCACACAACTACCTTTGGAATATATTAATAAAGATTGACATCTGGAAATACACGTGTGAATGTTGATGAGGTTTCATATAAATGTGCCTGAACAATCTCCTCTGTGCTACACAGATTCAATTCTTACTCTGTTATACTGCATTCAACAGGGATCAGAATGCCGCTACCTGGAAAACTTGTTTATTTTCCATGTGTTAATACAAAGTTTTTAAGTTTTCACAAGACTCAGAAAAGACTATCATGCTTGACTGTATAATATTGTAAATAATTGTTCTTTTTAAAAAACATTTGAAGTCAACTGGGTCTACCTATTTTCCAATAGGAATTTAAACTGTTTAATATATAGTAAAACAAATGTAGTTTTATGTAACCATACACATCAAGATTATTTCAGAGGGTTTTGCTGTTGTTGTATTTAGTTAGTTAGTTAAAATAGTGCATGTCTAGCTGAGATTTTAACTGGCAAGAGGAAACCTGAAGGTTATTGCCTCTTCTCCTCTCCCAACCTATGTATCTTGTTAATAGCTAAAGTATCACACTCCTCAATGTATTTTCATATATTTATGTGTCTTAATTAGTGCATTAATACCCCTTCCTGACATGTCTCCCAACTTCTACACAGGTCCACTGTTTATTCCAAGTTGCTTTTAAAATGGCCCAAATAATGCTAAGGAAAAGTGATAAGAGGATAGCCTTTCTGCTGCCACAGTGTTGTCACGAGTTCTCTGTTGTGGATTGCACGGGGAGAACGATGATTGTCACTGAAGACACAAAAGACATCGGCCTTCTGTCTTCTTGCTTCTTTGGATTCTGTATGAGGTATATTATGTATAGAGCGACCTCTAAATATTCTGGATATTCATTATTTTCATAGTATTTTTAGACTCTTTCACCTAGCAAACTCTTAGAAAACTAGATCTTTGTCAGATAATTTAGCTCCACTCTGGAATCAGTTGAGTCTTGTTCTGCATAAATAAGATTTTTACTACTTGGGAAAGCCTGTTCTGCACTGAATTCTTGCTGGCTCAAAGACTGCTCTGAGCCAGCTGAACAGCAGAATTGTTCTGAGGTTTTGAGCAACGAACAATCCTTACAGAGGGAAAAAAAATAACAGGAAAAGCTTTGTATATAATGAAGGATTTGAAAAGGACATACTAAAAGTGAGATTCAAATAATCAGTGTTATTAAAAGGGAAGCCATTTATAATATTTTGTGGCAATGGAAATTGAGGTTTGACTTAAGTCTTCATATGCCCCTGTTGACATGAAGAAAGGGCCCTCCGGTTGTTGAGGGTTATGCAATGGAAATGTTTCAGAGTGGAAGCACAGAGTCCTTATTCTCATATTTAGGATTACGCTACACTCCCAATGGAGAATTCCACAACCCACCTCTGTGAATAAACATGACGACTCCTAATGGCTTAAGTTAGAACAGCAACTAACAAGAACAAGCTTTCAGCAATGAGAAAATAATTCTAAAATAAAGTAATTGACAACATTACAGTATGCCCACAGATCTCCATATATCTTTTTCCTATTACATGATTCCATTTTGTTGTGAAACAATTCACAAATGCTTTACATGCATTCTCTACATATGATTAATGATTATATGTGAAAAAACTGTGCTGACTCCCTTCTTCATGCAATACCCATAATCATATCATACGGTTTTGCTGTAGTTCATTTTTAATAAATCTCCTAATTCACCTTACACTAGCTAATGAAAAATATTGCCATTATTTATTCACTGTATATATGCTTACAGAGAAAATGAAATATATTGCATGGAAAAGGATATATTTATACATTTGTGATTTTATCTTATGAAGATGTTTAGGGCAAAAACATAGTCTTATGTCTATAACCTCTTCCTCCAAACCTGTCCTTACATGAATACCTTCTATTTCACGAATGTAGATTTTTTACAGAGTAGAACACTCTCTACAAGGATACTCTTAAAGTATGTCCTGAGCTTTTTCCCCTTATGAAACTTTTATTTACAACCGAGACAAAAAAGCTACTTCTTGCTTCAGTGTGGACACTTCCTTTCTTGCATGCTATGCATGCTAAAAAGCAAGTATTTCATTATTTGCAAAACACAGAACTGCCCTTGCATGTGCCATAAGATGTCAGCTGGACCCATTACTGAATTCTTCCCTGGTAAACCTTGGGATCAAACAGATCTGGCAAGGATGAATCTTGATGGCAAGGCCAAGCTAGACATTTACAGCAGCTTGGCTTCAAAACTGCAGAGCATCCAACTGAAGGTGCTGAACTAAAGCTCAGCTATTTTGAAAATCAGATTGTTTCTTTAGATTATTAGATTTAGAAGCAGACTCCTAAATGTTTATTTCCATTACTGAAATGGTTTCCATAGATTATTAGATTTGTAATTATACTTTAGTTTTTGTTGCTGTTGTTGTTGTTGTTGTTTTAATTAGTTCAATGTAGTACAAAATTCTCATGAATGAGAATGAGGAGAAAAGAATGCCAGCCCAGGCTGTAACTGTGAAGTTATGAAGCAGTTTAAGATAATAAATGTAATAGGCTTACCCTGAATTACAGAAACAGTTCCACAGGCCTTGGCCATGGCTCCAGAGCAAGCGATTAAATACTCGGTTAAAAAGACGGTACAAATGTAAATTTTCAATGTCTGGAGCCTTCCAGACACGCTGTAGAACTGCACGAACACTTGTCTTGACTATATCTAAAACCTAGAATAGAACATCCCAAGCAAATCAAAGGCAAAACCTAAAACCAGCTGTCCTCTGATTCACTGCGCACACACACACACACGCACACACACACAGATGACTGCATAGTTATACATTCCCACAGTTGTCTACATTTCACTTCTGTGCATTCATCAGCAAAACTTTCATGATATGCCTTTTCCAACAACGACATTTTGAAAAACTAAACCAAAACATTTTATTATAGAAGAGTTCTGGTTTTGTTTTGTTTTGTTTTTCAGCCTATTTGGTATTAACTAGTTAAAGGGATAGGAAGAGTTTAAAAAGAAACAATATTGAAATATTGATACCACTTCAAGCTGATTTTCACTTTATGTCTGCTGAGCTCAGTCTTACCCTAGACTCTTGGCTTCTATTTCTTTCAGAAAAGGATACAGTGATATAAAAATAATTTTAACAGGCAACAAGCTCTTTGGAATAGCAGCATTCATGGGAACACAGCAGATTTATTATGCACAAGCAACACTTAAGTGCAAGCAGGTAAAGACGTGGACACAGGCAAGGCGAGTTCGCAGGCTGCGTTACACGGAGCCCTGCGCGTCCCAAGGGGAGCTTGGGGCTACCCGGCGCGCGCCCAGCCAGCCCCGGCTCCAGCGCTCACACGCTGCTCCTCCCGGCTGCACCCCGGCACATCCCACCCAGCTGGGATGGGTGCACAAGGTGAAATTCCCACTGCCTTATTTCAAGCATCCTAAATCAAAAATCCTCGCATTGTCAATACATTGCATATACTTAAGAGAGAACAGTAAATACATGCATGCAATATAAAGACATATATAAAAATAATAAATATATTTTCATATACTTATATATAATATATTATATATTTATTATAATATATAACACATATATGTGCCTCTTGCACGCAAATATTTATATGCCAAATATGCCATATATGCACATAAACATTTGTGTTATGATTTTATATAGATGTTTTATGACAAAAAATATATATTATATTTTATGCCTGTGACCTGATCCTCCAAACCTCCCCTTACAGGAATGCCTTCCATCTCATGAGTGCTGATGGTGTAGTGTTAAGATACTCAACTTTTAAAATATTTTTTCCGCTTATGAAACTTATTTGCAGCCCAAGTGAATTTCTTCAAACAAAAGTTTGAACTCATTATCTGCAAAACACAGGACTGGCAATGTAATTAGCATAAGATGTCAGCTCTGAGTTCTCTAGGGCACTATTTAGGCCTTTCATTGACACCCTGGACAGAGTAATTTCCATCCTAAAATAATCGTATGGTTCATGGTTAATCCTATGGTTTCCATTAACAAAGCCAGCTAATCAACACTGCTTCCCATAAAGGAGACTCTTTTTTGCCTCTTTAGCAAAATAGTATCTTCAAATGACACCATCATCAGACCCAGGTGGCTGGTGAATTGATGAAATATTCATTTATTTGGTATAAGATATTGCAAATTCAAGAATTCAGAAGATCCAATACTTGCCCGGGCAATTTTCACAAGTGCATAACTAACTGATTCTTATGGTTAAATGTCTGTCTCAAAACGTCTAAATCTTATTTAATCATATATTGATTTCATTAGTTTATTCTTAACTTGTTCCTAAATGCCTCTTGCACCTCTCTTGCAATGCTGTAATAATAATCATTATGAAAATGATCAAGAGTTTTTCAAGAGTTTAGATCAAGAGTTTAGTTTTTCTGGTTGAATATTTCTTAAGAAAATATATGTCAGGGATAAACACTGTGAAAACATGTACGCTGCCCAGGACGTTCCCCAGGTTTTCTTCCTGTATTTTAGTACATCGTAGTTACTTTAAAGTACAGTGAGGAGACTGAATTTCTGTTTCATCTTTCACAAAGTTGAAGACACCTTTGGGATAGAGTCTTTATTTGCAAAAATACTCTCCACCTTGAACTGTCTTCTACTTTACCCCACCTCACCCCACTAGAATATTAAACACCCTTCTTTCAGATCCACAGAAGCTTATGCATTTGACAGTCCTTAGCTGCAATGTCATCGTCAAAGTTAATCCATTTGTATAAACTACTTTTCTAAGCATAACTATCTGATTGCTTGAAGGGATTGAGTTTAAAAGCAGTAAGGAGGAGAAAAAATCATTTCCAATGAACCAAAGACCAAAGATGAAGGACCCATTAATGTTGCAGGAAATATCGGCCTGCTAATGTAAGAGGTGTCCTCACAAAGAGAAAGAAATCTACAGTTCTATTTTACAATTGTTGTTAATAATGACCTGCTATATCAGCCCACATCATCCTGTATCTTCTCATTAGGGAATGTGCCCTTGGTTCGGCACAACTGTCATTAAAAGAAGGACAGAATCACTCTTTATTGTAGGCTTTCTAAAACAGTGTTTACAGGAGAAAATTCTAACTAGATTGCAAAGAAAAAAAAACAAATGCACACAGACATAGGTAAAATGAAAGCAGCCAGCCAAAAACATGAATTTACAGCAGCAGAAGCTAAGAAAGGCCCATCTTCTATAACAATCTACCAACCTTTTCAAGTTAAAGTATTTATGGGTATGCAGCATTTTGATTATGTTGCTTTCTTTTATGGTCTAGAAAAATAGACTGTGAAAACTGAGACATGCAGAGATTAAGTACCTCAGACAGAAATGTTAATCCACCTAATGAGTCAGTGGCTGAGGTAGAAAAAGACACACAATACTACTTTCAGGCCACCAAAGTATTAAGAGAAATCACAAATAAAATTTCAGCCACATTAATGAACATAGATGTTACATATGAAAAATGATTTTGATCGACGTGATATACTATATGATATGCAGAGGAGTGACCTATTACAGTGCGCCTGTTTTTAAACAGATCAAAAGCTTTTCAGATGCTGGGCACCACAGTAGCTCTTAGATAGCAGGTGAACTGAAGCCCGCTCCCGGCTCCCGATGGTAACAAATCTAATTAGTCCTTTGTAAGACCAAATCATTCCGTAAAAGGATGTGAATAAACTTTGCGTGGCAGGTCTATTTTTTTTTATTCAGCATGATCTGTTGCAGTACTGTAGATCAAAGATTCAAATAAACAAGTGTAGTATCACTAACTGCAGTGGAGTTTTAATACCCCTAATCTGATTTTCTTTTGGCAGCCTAATTATTAAGAAATTGCTTTTGAATTTTTATTCAGCATAATTATGCTGGCCTAACTATGGAACACCAATTCTTTCATTCTTTCAACAGAAGCAATTCATAGGTATGTTAGTATCACTAGCCAATATTCTAGCATTGCAAGTCGGTGCTGGGCAGAAGCTACTAAACACGATGCCACACATCTATTTAAGGTTATCTTCAGAGAATGAAGCACGCCACTTACTTTTCGTTGCTTTACCGAATCCAGTTTTACCAACCAATATGATGCCACTTTTGTTTTATGATGTTTCCAGTTATCCATAATCTGTAGTAATGGCAAAACATAAGATAAGTACATAAAAAAAAAAAGTCTGGTAGTTCATTCACAGGCATTCTTAATGTCATACACCAAGAATCTAAAAAGCAAATCAGACCTCTACGAAAAAAACTCATTCTCAAAAAG
>JAUBNY010001131.1:1717999-1729842 GCA_032275445.1 Crypturellus soui | reverse complement strand
AAAGTTTATGTGGGAGAGGCATTTGCAAATATGTACACAATATTTCGGCCTAAGCCTACCTTCCTTTCCATCTGATTCTGACAGCTGTACACTACAAACTGACACAGATAAGATTCCACAGCTGAGAACAGCAGAGTTCAATAATGCATTAACAAGAATAATAATTCAATAACAACTGTTTTTATCTTTTTATTCTGTCCTCGATCAGTACTTATTGAAAGTTCTTCCTTACTGACAACTAATATATCATTTCTTATTTCTTTTCATGATGAAATACTACTTTCTAATAGAAATTGAGTTCTGCAATACAAAAGAGCATTTATAAACATGCTAATGCTGTATTAGAAAGCACCACCAGATGGAGCACACACACACACGTGTACATACATACCTATATATATATATATGTGTGTGTGTGTACACACACACACACCTCTACATATACATGCATTATGGGCACATGCTTACACAAACACACATGCATACATATATGCACACACATTTCTGAAGGGGAAAATCTAATGGGACATTTTATTCCACTTTTAAGATGAGAAACTAAGTGTGCTAGTTGTGATGCTGTCTTCTAGAATCACTGAAATGAACCCTCAGTACAAGGCAGTTCTTTTCCACAGATAGCAGATTGAGACACAATCATCATGTTTCTAAAAGTTTGAAAGCCCATGGGACAACAGACATTTCCAGTTGGATAATATCCTCAGTTAAAGGTTGAATAGATAATGCCCTCATGGGAACGAGCAAAGAATTTCTTCCATCCTGCCTCCGCTCATGCCAGTTGTTCAGCACACCAGCGCTTACAACCCACGGGTTCCTTTAAATGGCTTGTTCCACTGGTCTGAGAAAAGAACTTCTTCTTTTCCTCCAAGCAGATGTTACTTTTTTTTAGCAGTTACATACTTAAAAGGGATTTACATACTTTGAAGTTTGAACTTTCTTCACAAGAAAAAAACTGAAGTTTCCTAACCTTCCTGATTGTTTCTCATGTATTTTACAAAGATGGAAGAATGATTTCACTATTGCTCCTTTAAGATCAGAAACTATGCAGCACTCCAAGGCATTGAAGTCTTTTGCATTATCCTGAACTATGGAAGTTAAGAGACTGCAGGAACTCACAAATCAAAGAGAACATTCTACTTTCCTACATTTCAGTAGCTTAAATAGTAAGCGTCTAGCCTGCGTGTAATTCTTTCTAATTGATAGATACTTACATCTTCTATAATTAATTCCACCTCCTCATCCGTTTTTCCTGGGAACTTCATTCTCATGTCATTGAAAATGAGAAGAGCCTCTTTTGTCAAAGCATCTTCTTGTTCTTTTGTTTTCTGGTACAGCAAAGACTCAGTCTAAAAATATGAAGCAGAAGTAAGATTTCAACTGTGTTATTAGATCACCACTGCCAAGATGTTTCCTTAATAAAAATATATTTTTTCTAAAGAGGGTCACCTAAAATATTTTAACTGGTATAGACATAATTATCTAACATGCTTATGATGCATTCCTACATCTCACGTACTTGTTCACAAGTGCTTATGGTTTTCAAGAAATACAAGGAGGACAGAGTTTGAAAATAAGCTTGTTTGCAAATGAACTAGAATTTATGATGCCTGACATTTAAAATAAGGTTGAAATTTAACATACACATTTTGAATTTAAACTCAATATAGAGAAATTAGAAAGTAGTAGTAGCCATAATTAACTTCATTTCAGTTCTGCACTGCAACAAACTCTAAAAACATTCTTATTACTGCCAAATAATGGCTTCCAGTTGTAAACAGCACTTCAAAACTTAGCTCTCCATTCCTTTAACGCATTTGGCTTTTGCTAACCTCAAAAATGGCAACTAGCTGCCTTGTCCTTGCCAAAAGTATCGATACACTAATACTTTATCATGTACATATAATTTCTTCTGAGTATAATCAAAGTTATACTTCAGCAATTTTATCAGTAATATATATTATTATTGGGTACAAAAGTTATTACGAACAGATTTCCATTCACAATATGGTGCTAAGTTATGGGCAGGTTTTATCTAATCTGTAAGTAGTTTTACTCACATTTAAGAAATGTGACCTGCTATCACCCAACATAATTGTTCTGTATATCAAGATCACTTCTGTGGTGAAGCATACTCAATGAAAAAGTAAGTATCATTTCTTACTAACGTTCATTTTGAGTAGTCCATTTTTAATGTCATATTATGAGAGGCTATTTGTAATCTTTCAGTAATATGTATTTGATATAGAATTAATGTGAATAGAAAAATCTATATTAGCCTTGTCTCATTAAACTCTCAGAGTACATTTTGATAATAAAAGGGTACCTTTTAATCTTGAGATAACTAATGTGATAAAAAATACCTTTAGCACTCTGTGGTGAAGACAATATTTTTCCAATCCTATTAGCTGACTTTAGAGATGGGAAACCATGTTAAGGAGTATTTCATAGGATGTGAGCTGACACAATTTTAAAACGATCCTTTTTCATCATCTAGACAAGGCCTTACAGGCAAAACAGACAATGAGCTTCCTACTAGATAAAATGATGATTGTAGTTAGTAAATACTAAGTAAGTTAATTAGCATCACAAAGGGGTTTCTCATGCTCAAACCTCACCACAATACAGAAAAAGTGCACGTGGGCCAAAAGTGCCAATTCCTTTGCCCTTGCCCCCTGCCTGCATTGCCAGAGGAATTACCTGCAGGATGTAATGTAAAACATGAACACACCAGCACTAGCACGTGGTGTGCAAACACTGCCTGAGTGGGCACACACTCCGCCGCAGAACCCACAGAAACACAGGAGACCTGGCTTGGTTGGTAAGAAGATACCAAGGAAAATGACACTCCAGTCACAAAAGGAAAACAACGTATGGTTCAGAAACACAGAGGGAAATTCTAACCACCAACAAGTTTCAAACAGTTTAATCCTGTCTATTTATTCTATTAATTCTGTAGTGAGGCTACTTGAATCTTAATGCTTGTGCACTCCAGTAGGTTTTTGTTTTTTCTTTTCTTCTTTTTTTTTTTTAAAGCAAAGGTTAAAAAAAAAGAGTCTTCTCAGACTTTACTTACTGTTACTTACTACAATAACAAATCCTCAAGAAGATAAGGCAACATCTGTACTTTCTAAACTCATGTTAACTATTCAGAATTGTAGCACTATTGCAGAGGTACAGTTTATTTGAAATAGCTGCTCTAATCTGAAAATCAAATACACGTTGTTCTACAATAAAGACCCAGACAAAGTCTTATTAATAGCAGAAAGTGTTTTATTCTGGTACAAATTATTTTCACAAGAAGAATACACTGATCTTGAAGTATCGACATATTTTTGTTAGTGCCTTAATTTCAGAACTTTTTTAGAGGTGTTTAAAAAAAAAAAAAAAACACTCTCTACCTTCAAGAAACTATTTAGGAGATCAGTTTTTTCACTCACAAAAAAAATCTGGCTAAGGTTTCCATTTTCATAAGATGTGGCATCTGTATGGCTGCACCAGAAAAGATCACAGCTAGCGGTAAGTGTTTAGTGTAAAGGTCTGGAGATCTTACAGTCTTGAGTATCTGTCAAAATAGAATTGACTATAGTACATTAGAATTTCTGATGGTGTAAAAGTTGGTAATGTATGTATCTAGTTTTAGAGAAATTTAACACATTTTGAATGCAACTGCTACGTTAACTCACCGCTGAAGAGTTCGTAGTTCCCAAGCTGGATGTCTGAGACGCTCTGGCCGAACATGGGCTGCGGTTTAGAGAGTTGGACCTGTTCACAGAGGATGCACGCTGGAGTTGCAGAGATGCTTTGGCAGAAAGGGGACGCTGCTCAGCTGCTTGCGACTGCGTAGTCAATATTGATATGGAACGAGGACAACTTACAGAGCGCCTTATGGGACCCGCGGATGACGTGGGGCATGAATGTGATGGAGCTTTTACATTTTTAACTGAAGGTTTCCAGCTCACTCTACCTGCAGACAAATTATATGGATGATGCAACTGTTTATTATTCTTTCAACACACATTTTTCCATCTTTTTTTTTTTAAATTAATTTTCAATAATTTAGAAAAGATTTTAAAGAAGATAGAACAAGACAGTGTTTAACCTTAAGTTTAAAAACATTGCAAGTGGCTACATTCTCATGTGTTGAAGTATTTTATATAATCCGTTATGCATCTGACTTAATTGGAAATACTACACTTTAACTTACCTGATCGTTCTAAAGTTTTATGTTTATTTTCTTCAAGATCATATGATACTTTTTTCTCTTTTTTTTCATCGTGATCCTCCTTTTCAGTTTCTTCTTCTGATTCTGACACATCGCTACTGCTATCATAGCTACTGTCACTATTGTAGTTCCTAAGTTTTCTTAAGGTCTGTGCGCTTTCTGGCATAGAAAATAATGGCTAAAGACAAAAGAAAAAAAAAAAAGAAAAAAAAAGAATAATTTATAAACCCCGAAGAGCACTACTGTCAGATTAGGTTCCTGGTAGAGGGAAGTTTACTGGTACACGTTTAAGACCTCCAAAATAAAATTAGAAGTTTGTGCTTAATTTTCCAACAAATGTTTATTAAGTTCATGACATGAGTCGTCATTAATCCTAGTCCTTCTCACACAACTGTCAAAGTACTTTATATCATGAGGGAAAATTATTGTGATTGTATTTCAAGTATAGCCTGAAACTATAGTTTCAAGTATAGTCAGAGCTATAGTGAGGAGAGTGGAGTAAACATACTGGTATACTGCTGAAAGGGTGTCATTCATCCACATCATATGAACAGAAAAAAATGGGAAAATAGAGCAAACTACCCAAGGTGTCTTCGGTGTTCCTTATGCACAGGGGATTCAGTGCCATTAGGTAATTAATCTTGGGCTATCACCAAGGGTACAGTGAGATAAAAAGCAAAAAGTAGGAGACAAACTGATACAAGAACATAAAGTACACCTGGAAAATTCTATCAACAATCAGCTATACAAGAAAAATGCAAGTGTGAACAACATCCACCATTATATCTATTATCCTAAGAAGTTTTGTGCAGTCATTTTTTTCCTACGTTTCCTTTCCAGTAACTCTCCAGTTAAGAGTCCATGGTGATAGCCTCATTGTTCCATTTCTCTAACAGATGCAATTAAAAAGTATAAAAAATAGTATTGTAATATTTGAATATCCTTTAGGTCAGAGTGGAATGGAAGAACTCTCAGGGTGAATTTAGGCTGCTCTGTTGTTTCAGTGTAATGCAACACCACACCTTATTGGGAAGGGCAGTAGAGCAAAGCCCCAGCAGGAACTGTTCCTGCAAGACGCAGTTTAGTACTGAACATCTGACCTGAACAAAAAACCTATGTTTTAGCCAAAGAAGGAAGAGACTTTTAACATTACCAGAATAGTGACAATACTGCCCCTGTTTATGGGGTCCAATCTGGCAAACCACGTATGAAACAGTTAAAGTGTATTCCGCTATGGAGGCTCCTGCAAATGTTCAGATTACACAGAATATTTCTAAGTCTATCTGCCTGCCAAAAGGACAAATTAAGGTTTCCCTACACTTACTGTTTTCTCAAAAATAGCTATACTGATCACAGAATGCAGTGTAGCATGGAAACATATTGATTAGACCTTTCTGATAAGCTGTATGAGGATTAATAAACATTTCCAATGAAAATTTACTAGGGCTTTAAAGTAGATGCCATTCCTGTATAACCACTTACATGAATGAATATACTGGACACTTTCCACCATAAACAATCCTGACCAAGACTTAATGTCAATTAACTAACAAGAATAAGAAAATGTCAAGGAAAATACAGAAGGCAGTGATGACAAATAATAGTCTTACCTGCAGTTAAACTGACCTCTTAAAATAGGAAGTGTTCAACTGCTTAGCACTTCTAATCAGCTTGATTTTCTCCTTATGTTAACCTAGTTTTTCTTTGGTTTGTGTGTAATCAATAAAGAGCTAATATAGACTAAATCTGAGTACATGCAGTCAACCAGATAACGCTCTTTGAGGACTGCTGGGAGAAGATAGACTTCTGTCTTCTCCCAGCAGTCCTCAAAAAAAGGAGAATGTATTCGTGATGTTATGCTTGAATTAAGTGATCTTATTTTAAAGAACCAAAAAAAAAAGCTTCATGGAGAAGAATTCCTGAAGAACGTGGGTGGAATGTGTTTCCAGGGTTTTTTGCTTTAAATGAATCCATCACTGCTAAATCACTGCCTCACAAAATCCATATCTTTGTAATGTTTGTGCAAAATATATCTTAATACCTGTTTGGATGCATACATCACCTTTCAGAATGCATATCTGTAAAAAGATAGAGCTCTGTTGACTCCTGTTCATGTATGCAGCACCAGCTCAGGCCAACTGCCAGCATTCATTTTGGAAGGATATTTACATGTTCACAGATCATGTTCTCATAAAAATATAAAAGTTTCAACAGCATCTATGTCTTCAAATTAAAAACAAATTAGCAGGTCTCGTGAACCTAAGCATCGACTTTTCCAAACAGATATGACCTAAAAGGTTTGCAGGATGTAGAAAACATGCTATTGTGTGACCAAACCGAAATTATTTATCTTACCATCTTGCACAGATAAGCAGTGTGCTTAAAGACCTGTGTGAATGACATGTATAACTAGTAATGGAATTAAGCTAAAGTAATATACATTCACATAAATTCTGAATGTAGATATTAAACAGGTTCCAACTCTTTTAGCAATGCTTTATGCAACCCTTTTAGACATTAAGCAAATTGCAGATACATCACAATCGTTGAGCTTCTAGAGTGCCTTTTATCACACGATGTCCAAATTCTTTAGAGGCACTAATCAATTTAAACCTAACACTGAAATCAAATAATCTCTTGCACAACAGTTGCTACCATGCACAACAATACTTCAAACAACTTGGAAAAAAAATCCCACATGCAGTTGGAAGAGGGATTTAGTTGGACAAAAGGCACTTCCTTACGCTTGAATTATCCTTCTTTTCAAACTTGCACCCCTAAATGTCTAAGGAAAGTCCAGGGAAGAAAACTTCTGCCAGGATCAGCCAGCTAAGCTCCCCACTTAGAGCGATGAAGACCGTACCTCCTCATAAAGTAGCATAAATATTGGGTATTTAAAGCAGTCAAATACCTTAGGCCCTCGCTGCCTCGTGGGTTTTCCCATTAGTTTTTCATCATCTATTTCACATTGCTCCAGAAGATCCAAAATATCCTCCTCCTAGAAATGCAAATGTCACAATGATCAATTCAAAGCAGGATATATTCTACCCTTCGAAAGGTCAAGCTGCAACTTGTAATTATTAATTCCTGAAATAAGTTTATCAATGCCTCTACAGGAGGATGTAGAAGTGTTTCCTCTGATGCATGCAAGTTTTTGCAATCAATATGACATTGAAAGATTAATTGAAGCCTCAAGATTTATTAAAGATAAAAATCTGAACAAAGGGTCAAACAAAGATTCCTGTAAAAATGCTAGATGATGCCAACTAGAAAGATGGGAAATAATTTCACAGATTTCAAATTAAATCTCATTAGTTGGTTATTTTAAGTACAGAGCTTTTTCCTATTGTTTATCTTTGACAACTTAAGTAGGCAATCAAGCAGAGTTTTCAGATGTCTTTCATGAAGATGGTTTTATGATACGTCTTATTCCAAACCATACAAATGGATAAATAACTGGGGGACATGACTGGGGAAAGGGGGAAGCAACTACCAACTCATAAGCAGTTTCTTACAACTTTGGGTTTGCCCAGGGATAAGGGTCAGGACCAGGAACATGGCAAAGCAGCTTAAAGGCATCTAGCCTGCCTCTAGCCTGGATCCACTGAAGTTAAACAAAAATTCAAAACCTGGCCCACAAGCTGCATAAAATGATGGAAATATTATCCAATACTATTTATTAGCCATCAAACATGATTACAGTGAAACTAATCCACAAGGCCATGCTGGAATTCCAAGATAAGTAACTCCAAAGCCAACACTTCTGCACTTTGTACCTTCATTCTTTTTAAAGGGTTGTTCATTTCCCGCTGAAGTGAAGCTGCTCTCCCAGCAAGGAATGTCTGGAAAGCAGTGGCTAACAAACTCTCATACTTTTCAAGTAAAGTCTTATCATCAGGAGGATAAATTCGCCTACAATTGGAAACAGATTAAACTGATGTTAAGTAAAACAGAAAAGCTGAGCTGGTTACCACACCAGTAACACAAAAGTACTGCAATTAATTTACAGAGTTTTCCATGATGCATTACAGGTTTTTCCATGATACATATTTATCTTATCTCTAATTACTATAAACCACATTCTCTGATGTACAGAATTCTCTCTGTACAATACTCATTCATCAATTTTTAAACATATATTTAAACCAGCAACTGTCCATTCCAAAATAAAGGAAAATACTATGCAAATTATTCTAGAGAAATATCAAAATTAAATTTTGCAATACTCTCTGAAATTTCCACAGCAGGTCTGAATGATACATAAAATATTAGCAAAACAGTATGTTTAATATTCATTAGCATAAAACAAAAGGACACAAAAATTTGAACAGTTGATTTGATTTAATGGGCATAAAAATCAAAGACTGAATATGCACTGCACTTGAATGCTAAATCTCCTAGTATAATGAACAGAAGATTTTTTTTTTTTTAAACATGTGCCTCATGGATGTACAGGGTGACTCCG
This sequence comes from Crypturellus soui, assembly GCA_032275445.1. Taxonomy (NCBI): domain Eukaryota; kingdom Metazoa; phylum Chordata; class Aves; order Tinamiformes; family Tinamidae; genus Crypturellus; species Crypturellus soui. Next base: position 1,721,140 of record JAUBNY010001131.1, on the reverse strand, counting down.
ATTTTCCATTACAGCATCTATGTCATTAGTCTCTAAAATTGCAGATAAGGAGATTATGACAATCTGAAAAACAGGACTTGGATTTATTCATGCTCATCAAAGAACAATAGGCTTTGAAGAAAACCACTCCAATCCATTTGTCATGAATGCCAAAAGCACGGCCAAAATGGGGATGATGGAAGGAATTACTCCTAACTTATTGTAAGGAGTAATGCAGAAGTTAATTCTGCCTGCACTGTGCAAGGTTTAGGAAACATTTTTTATATTGACTGTCATGATGTGGCTCATATATTTTTATTCACTTTTTTATTCACATTTACAAAGTTCTATCTTCTTTCAGAAAAAAAAAGAGAAAAAAAAAGGTTTGTACTTCCCTTGATTTAGATTTATTTAAAATCTTAAAAAAGAAGGTTTTGGCTCATTTTCAACCTGGATCAGAATTAGCTCTTCCAAACGAAATCAGTTAATAAGTTGAATATCAACATAACTGAAAAAAACAAAGTGTATTATAACATCATGACATTTCTCCTTCTTACTGTTTAAGTAAGATGAAAACACCTGCTCCATTGTGCTTTTTTTTTTTAATGTACTCATTCAATTCCACATATGTCAAAAATGGATATAATTAAAACTGGGAATGTTAAAAAGAAGCAGTATTTGTGAGCAAAGTGTTATTTCATCAAGAATGACTTTTTTTTCCCTCAGAAACAGATATATGTTTCAATGAAATGCTTTTTGAGAACTTTATTGGTAAATATAGAACATCTGTTCAAAAAAGCAAAGATGAAAAACCAACAGTAAAAGCATTCTGTCTAAATCAGAATAAAAGATGCAAACCCAGACCTCCTACATGCTACATGGATGATATAATGATTGGGCTAATATTCCCATCAGCTCTTCCCAGCTCTTCCCCTTCACTTCACCAAGTGTTCACAGGCCTTGCTTTCACTTTCCACAGAAGCCAATCACAAGAAAAATAAAAACAATTATAAAGAGATCAGAAAACAAAATTCTTGTTTTCTGGCAAATCTGAATGTATTTTAACACAGAATCTGAAAATGCTTAGGTTTAAGCCTACTAAGGTCCAAAATGAAAATCCAGCAATACGATAAGGTATTTCAAATGCCACACTTTCAAAGTGATTGAAGAGCCAAAACATTTTCTAAATTTTAGTCAATATTAAACTTAGTCAATTATTAAATTTAGTCAATATTAAATTCAGATCTCACAGTCCCAAATACTCCCCACTCCAAATTGGTTCTCTATGGAAAAGAAACATCAAACCTGAGTATAAGTCTGGTTCGTAGTGACAGTTCTGGGTAGGCTGATTGGGAATAATTCGTCTTTCAAGTGTGCTGCACAAATACTAGAGTGACTAATGCCATCTAGATTCCTAACTGCATACAGAAATTTTGAAAGAGGAAAAAAATACTGTATTACCTAGTGTACATACTTATATTTACCATTAATGCTTGCACGTTTCTGGCAGAGTATTACCCACAAATACTTGCTTCCATTATTGCTAATGAAAACCATGAGCACTGCCTACTACTGCTACAGTGCGATACAATTACCTGTAGTTCCCCATGTGCCTATTCTCATGCTCCTCTTTGGAAATCTGTTTACGTACTTGTGCGAGTCTTTCTTTCTAGAAATCAAGAAAATGAGATAATTAAAACTAACAGCAGAAACCACAAGCAAGAAAGAAACATTGCAGTAAGTTTCCTTTATACCAGTTCTTCTTTTCTCCTCTCTAGTGTGTGGCGCTGCTTTTCCCAGTCGGAAGAACCCGGCAACAGTCTTTTCATAGAGCCTTGACCATACAGCCTTTTTTGAGCTTCAGCTTTCTGCTTAGCTAAGTTTCGCCTTTTATCACTGGTCCTGAAACATGGATAATATTAACAGATAACACAATCCCAAGACAGGTATTTTTTTTAACTAGAATTACAAAAAGCTTCTACACACAGCAGAATGTTACAGTTCAAGACCTTTTAAAATTATTAATGCAGTATTTATAATATTGCAAAATGCACCTAACATTCATTTCCACGGAACTCCAGGCACAGCAGGTTTTGATAGTATTGTAGCAGTAGTTCAGGAGTCAAGTGTCAGGACTCAAGATTTACTCTACTATCAAGCATATAAAACTGTCACAATTGAGGAAAATACACATGGTTTCTGTGAAGTGCAAGGCGATCAGTTATATGTGGTTTATGATATATAAACTAAAATTCAAACACTCATTAAGAAAATCTATTTTAACATCAACTTTTATGGCTGTAATATCTTTACATTCTAAGGTGTACTATAACAACTCTATAATTTAATGTACAAATATGACTGAAACTATATTCTCCAACATTTTCTCCAACATACTCCAAATCCAAGTTAGCAATAAAAGTCCAGGGCTTTTGACTGTGTGTTACTACTGCCAAAGCATGTGGCCACATGCCCATTCCATCACTCATATCCCTACTTCAAGACCTATTTGAAAAGTAATTAAAAGACATATGAAAGTGACTTTTATCACTTCATATTTGGCAGGCACATGAACAAGTAGTAAAGTTACATTTGGGTCAATGTCAATTGCAAAACTAACATTAACATTCTGAAAATACCAGGATGGAAACAAGGTTGCCATGTTCTGGTATTCCAGTTCAAACAGTGAACCCTCCTCCTTCATTCAAGCCAACAGAAAGAGAACCAGAGGGAAGTTCAGAGAATTAGTTTACCGTATGTTGAGAAGTTTTAATGCATTTAGCAGAACACCTTTCTTTACATCATAGTCTATTTTTTGATCAGTTCCAAAGCTTGGGGCACGATTAATCTGAAGAAAAAAAAAAAAAAAGACTCAGGAATTTTTAATTCAATGGATATACAGATATTGTAACAAGCTTTGGACAATCCATTCTTTCAAAAACAGCAGAGTTAAGGGGAAGATATGTTGAAATGTTCATTACATGTTTTGTCTTTTTAAAAAAAGAGAGCATCAAAAATCACCAGTACCAGGATCCAGGAGGCGTACTACTACAACAAAAGCCATTAAACTATTGGCACTGTGAATCTAGTCTAATTTTTCCTTCGTGGCTGCTGCCAGGAAGTTAACCATGCAACATGCTGTTAAACACACGAACATACCCT
>JAUBNY010001131.1:1689012-1715114 GCA_032275445.1 Crypturellus soui | reverse complement strand
TTCATGATTTCCCTTCAAAGTGGGGTGGCTTTCTTTATTTTTTAAACATGAAGACAGATGTCTGAGCATGAATCAGCATTCTTCCACATATTTATTTTGATGCTGCAAAAGTGATTTTAGTCAAGTCAGAGGAGATGGGTTGAATTCTGTCTTTTTAAAGAGAAAGGTGTTAGGAGGAAATTCACATGTAGACACATTCTCAAGAATATTTATAAGATCCAGAGTGATGACAACAGTATTTGTGTTCCATTTCCTAAATACTACACATTTAAATATCACTTGTGAAGTTTAGCACAGTAGTTCCTATGATTTAGCCTGTCTTCATCCAGTCTCATAATAAATTTTGTATATGTCTGTTCTCAGGGTGATGAATGACAAGATAATTAGAAAGAATCAATCAAGTACTTTATCTCCCAGAAAATAAATTCAACAGATTCAGGAAACTTAGATTCCAGCTCTGCCAGCTGACTGCTTAACCCTGCTTCCCTTTTTTCTCCAATAAATCTATGATTTGTCTGTTACAGTTACAGCAGTATCTGACACAATAATACTTCAGGTTCATTAAAAAAATCTAATAATAAAACAGAATAACTACAACTATGGCCAAAATAGTGTTTATATTATTGGTTCCATTTTTATAAACAGTCCTCATCTGATATTTGTTGCTTTCAGAAAATTCTGCTCTGGGTCTTCTCTTGTTGTTGAGGATATCTTGAAGATAAGGGAATGCATCCAATTCCAGGAGATGAACTGGAGACAGGGGCTAGAATAGGTCAGTGCTATCTTGACAACCCTTGCCAGCAGAGCAATGCAAGAGTCACTGTGATGCACCTTGCAGCACCTAAAATGCGACCCCTCTGGAAACAGGGGTTGCCACTTTGCGGTTCTCTGTCACAAGGCAGAATTTCTTTCAGGGCATCCAGCTTCTGAACTGGTAAGATCACAACAGACTGACTGAACACAATAGTAAGTACGGAAAAAAACTGCTTGACGTTTCAAGCCCCAGGAACAATAGCCACAACTCACAGTAAAGTACCACTCAGGTAAATTGTACTTGTATCAAAACCACAGAGGCATAACCAACTTGGATGCCCACATTGCCAGTCCAGTAATCTTTCAGAAGAGGAAGTCACCTTAACTTGACTTAAAGTCACTTTAACTTAATGAAGTTAAAGCTTTCTGCCCTTGCCAAGTGGCCTGCTGTCTACTTACTTTGCTTTGCCATCTATCTTCCCTGTAAGCCCACTTTCAAGTGGCAGTTGGATCCCCATGAAGTCCTCTCGGCTCCAAGTTCAGCTCTCTCACCTTTCCCCACGTATCGTGTACTCTGAAGCCCTCAGCAGGTTAGCAGCTTTCTGCCAATATTGCTATAGTTTGTCAGCATTTCTACCTTATGCTGGGTGATAAAACCGGTCACAGTGTTCCAGAAATGGCCTCATAGGTGTCAAGTAGATCACTGTCCACAACCTGCAGATGAAGCATAAGACCACCCAGCCTGCTATCAGCCTTCATCACTGCAAGTGCTCATGCACAATTTATTTTCAGTTATTCTAAGGACTTACACTTTAAGATACAAAAGTGGCTTAATCTAGTTTATTTTGCTGAAGGTTGTTAATCTTCCCCACAAAACACGTTGCTGATAGAAGGGTAAAGCTTGATCCCAAACAAGACTGTATTTATGGAACAGCTTCATGAACGGTTGTATGACAGTAATAATTCAAATGCCAGTGAAATGCAGCAAGATACAGTATTTTCACCTAACTCCAGCCTAAAGTAGGACAATTGTAGTAGTAATAATATTGTACTAAAGTAGTACAATACAAATATCTCAATGTATATCTGTACAGATATGTGCACATATCTGCTTTTTGACATCTGTGATCATGGGTAAGAAAGCTTGACATGTTCTGAGGAGACACACTATCTTAAGAAAGTTGTTTTCTCTAAAACATCCCTTAAAAATCAAGGGCTGTTTTTTATTTTATTTTTTTTAAACTACTCCTACTCCTATTTGCACACAGGTAGTATGATTGCTCATGCTCCCTAAGACACCAGCATTGTAAAGCAATATGGACGGCATACCAGTGATACTGTCATAATAGATACTAATAACAACTAGTCCCCAAAGTATTCCCTGTATCTGTACAACCATTTAAGGAATTCAATGACCTGAGAGCAATGGTGTACCCTTGGCTGTTACGTTACTAAAACATTAGCGCTTTTATGAGGAATCCACATCTTGATGCCTGTTGACAAAAAACAGGATTGTAGAAGGACCCCTAAAACTACAACAGATGATGATAGCCAAGACCTTGAAACCCCAGAGACTCCAAGGTCTAAACACAAATCATTGAGGGCAATCACAGGTCACAGTACAGTAATGGGCAAAACTGCTTTTAGGGATAATGATAAAGAGAATATACAGCAGAATGCTGTAAATGTAAAACACACCATCTATAGTAAAACTTAGAGACAACGCAGAACTGTAAGCAGGTGGAGAAAAAGCCAGCAAGTAGACAGTCCTAACAGGGGAAGAAGTAAACTTGTGTTAGCAAATGTAGAAAAATCATCTTAAACAAGTCTGAGAGCAATAAGGACAAAATCATCAGCATCGCCACTGTATTTCTCACAGTGAGGAGGATTGGACACTGACCACTTGACACACACCTGCCTTCAGCAAGAGGCAGCCCTTTCCGGGCTGTGGGTACCCCCAGGACAGATGGGCAAGCAGGACACAAGGAAAAGGTTCCAAAGAGCTTGTGCTTGACTTCATTACTTTATCTAAAGGAATTAGCACTAATTGCATTCCTTGAATTATGGGAGTTAACATTGTAACTCAGATTAAAGTAACTTTTTGATTACATTTTTTTTTCCTAATACTTTAATTTGACAAATAATAAATTTGCAGCTTTCTCTCACCCAGATTAAATCACAAGGAAGGGCGATTTGGTAGCCGAAGTTGTGGCTTGGTGAATGCAGCTCCCAGAAATGGGCAGCTTGAGCTTAGTTTAGCAGGAGGGACAATAAGGAATAAGTTATTAAAAGGTGACCCTTTTCAAGGACTTTGTGATCTCAGAAGATGAATAAGACTGGTGCCAATCCAAGAACTCGAGCACTAAATGATTTCACTTTTTATGTGCAATAGGCTAGTCTGGAATTTTGAGTCAAAAACGGTAAAAATTGGATTTGCCAGGTACAAAAGGAAGATCTATGTATTAGCTGCTGCTCAGAAGGGATCAAGGCTGCTGGGACAGCACAGATGCTTGTCACCACACTCAGTGCCACAAGGTGGCAATCGCACCTTTCCTAGAGCCTGTGTCTTGCTAGAAGATTCCGGAAGTTCCATGGCATCAAGGAGAAGGAAAGCCACATCACAAAACCAGCAATATAAAAAGGGCATTTCAGGAAATGACAGCCATTAGAACATAGCACAATATATTTCTTACAGTATTTGATCAAGCTATTTTTGTAGCAGAGGAGCTCACTGTGCTCTGGGACTGTAAAGCTAGATTTATCAGCCTAATCCAGTGCTGGCAGAATTCCGGTGGCACTGAGCACAGCGCAGGACTCTGGACGGGCTCTGTGTCCCCAGGAGAGGGAATAATGCACTCCTGTGGCAGGCTCTGCCACCAGGGAAAGGTGGCATGGGAAGCTGGGGAAGGAGACGGAATTGTGCCAGGGGAAATCTATATTTATGCGTGTATTTTTATCCAGATTTCAGTTGTAGACGCATGTGTGTACACACACTTTTAGATATAAACCGTGCATACGTAGACGTGTGCATATAGCATGTTTGTTCCAAGAGAGCTGCAAAGAGCTGAACAAGCACAGTAAAAACATTTATGAATGAGAGTAGAAGGTGATTTACGAAGTTTCAAAGTTGGAATTTTCTATTATTTTAGTTCAATAGATATGGTAAATTAAATTCAAAGTACCTGTATTGCTGAAAGCAGGAGAGAAAATAATAAAAAAAAATTACAAAATTCCAAGGTTTAAAGTAATATCTTTCCACCGTCTAAAGTAGACAGCGCCATTTACTACATTATTAACAGATCCATCCCACACAAACATGTAAACTGGGGACAGTACGATTCTAGTCTGAGACCCTGCACCATAAATGGTGAACTAAAAATGCTAACGTTTCTGTATTACATGTAAATAGCTGAGAAGGCAGAGGGATGTTCTTCATAAGCAATTTCTCACACTTTTCCCCGATAATCCTGCACTGACACTTCAAGTTGGACTTTGATCACGTTCTTGCAAATGACAAAATACCATCCTGACATCATCTACCACAAGGCCAGATGAAATGTGCAGACAGAGCAGCCTCAGTCCGTACTTACGCAATTAGAGACCTACATGCAAGCTAAAGCTATCCTATAGATATTAATCTGAAAGCTAAATCAAAAAGATGGAAGGCTTTACTTGACAAAAAAAGGAAATAGAGATGTAGTTTTAAATCCAGTGACATTAAAACAGACATCACTTTTGTAAAGTGCAGATTAAGTTCATGCCACGTGGTGCTTTTGGCTAGCACGTAAAAGCTAGCAAATATGCTTAAGTCTGCATAGCAGACAGTGAGGGAATTTGCATTTTCCTAATTAAAATTGCACTGAATCCCTGAGAGAAATAAGCAGGACAAAACAACTGTTGTCAATATTAACGGGCACAGAACAAGGCTGTAATTCAGTAAATTTGTGTATACCTTGTTCATCATATTGATTTATTGTCAATAGTCAGATTTTTAATATATTTTGCTTTTTTACTTCAGTTGTACAGCATACCAACCTGGTAACAAAATAAGACAATCCAGAAAAACAAGTGAGCTCCATCTATATATTAAACAGTGTAATTAAAGAGACATAGTAGACAGACCTCAAACATTCCTCACTGAAAAGATGCACAAGTACCACTAACTACTATTCCACTGCCATACAACATAAACATTTCTTTCCACTCATTCATGCTGACTGTTTGACAGCACATATATTTTGTCATATAAACAGGAAACTAAGACAAAAGACACAGTTTCCTGTTTATATGATTGTTTTAAAAAGACACAGAACATACATCTAAAATATGAAATAAAGACCATAAATTCATGAAAGAATACACAGAATCATACTAAAGGAGTAAGTTTATGAAGTATGCAATTTCTGTAAAGCAAGGTCCTTTCAGAGAAAACATCCGGAACACTCAGATCAACTTCACATTTCTCATGTGAAATACTACATCTGTCCAGCAAATCAATCACCTTTACCCTCATCCCAAAATTCACTGTGAGGCAGAATTTCAATAGAGATGCTGAAAAAAGTGCCACCTATCTACCCAGCAACAATCTTCTGCAAGGCACATACTTTCTTTAGCAGTTATCTAATGTAGATATTGATTCAGCTAAAGTTTGTTTAGTTTCACTGAAACATCTTACTTTACATTCTTTAAAAGAGATTTACCTCCAAGAGCCATGGTTTTAGTTTTCTGTCCAGCAGAATATCAAATCCTAGGACTTCAAAGCAGACACTGTCACTTCCCGGGGCTTGTCCTGGCCTGCACATGCGATAAGCATGAAGAACATGCGGCTCTGCAACTATGAGAGTCTTCACTACTAACTCCTGTGCACAGTTTAAAAAAAAAAATCAGGAAAGACAATAGGGGAATATATTAAAATAACTCTAATACTTTAACTAAAGGCTCTCCCAAAAATCAAATAAATTGTTTATGATAAATAATATATAAAAACACAATAAATTAATCTGATGTACAACAAATAGATATATTTTATATATAGCTATGTAATAGAGAGTTGTTTTCAGAAATAAAATTCACTTTAGGTCATAGAAAAGTCTCTACTAATTTAAACAGAATAATTCCTTTCTATAATATTATGACTTCGTGAATAACTGTTTAAAAGACCTTTTTTTTCTCATACAGAAATAGTTTAATAACTAGACTTATAATCAAACTCCAAACAGTGGTTTACATTTTTAAAAGGATCTATTTTTAGAATCAGCATTCTCATCTTTTATACTATGTCCTTCGTGGTACACATTGCTAAGAATTTTAGACTAATAAAGTTCCAAGAATTTCCTTGGATTTGAAGCAAAGTGGGTGGCATGTAAACACAGTATAAAGAAATGTATAATGGTTTTTATCTTACTGAAATATCATTCCAGAATTTAGAGACATCAAGGTTATTTGTTTCTAGAAACTCAGTAAACCATTTTATGGATCGTTTACTTCCTTTGTCTTCTGTTTCATCCCGTTCAAAATGTTCATTATGCTTATTGACAGAGTAATTAGTCAGATGCATATACAATTGGCTCTAAAAGCAAGAAGAAAAGATGTTAAGTAAAAAACAAAGCAAACCTTAAATACAGTTCTAACATGGTCAAAAAAACACACACCTATGAGTAGCTCAAATATTTAAATCAATAATGAATTAGTCAAACAGTTCCCATTTTTCAAATGCATTATGTGCGGATTTAGGATTTCTGCTTCTTAGAGATCTAATATATTGAATGCTGTAGCCTTGATATAGCAAAACCTGTGCTCATACTTGAGCCACTCATAGTTAATGGAACACTACTCAACATCTGGTTAAGCATTATAACACACCTGTTATTTTTAACACATCTATTCATAAAGCAACAAAAATGCGAAGAGCAATTACCATAACTTACAAATAGTTACATTCCACAAGAAGCAAATGAAAATTGTGCTTTAGAGGGCTACTTCAAAAACGTTAAAATACTCTGGTATCTGTTTCCCAGAAAATCTACAATTTCAGTTTGGCCTATAAGTTATGAGAAATGCTCCTGTGATAGGATATCTTTTACATATAAATTTGTCAACCACATTGGGATCTGACAGAATTGCTCATTTTTGAATGGCCCTACATTAGGAGGAGTTAAACACTGCATAAATGAGTGTGTGATATGGCTGCTTTATAGGACAAAATGTAAGCAACAACTGATTTATGTTATCAGTTGCATTTTAACTCTTCTTGTATATTACACACAACAGATTAAAATACAGAGCCTTTCCAAGGCCAATATAAGTGCACTTATCTTCCAGTGCAAGTATTAATTCAGCTTTCCACCCACCCTACCACAATGACTCTCCTTATCACAGTGACGGCCATTTGCCATATTTCATTCCTTGCTTGAGCACTAATTGATGTTATCATAAGCTTTCTGTTCCCCGTCCTCTTTGATAAGATAGTCAATAGGTACCACTAGCCTTCTGCTGTTGCTGATCTCACCGCACTTACATTTACAAAAAAATCATATTAACAGAACTGAACAACTTAATTGCAGGGTAGTTAACAATATTTGTATTAACGCTACAAGTAATAAAATTTCTTCCACGGCTTCTGATTACTGCTTTGGGAATTGTTCTAGAACCTGTTGTTTTTGAGTAGTTATAACTGTCATCTTTCCATGAAACTCAAGTCATCTCATTTTTCAAACTGTTTAAAAAAAAAAAAAAAAAAAAAAAAAAAGTAGTTTTGAAACAGTTGCAAGAACACAAAGAAAACTGCCAGGTCTGCTGTCCTGTTTATTCACTCAGAGCACGTTTCAGTGCTGCTAATACTGCTGGAACTAACAATAAAAATATGAATAGCAAATTATTCCAAAAGCAACTCTGATAAACACACTGAAAAGAAAAAAATAGCTATACTGTAATTCATATTCATCAGTAAGGGCCAAATGTCTTTATGGCATAATAAATAAGAAAGCATGCAAACAATATCTAACTACCTTATAACATAATTGCAAGTGGAAATATTGCGTGATAATTGCGAGAGGAAATATCACAAGATAAAAAGTTAATGTTCAAATCACTGTATCTGCAAATAAGATCCTGTACTCTCCAAGAGCTGTGGTTGATTGAAGGGGGAATGCCTGTGGAAAGTCTTAAAGGCTGGAATTGAATACTATAACTTCAGTTTTGGCTTGTGCTCTTCCCACTCAATCGTATGGTACAAGGAACCACTTTGGCTTCCAGATGACACCTGCACTCTTCAAAAGAGCACTAAGATGGACACAGTGTTAAATAACAAAGAGGGAAAACATCTCTCCCTGCATTGCCTGTTTTTTAGCTAATGCTGAAGCAGCTCTGTAAGTATATGGGTCTATAAAAAGAAGGATATAGTAGTAATGGAGTACAAGAGTGAGGTATAGGAAACTCCCATCTACTGGTGTCTGGAAGCTTCACATTTATTTTTGCATTAATAGGCATTCTTGTTTGGTCTTGGTTGAGAACGAGAGGGATTATACTTTTCAGCCCAAGAAAAACAAGATGCTAGACAGTGAATGGAAGGACTAAAGTAGGCAAAAACATTAGCCTGACTCCCCATTTGCTTGTTCTCTGCAAATCCATAGACAGTCTGCTACGTAATGCTGAAGTTTTCAATGGTTGGTGTACACTAAATATGAACTAATCACTCCATACTCCTTTCCCCACCGAAACAGTCACTGACAAACACCATGCACAGCAACTCCCCCACTTGCCAGGACTGTGGTGAGCGCTCATGGACTAGGTCTTGTAGCTGTTCTTCTGCTTTCTGCATAGGCTTCCAACACAGTGGCTAACACATTGCGAGCTCCTCAGCAGAAGCCCTGAACTTTACGGGTGATAAATAACCATCATGCAGGTAAAAAGCTTTTTTCTCTTTCTACAAAAAGAACCCTGAATCTTAAGCAAATATAAAGGTAATAAAACTGTTCTTGAAGCAATTTTTCTTTTTATTTTGTTCTGGTTATGAATATTAAAAAAAGGATATATTTTGCTTGTTTTTATGGAATATTGAAATTCTTTAGCACACATACATAAGTCATAAAATTTGACTATGTAAATAAGGCTATAACTGCAATTTTGACAGAAAAAAATGAGCAGAGAATCTTTCATTTTCATTTTTGCTTCTTCAGTAAAAATGCAAAAGTGCTGCCATAAAAATATCAAATTAAATCTCACATCACATACTTACTTTTCCTCCTCCAAACTCTAGTAAAAATCTACATATGCAAGTGATAAATTGGCAGGAACGTCAACTTACCAAATTTGAGTCACTGGGTGGATGATACTTCTCTGTGCCCATTCTCACGAGTCCATCATGATATAAAAATATTTTTAATGGATCACAGGAGGTTACAAGAATGTATATGCGTAAATCAAACTTGTAGCCTTCCATAAGAAAGGGTTTGTCAAGATATTCCTGGACAATCAAGTGATCTTGGGCCTGTAATTTTTCTCCATTTCTTACTAAAGAGATTCTGGTTAAAAACAAAAGTTAAATTCAAAAAAAAAAAGCAACATTGACATAATACTTTGAAATGCATTTTCACGGTCACCCAGGCACGTCAGCAACAGTCTAAGTCAAAAAAGAGACATGTAACTAACTTGAAAAAGAGTAACATTCACTCAAGTGGCTTTAACTTTTCCACTCTTCATAATACTTCACTGGATGAGAAAAACACAACAAGCCCTTTCAAAATAACTTTCTACTTCCCCTGATTCAACAGTCTGTAATAGCGCATTCCTTCTGCGGTCAGGAATTGCTTGGCAGGATGAGCACTGTTGAGCTTCTGACATTCTTCCCCAGCAGCTCTAAAAATAGGCTCCCATCCTCTGTCATAACTTCTGTCTGAGATACAGATTTCCAAGAATTTTAGGGGTAACCTGACAGAGCGACCTGGCATTTGCAGGACAAGACACCACCTGGCATGACTGTGAATGGGAGGGTATTTCTGCATTCCGATTTGTCCACACCCGAAGGAAAAAAAAAATCAGTAACAGAGTAAGTTATACACAGAGAGCTCTATATTACAAAGGCTTTCAAATAACTTATTAGCTAATATTTTTTAGTGTATCAATATTAACTTGAATATTGAATTACTATACCTATATCATCTAAATTCTACCCTTTTAAATTCTACCCCTACTATGATACATTTTCATGTTCTGGTGCTAAAAACTCCTTGTATCCTGGAGTACTTTCCAGGCATTTCTCTGAAATACACTACTACCTTTATTTTTAGCTTGTTAGGAAGGAAACTGAAATACACCTTTTTTTCCTGTTTTTCCCTGTGTATCTCTGTCTCAGACAAAACAATCTCAACTCAGGTAAGACTATTTCCTGCTCCAGCATGGGTCACCTTCCAAAAGTGCAACTCTAGCCATGTCCTCAACGGCACCTCCCTGTCATTCACCTCCTGTTCTTTCCACTTCATGGTCCTTGCTCTCTTTTAAGTGTCTCCTGATTGCCTGCAGTTTTGCCATGCAATGGCACATTGAGGTTGGTTTCCAAGCTGTGTGGAAGCAGCATAAAACACATCCTGGCCTCTTTCCCATGCAGGGCATCACCACAGTTCCCAGCTACCAAAACCCTGACCTTAATCCCACCTCTTAAGTCTAAGCACAATAGATAATTAAATACATAGTTTTGAAATAAAATTAATCTTGATCTTAAGAATGACTTCGGTTTTATAAGAAAAGGCATTCTCTAATCATGCCACATTCAGAACATGTAATTACCATTTGCATCTAGCTTTGTTTCAAGTCTGCTGGTTGGTATACATTTGTCTAATACATAAACTTTATATACTTCTCTTTCCTCTTAAAGGAAATTCACTAACACATTGCTCCAGACAATGCTGTAAATAGCACTATAAAAGGGGAGGGGGAAAGATCTTTTGACCTCAAAATCTGTATTTATTTATTTATTTACCTTTGGAAGTTTTTAAAATTTCACCTTTTGGAGGTAGGATGACTGAAGTTAACAGGCAACTTACCCATGTCCCATTGCACCATTAGCTGGTTTGACTATGAAAGTTTTCTGTCTACGTTTCTTCTTCAGTTCTTTCACATAGTTCTGAAACTGTGTATACTCTGCAGGAAAGATCCATGTTCGAGGAATAAAAGTATACTCCTGAGGCTGACACTTGATCATTCTGCAGAAAAGTGTATTAGAGTTGAAATATTTTAACTCCTTTCATGCATTAATGCTCAGGATTAAATAGCACTTACAAAATCTGATAAGGAGATTTCACCAAAAAAGTAACAGGAAAACAAACACCTACGGTCAGTTAATAATATTTGGTTCTTCACGATGTACTCATATGCCTATTTTTAAGAACAACAAAAGCTGACTAATGCATTACAGCTTATTACCATATCTTATTATCTTACTATTTTATCGGCATCGATCCTGTTGCAACTTCTGTTCAGATAGTCAGACAATTTAATGATATTCCTATGCTCAGGTGTAGGAAACTTAGACTGTGTGATTGTAAATCTTTCCCTTCCTGACAGAAACGCCTCTTGCATTTTTTTTAAGTATTATTTTGGCATGTGTATTTATTTTCATATAGGTAGAGATTTGGGGGGCTGTTCAGTTTTTTTTGACAAATCCTCAGTAGGGCTGGAGGGATAATATAATACCAAAAAATTAAAGAAAGGAAGAAATGTAACACTTCATGGGTGGAACTGAAGCAGAAGGGAGGAAGCAAACTGTGTTCTAGACCACAAAACAAATCTTCTGATCCTTAATATATTATATATTAGTTAGAGAAAAAAATAAAAAATAGCAAATCAAAAAAAAAAAAAAAAAAGCATTCATTTTGGGTTAGAAAGCCCCAAAAGCCAAATTAAAGTTTCTGGCAAATAAAGATTAAGTGTAAATGGGGACCAACTTTTAAAAAAAAATAAAATAAAAATTTAAAAATAAAAGACCTGTGAATTTCATGGATATGAAAAATATTAAAAAGGACAGAACTTAAAAGAAAGTGGAAGTAACTCACGAAGGGTAATTTGTTTTTCCTCTGGACTTCAAAGACATTTCCAAAACAAAGAAACATAGCAAGTTGACCTGGGTACACAGAGTTACTGCCAAGTAACCTTGGGTAATTTGATACTACCTTAACATCAAGTGTGGACATATCTAAAATACAAATTTCCACAAACACAACAAAATGAAAGTTGAATAAAAAAGTCACCTGATATTCTGCCATGACCCTATCCAATACTTTTCATGCAGCAAGAAGCCACTTTTTCTTTCAACAGCTCGGATGATGACAGAAATTACAGAACTGCCAACCACATCTGTAAGACCCGGACTGTGGCCAAGACCAGTGGTATAATAGTACCCTGGCACCACACTGCCTAGCCAGCTACCCAACAAATTCTCTGCCATGAACAGCAACAACTCCAGGAGCTTTGAAGCACCGTGTGACATTCAGGGCTTCTACAGCTTCATGGTAACTGTCATATTTAAAGATCTGGCTTGATGCAAGCCATCAGATATTCAGATAAGTCAAGAAAACAGACAGCTATTATGATTCATCATTTACTCATACCACTTTCTGCCCACTAAAGTATTATTAATTTGCTAATTGAACTGTGTATTTAGCCAGAACTTATCCCATTTTTGTTCAGCAAGGGATTTTTGTGTTAGTTTCCTATTTCTATCCAAATTACTTACATATACATCCTGAAGTGTGTGTTATATGACAAATTTGATATTTAAACTCATTTACAGACTTCAATACTTATACTGCCCACTCAGTGAATATAATTTCAGGATATTATAGATATATTAATGTTACTTTAAAATTGTGAATATATTAATATGACTTTTTTAATCTTATGCATAACTGAACAGACTATGAACACTTAATACTGTGAAGTTGAACACTTGTTATTGCTTATCAGTTACGGTGCTCACTAAAACTTTGACTAAACAAATTCAGTGTTATTCTTTCCCTATCTGGTCCTATTCAGAAAATGGTTTCGTATTACAATAGCCCTATTTTCCAATATATCTGATACCCACTACTGCCACTTCTTTACTGTGCTGCTCTATCCTTCAGCCTTTGCAGCCCTTACCAGGAGGTCAGAGAATTAACAAAAAGTTATTGTTCCTCCGAGTGGTATTCTAACTGCCGAATGTGGCCAGACTGTGCTCGTCTCTGACAAGCACACTTGTCAGAGTGCTTTTTGTGCAAAAGAATGTTTTAACGTGTGGATTACCAAAGACATGACTTGTCAATCTAATAACATGCGTTCACTGCCTGTGCCTCAAGATCTTCTCAGGTTATTCGATAGGTGTAGGTAAGAATGATTCCTGGACCACGATCAGTCCATAAATGTTTTAAATGTAAGCAAAGGTAAAAGGAAGATAAAAGACGCGTCTGTGTTCCCTTTCCCATTCATTCTGTGGACCTTCTCACCACAGACTGCATTCACACCTAGCAATGACATGAGAAAGAGACCACTCACACAAATCAGACCCCATTAATCCTATACTACACCTAATTTTCTTTTTTTCTGCTTTCTGAGTATGCTGATTATTTCCCTTCCAAATGATACTCATGCCTTCTTTTGTTCTAACTACATTCCTACTTCTTTCTTTGCAGTTACTCTGTATCCTTATATTTCCCTTCGGTCCTCTTCTTCCACATTACACATGCTACATGTTACCCAGCTCCCAAGAAATGCAGTTGTTCATGCACTTGCCATCACATCTGCAAGACATCTGTAATGAAGTGTAATGAAATCTTTTACCAAATCCCTTGCGTTCCTCTACACCTCAATGTCTCCTCATCTCCTCCTCTCCATTTATGACCAATGCAATTGTCGCAATATTCTACCACGTACAGCAATGCTAAATATGCAAATATTTCCTATATTCAGCTCTAAATCTTAAATTATATATCATTCTACAATTAAAATTTGATGCTGTTTGTTTACTTCCCTAAACAAATGGATGTGGAGATAAAAAATAAATAAAAAAAAGTTCTGGACATCTGCAGTCTATCTTTGAAAAGAAAAAAAAAAAATGTTCTTCGTTGTCCTAATGCTCCATTGTCTCATCAAAATCCAAGCTGTACTTGATGGTACTGAAAATGCAATTGTTAAAGGAGCTGTCTAGGGAAGTGATCATTGTGATAAACAATCCAGCATCATCTCAAGGAAAACTAGCCAGATTCAAATGTGGGTTGATCCAAAAAAACAGTATGTCTTGCAAATAAGGAAATAAGTAAATAGAAAAGACTGTATACAGAAAAGCAAGCACAGAACTAGATTCTACACTACTCTGTTCAAATAAATACCAAGACAGAAGAGCAGTTTTATAGAACTGCATTCCTCCATTCCATGCCTTCCCAAACACATACAATTGACCTGTGTTAACATATGTGTGTCTATGCCACAAGCTGTCTCAAGCTGTATCACTTTGATTTTTGTCAATTATAAGTGTCAAGTATTAAACTATGAGACCCAGTATAAAACCCTGGGGTATCTCCTGACATTAAGTGACGTTATAACACATTTTACCCAGAGTTATCCTATCGAAGAAAGCATTCCACTTTATGTGTATACTCATATTCAATACCTTCAGAAAGTGCCCTAAACTGAGAAATCAGCAGGTTGAAAGGGAAACATCAGACTATATTTCAAAATAATGTGAGTGTGATAACATGATATTTTGCTTTTTAAACACACACATTACAGAACTACACATACAATGTTACCATTGCTTACCATGATGACCAATATTGCTCCATTAGCTGTTTGGAGCCATGCATTATCTCATCTCTACGTTTTTACTTAGAGTTCTGGCCTGGAGGGGGCAGCGAGAAATGCCTGCATAGTATTCACTGATGTAATGGAGTTTTGGATCACAAGTAGAACACATGAGCCAATAGCAATGCCAATATTTGCATGAAAATATTATTTTTTGCATATTTCAGCATTCATAAAACTGAAAAAGGAGAACAGGTAAGAGAAGATGCCACACTAATTACAGAAATATACGAAATCAAATTCTGTTTTGGTAATGGTGAAGTATAGGTAAGATTTGAGTCCAAAACATTATTACGTTTAATTGGCGTTTGAAGTAACCTAGGCTAGAAGAATCAAAATATCCACACATATGTCTCCTTAAACTCTTACTTATTACCAGGCAGATGAATCATTATTTAGCATTGTTTTCTTACAATTCTTAGCTAATATAATTCCTCCAAGCCCAGTTATTTCATGACAGTCAAAGAATTCATAGAAACAACTGAGTCTCTCTGCTTTTCCTATACACGCTAAGACAGTTCACATTTTTGCACTGATAAATACAAAAATATAGTCACTAATGACTTTAAATGAATTAGTCATTCCTCCTATTCTACCATTACCTGTTATATTGCCTAATAATTAAAGTCCCTACCCTTCATTTTGCAGCATGTAGCAAGAGAACTGAACTCAAGGTATTTTTCACTGCAGTCAACAGACAAGATACAATAGTCCACTCAGATGCTACAGAGCCAGGATCAACGCCAAAGCTATTAAGGAGCACTGGAAAGTATCCCTGGATCTATTATAGCCTCTCAGTAAAAATAAATTGACTCCACAAGTGGTAAATTAGTATAGTATTGCATAATAGCATCGCAGAAAAACTTAATATTAGAAGAAAAAGATTACTTAGTCATGTTTCTTGCCAGAAAATCCTTTCTGCAGATCTCTCCCATTCCTGGAAAATGGTTGATTCTCTGAGGTAGGAGAGAGAAAATAATGAAAGGAAGTTGAACTTTTTAGTTTTCCTGTCATAATTACAAGCAATCATTTAAAACACTCAACTACATATTCACACAAACAGTTAATACTACATATAAATCCAAGAGATTTATCCAAGAGAGTATCTTACATTAATCTAGATATTCCTAACACTACTAAAGGTGCTATAAATTGCATTCTTCTCCAACAGATTTTCACTTGAGTATCCCCATTGATTTCACTTCATATAAAAGCAGGATCTATCATTCTTTTACTCAAAGTTATCAAGGAACAAAGAATGTTGTCACAATGTAATGGTAAAAAAAAAGCAAAAGAAAAAAAAAGACTTATTTATTCACAAAAACTAGGGAGAGAGGCTCTGCTTAACTTACTGCTTAAAAGCTTATGAGCAACTTATAAATGATGTTTTGCATCTTCTTTCAAACTCTTTCATCATTCATAACACCCACTGGCAGACAAAATCATGAGAACAGCCCCAAATATTTAAACACCAGATTCCAAATGGTGTGAACAAATAACTCTGGAAAAGAAAATAGGATTAAGAATATGTTGCTGGCTTTGTAGTCTGGTTATTTTTGTTTTGTGTTTTCTCTCCATACAGACGTTAACTGACCAAATGTGACATATTAAGGAATCTTTCAGCATGAAACAGTTTATTGGTCCTTCAGAAACACTATCTTCTACTCTACCTGGTAGTTCCGAAGCTCAGCAATCTTGTCTTGTTGCACAGCACAATCACTCCAAATAAGATTTGCCGTTTCATCTTCATCACGTGTTTTCACAAATCCCATTTCTCGTATTACTATACGCACTACAAAGAAATGACATCATTTAGAAATATCCTGAATATCTAAAAGATATAATCAAGATTTAAAAAAAAATAATTTAAGATTTTGAGCTTTTTCAACATTCCACCCTTTACCACAGAATATTATTAGAACACAAGTTATTGGTTAAGTTGCAGCACTTCCTCAGTCTATTGAGGATCTGTCACTACAGGACCCTGTACGAGCTTGGAAGCACAGCACAAAGCAACAGGAACTGTGAAGAGCTTCAAGGCACTCCACAATGATGCAGTCAAAGCCCACTTGCACTTCAGTGGCTTTAAGATTTTATCTTAGTAATTGTATATGTTAAATTTAAAATGGTGATCAATATAATTGTCACTGCAGATAGGAAAAACAGCTTCACAAATCAAGGTACAGTAGTTGAAAGAGCAAAGAAAAAGAAAAAAAAAAGTTTGAGAAAAGTTGTGGCATTAACGAAGTTCTAGGAGAAGAATTTACAAAACAAATATATAACTTTCTATGTTAAACTATTCATTCATTCTGCTGTCTCACTAAGGAATTTATTCCAATACTTCTCCCCTAAAAGGATGTATCTCTGGATTTTAACATCTTCCTCAGTTAGAAGTTTTATCTTTTTGTTTGTTTGGTTTGGGATTGTTTTAAGTTCAGTGTGGCTTTTTTTTTTTGAGTGCTATCATAACAAACTGATCATGCAAATTATAGTCTGAACAGAAGCATATTTAGTGTCACTGTTTACTTTGAACCAAGAATCAGTATTCACCTCCCAGATCCTCTTCTCTCATTCCAACAAAAGCCTGAATTATAATGTTGGTCCTACAAACCTGTTATTTGAAGTGCTGAAGCCAAATTACCCTATTCTAGTTTTGTATACTTTCTTTTCTACAAGACAAATTTCAAATGTAGAATGATAGTAGCTGCAAGAATCAAAATTTAAAACATGAATAGACTTTAATCACAAAATCTCTGTATAGAGGATCCCTGTATCTAATATCAAATTTACACTTTTCATCTTTTAAAGCTTTACATATACTCCTCAACACATATGCAACTCAATTTTTTTTCAGCTTCTTCAGTTAATTCAATTTCTGTATTTCAAGGTCTTTTCCTGAGTAATGAATGAAGAGTAAAAGATACAGTGTTCAAAAGTATTAACTAAATATTAAAAAAAAAAGAACAAGGGTTTCTTAGAGAAGAAAATCCTCTATAAGTGACTCACTGTCAGCTTGTTGCAGTCCATTAACTCACCCCATAAGTTAGTAATTCATTTACATCAAGCGTTATTACGAAGAAAACAAAATATGTAGTTTCCTACCAATTTCATATTTCGTGCCAGCAACATTTGCAGTGATGACTCCATGCTTCTTCTTCTTGGCTTTTCTTTTAATCGTGCCTTGATAAGATAGTTCTGAACTCAAAGTCAGACGAGTGGTTCCATGGTTATCTTTGAAATACAATGTTATAACTATCAACAGGATTACACCTCAAAAAATTATATACGAAAGAAACTAGAAATGCCACACCACAAAGCAACATGTGAGTTCATCTGTTACAAACATTTAATTTAGACGTAGAGATACAAGTATACTGAAATAATTAATAGCATATATTAAAAATGCATAACTCACCTCCCTCATTAGGCAAGGATGGCATTATAATCTAGGAGAGTACAGAAGCAGAGTCCACGTTCCCAGAAAATGATGGGGCTGTCAAAGCCAAATTATTTAAAGCTCTAGTTATATCATTTTAATCTCCGGTTGCAGCAAGTATTATTTCTGAAAAAAACAGACATCAGCATTAAAAAATAAGAAAGACTGTTACAGAGAAATTTTGAAAAAAAAAGTAATTATGAAGCTATTTTTTAGCAACAAGTCAGAAGTAATTTTTTTTTACAGGATTAATCAAGTTATTGCAGATATTAAATTTAGATGATTACACTTGGGTGGTGTTGTTTCAGAAAAAAATCATTTTCAGCATTTCAGTGTAAAAGAAGTGGGGGTGAAAATAATTCAATTAGATCCATGTCTCAAACTTTTTTTTCCACAAATGTCATTAGATTTATGGTAAATTTAAATCCTATCATAAGTAAAAATTTAAAATCATGTAATACATACAATGCATTTTAAGGTACCAAATGGGAAATAACTGAAATTACCATAATGATCATTTTTTTTCAGTTTTCATTTTTAATTGATTTTCCAATTATCACTTGTTAACACAGTCAGTTTAATGATACCATTAACAATTTCAAAGATACATTAGACTGTCAAGTATCTAGAACTATCAGTTTTTAAAGCAAGTATTCACATAAAATGCTATTTTTCATGTCTATGGTACCAATACAAATTTCTAAGTCTTTTTCTGAATATTATGCAAAATGTGAAACTTAATCTGTAAGAACAACTACCTAAAAGATTAAAGAAACCCTCAGGAGTAGAACACTCCTGTACATGATAGCATGACTTTTGATGCAAAACAAGTCTGATGTAAGATTGGGCAAGATGCAAATTAGCAAAAATCACCAAAACATCAGTTGTAAATTGCTTGCATGTGTGTGTGTGAGAGAGAGAGAGAGAGAGAGAGAGAGAGAGAGAGAGAGAGAGAGAATTACCATATATGTTAATAACAGGTCATACTTTCCTTAATTCAACTCATGTAAAAAGATAAAAATAACAGATTATGATTTTTTGTGACTGTAGTTTTGTACAAATTCTGCTTTGGACCAAGACAAACCAACTCCCCTCTCACCGACTCAAGTTTCACAAATGCCCACTGAAACACAAGCCTGTGCATTTATTCAGGGAGTAAGATCAGGAGATATCTGACACACAGATGCTATATTTGACAATAAAGGTTAACTCTCAGCCTCACTTATTTAAACTTTTTACAACTTTGCTGCAGCAGAACTCCCCCAAACTGAATGAAAATTGCTGGATCATTTTGAAGCTCAAATGTTTTGTTGCCACCATTTCAGGAGGTGCCCTGAAAGTCCTAGTGCCCACTGCACTAATCAAATTGGACACAAAGATGTGAAGAGTAAAACACTCATCCTACTCAAAAGCACTAGAAAGGAAAAGCAATACCAGACACGTTGCCTTTGGGAATATTGCGTGTTATCCGTTTCTCAAGCTAAGAATACCACCAGAGTACAAGACATGTTCAGTTCCTGGAAATAATACTTAAGTACTTCTATTGGCCAATTATGGATTTGTAAGTACATATTCAAATTCCTGGAAATAATACTTAAGTACTTCTGTTGGCCAATTATGGATTTTTAAGTACATATTCAAATTCCTAGCAGTTGTTCTTCAGCTGTGCTGGCTAAAAGCTTTTAACCAATCTGGAAAAAATGTTAGGAAGGCTAATACTTCCTCGGGAGAAATGCCATCCCTTACTAATTCACCATGATTTATATGCTGCAAAACAGTAATAAAAATTGGACAGCTCATATTGAGCTTGTAAAAAAAAAAATTAAAAAAACACAGAAAGTATTGCCAATTAATTTTATTTTCAAGCTGGACCATACCCTTCAAAATTGCACTACACTATTAACTGACTTTTTTTTTTAATATATAAATTATTCTTTTATAAATGCAGGTTTAAATACAGACCAAAAACACCTAAGTTCCATGACTTTCAATTAAGCAATGATCCTTCAGATGGGCAGACTATCAGCAGCACAGATTAATATATCTGCAGGATTTTTTTGCCTAGATCAGACAGCTATGGAAATGCACAACAAGGTTTTATCAATGAAGATGCTTCACGGATCAGCCCTCACAGTAAATGTGCAATGGTTTCTCAGCCTAGAGTTTAGGTGAGCAGCTCTCTAACTGGGAGAGCGCATTCCCCCCGCCGCAGGACTTAGGGATATGTCTCTGCAAGGAATAAGAGACACTCACGCTGGGGAGCGCAGGGGAGATGGAGCTGCGGCTGGAGGAGACGGCTGCAGATGGACAGACCCTGGGACACTGCGGTGCAGTGCTGCAAACCCTGACAAACCCAGCAGCTGGGTCACCAGCTTCGCTAGAGTGGGAATCATCTCAGATTAACCCAGAATCTGTGTTTCACTACAACAACATACAGGCTTCTCTATCTAATGACCTACCTGGTCATTAGTAGGCAATGACCTACCTGCTTTCTAAGGGAGGGCTTTAAATAGCATGGGAGAAAGTATTTTATTTCCAAACTGGGAGTAAATCTGCTCTCAAGAATCTCTGATTTCACGCACAGAAAAAATAAGAACACTAAAATCACGATGCACAACTTAGTTCAGGTTTGTTGCTCACCCATGTTAAATCAAGAATAGCAGACGAAGTAGCTTGTGAAAGAGAAACCAATGTGCATTCATCACACTGACACAGTTTTATACAAATAAACCCTTTGAGAGAAGTGTTCTAGTGGGAAAGATGAGCCGTGACCCAGAGTCACCTGGCAAGGTGAGAGGGGCCTCAGGAGAGCCGTGCCAGACTCGAGGCCTCCTCCTAGGCAGGAAGAAAGCGCACTGACAAATGCAACGGCCATGGAAGGAGGAGGCCAGCAGCACAGGGCAGGCACTCTTCCCACATGGGGAACGCTGTTGTACACCACAGGAACAGCAGCGTAGGCTCCAGCTCACCTCAGGGAACAACCTGAGCAAGGCAGAGCGGAAGCAACTGGGCAAAGGCAGCACCCGAGGTGCTGGAGGCTGCAAGGCCTCAAGTGAAGGGCAGGGAGCAGAGGCAAGAACAGATGAGCACATTAGGGATGGGGCTGCCAAAGGAGAGAGAGAGCTTAATGCTAAAAAGGTGTTTTCACCTGCTAATGAATATTTTGTATAATTCATGCCAAAAAGGAACACTGAAGAGACATTCATCCAGAACAAAAAAATTCTTCAAAACATCTTGTTTTTTTAAATAAAAAATTCTGCTGGCCTATAGAAAAGTATTTTTACACAAATCATCCTTCCTTTTCTTCCCCAAGTTATTTTCCTATATTATTCCAAGTAACCTTTGACTTGTATGACCCTTCACTGTTCAGTCCTGATACAGTGTGGAGCTGAAGTTATTTACAGTTAGACTCGATCTTGAAGGTCTTTTCCAATCATAAAAATTCTGACTATCTGAACATGCATGTCCTCAAAGCCTTCCCCTTGAAAGAAAGGGTGAGCATCCCAGAAAAAGGCTAACATATTCACACCAAACAAGAGCTGAGTCAAAATAAAAGGCAATTTGTGATAAGCTTCCAAAGAACTCACAGGTCAGAGAGGTTGAATATTAAAACATGAATCGTACCACTACTGCGCACCTTAACAGAAAGAGCCTAGTTTTCATATGTATATATAAAATATATTTGGAAAAGTAATAACAGTAAAATCATCTACTGTCATAAATCTCCCAGGTCCAAAGCAGAGATAATAAAGACTGTGTTTTGAATGGGAACCTCTTATTTCCAGCCATTATTTGATAATATAGTGCATAGTCTGTATAGTTTTTCAAATGGTATGTACTTAACTTTACATATATTAATTAAAAACTTGGCTTCAGAGCTTAAGTCAAAGCACATAAAACAAACAACTCTGAAAGACAAGCAATTTTAAGTTTCTTCCTATTTTATCCTATTTCTGTGTTTACTTAGGTAAGATCAGATTGTGAGTTTTATTTGAATTATCTGTATTCTTCCAGACAAGTAATGTCTTACCAATGCAGGAATATTTTAGTATAGATATTAAAGTGCGCAGATCGCTCTCACCCAAGTCCCTCAACATAACTCACAAACACTGTGACAGCACCGAGTAACTGCTCAGCAGCTAGCAAGAAACGCACACAGCTCCTGACATAAGCAGCTTTCACTCGGGAATGGAGACAGATTTCAAATCTAGTTACATAACACAGCACATGACCATAAGGGTGGAAGGACAGCAGCACAGTGCTGCATTCCCAGGCCCCAATTATATGGAAACCCAAGACAACAAAAATTCCATAGAAACATGAAAATCAAACTGAAGGTAGTTCAGAGCACAGCAAAACATTTGAGTTTTTTTTATTATTATTTTTGCCCCCTCCCTTTTTTATAGTAGTGATGCATCTGACATATGTATATATGTAAAGAACTTCCTTTGCATATTTAATTCTTGAGATGAAGAAAAAATTCCCAAAATAAGAAAAAAAAACTTAAAGATGCCACGTGAGATCTTGCCCAGTTACACAGAATTACAATGTGCTCTTGAACCAGAACAGAGTTACAAAATGCAGATTCAAAATGAGATTATGATTTTAATAAAAATGATAAGAAAAAAGCTTTTACTAACATCCTCAAATAGCAAAGCAACAATTTGCAGCTATTAAACTACAGAATTAAAAGAATCAGATCCTTTTACAATTTTTAGTAAGTGTCTGGAAGAAGCATGGCTGACCTATCTGGTGCTAACATGCTAAAGGAACAACACAGTGGCACATTCTCACTCCTGCATGGAATTCAGCATGCAAAAAGGAAACCGCTTTCAGGCTCAAAGCATCATCAAAATGATAAATTTGTTTTTAAAAGGCTATCTGCCAACTAGCTTAAAATGAAGAAACATCAGGGTTCAGTTTAAAGCATTCCAGAGTCAAAGCAAATTTATTAACTTCAGCAGTATTTGATCTCAACAAATGAAATGAGATGTTTATTTAGCAGCTCTTTTGAAATAATAACAGAGTTAATAACAGTTTCAGATGTTTGAGGTGCTAAATAGACAGTTATAAGCTATACAAAAATAAAAATGACACAACTGAACATAACAATTTTTTTAGAATCCTATGCAGTTCTGTAAGACAGTTCTCTCAATCTGACTCTGACTAATCTCTCAAATATTTTATCAAAGCAATCAACATTTTAAAAGATTATAAAATTTCTCTAAACTACCAAACATTACAGCTATGGTGACAGCACTTTGCCTCTGAATCTATGAGTTACTAAGTGAGTATAACATTCTCACTATATTCTCACTAAGTGAGTATAACATTAAAATTGCAATTTCACTTTTGAGATCAGGTTCAGCAGAGGCTCTAAAATCAGTCTTAGATCTCTTGCAGCACAGCTTGTATAACAAATACAATATTACAGCACCTATTCAGTAGTACTGGAAATATAAACTATGCCAGTCCTTTCAGCCTCCTTTCAAAACACTATACAAAAGAGGTTATTTCCTAGTGCTGGTTACATCATTTAGTCAGATACATCAGCACATTTGGGTACTACATCAGCTAGGTATGGCTATGCAGAACACCTGGACTTCTACAGAGCCCATTTCAAGAGACTTTCCTTTGGCATTGACCAACTTTGCACTTAACATAGTCTGCTCTGCTGTTTAATATTTCATAGAAATTTTGTGTCACTAAGCATGGATGCCTGCTTTGAAAACCAGGAAATTAGAAGCTGTGAAATGGTTGAAATCTCACAAGGCAGGAGTTTCACATGAAATACTTGTTTCTTACTCATAATTTAGGGATCAGGATTGGGCACAAAAGCCTTTTTTTTTTTTCCTCCATCTTTTCAGCACTGCTATGAAGGAGTACTGTCTCTTCTTGCTCTCTCATTCATTCTTTTTCCAAAGGAAACCTTCCAAACCTTGGCCAAATTTAAATTAACTTCAAAGTTTCCAAAGTTGAAGCTAAAAAAAAAAGAAGAAGAAATAATGACCTCCAAGACCTTCAAAGTGTTTCATAGCAGAGTACACAATGTGACTATCTGCTGGTTTGCTCCCACCCTTCCAGAAGCCTGGAGGAAAGTGATAACGTTATTCCAGACAGGTGGCAAAACAAGTAGTACAGAGTTGTGTATCTCTGCTCCTAATATTGAAAGCAGAAAGCCAATTAAAAATTACATAACCATAACTACAATAGGAAGGCCAATATTTTTACCTGATTCCTGTTCAGTAAAACAGAGGAAATACATTAATTGATAAGGCAAGTGAATGAAACCTTTAGATGGTAACAAATCAATAATTTATAAGGAAAAATGCAGGTAACTTTTGATAAACACTATCTTCATTTAGCATTCATAAACGCAAGAAAAAAATATTGCCAAATAGTTCAAATATATTAAAGAGCAAGCAACCATGTTTGCATAGACCAAAATCTGAGTTTTAGAACATATAGCTCTGCATCATTTGCTACTAAAAAAATAACACAACCACTTTCTGGTACTTGCTGTCAGCGCAAAGCATAGACAACGCACAGTTGCCATACCACTGCTCATCACTTCAGTAAGTGCTGGTAACACTATAAAACTGCTAGCAGGTTAGCAATTCACTAACTCAAAAATAGAAAGAGCATTTTACTAACTCTAAGCAGTGTTCCTTAGTCCGTGGTCACAACCAGTTTCACTGAATGCCGCTGAATGGAAATATCTGATAATCCATACCTATATTAGGGCACACAGGCCACATCTGCCTGCAAGGGGCAGATGACCGGCAGGCTACATATCACCCCTACCACCCTACATGAAATGCTCCATTTGAGAAAAGGAGCTGCTGGACCCTTCTTTAATTTATCTTGGGAAACTCAGGTGTAGGAAATTGTGGACTACTTGACTGCCAACCACTAAGGGCTAATGCTCTTTGTGGCGAGACAGCCACAGCCCAAAGAAGCTCAGCTCTGTAATAATAACGTGCAAAAATAATTATGAGCAATAGTAACATTAGGATCAGGCATACAAAATACGGTTTTGATGGGGAAAATGGTAGAGGGGTAAGTTAGGAGAGAAGTAGAGCCGTGGCACTTGTGTGAATATCTCTGTTCAGCTTTTGGTTCTGTCATGTACCATACCCGACCTTCACTAGAGCATGCCAAAATACACCAACGTGCATTACTGGGTGCTTTCAGTTGCATCCATCACACACTGATCACCACTGAAATTGACCCATTTCTTGCTGTTTCTATCCTTCCCAAAAAATTTATTTCTCTAGCAGAAGCATCACATAGACATCTACAAGACAGGACATTTTAATATTTTACATGTATGAAAATATTTGCCTTTACATAGTGTAACTGGAGAGAAAAAAAAACCAAAAACCTTTAATGACACTGTAATTGCAATGATGTCTAATAATATATAATACCCCTGAGGGAGAGATTTATTAAGAACTGTGAATAAAGAACATTGTTAGAGGGCTCCCCTTCAAGCATGTAACTCTCCCTTCACTTGAGTCAACTTGGTGGCATTAGCTCCATGTGAAAATGGCCCTGAGTTCCACCAGACAGGAATACAAGTATGGGTAAGGCCAATTCTACAGACCTTCATGTACTGAAAGAACCACCCTACTCCGTTGCCTCCACCATTATGCCTGGTATGTTCCAGGCCTACACTTGATAGATCTGCTTCAGCCCTTCTGAACGCAGACTGTGGCCACAGAACGCGGCCTGCAGAGGCTCTCACGGGGAATTACGTCATCCAAGTTCACACAGCGCCGCAGCAGACCATGCTCTAGTTTAGCAGAAAGGAGGGCACAGCAGCCTGAAATCCATGCTGACTTTTGCTTGCAGTTTCAACACCTGATTCAAAAGCGCTAAGTAAAGCTCCAAAGCTGGGTAAGCAACCAGATGCGCCCAGGAGCAACACCCAGGCACTGTTCTCTCGACAGTGAAGTACAAACACGGTGCTCTAACCCCACAACTGAATTGTTTATCATATTCTACTGACACTAACTTTTATTATTATAATCTGCTCCAACAGTATCTGCACACGTTTATAAGGTTGCTAACTGGCCTCCAA
>JAUBNY010001131.1:1661865-1677509 GCA_032275445.1 Crypturellus soui | reverse complement strand
TGCGCCCCTCTCCCGCCCGCAGTGGGCGCGGCCCGCGCTGCCCCGGGACGCAGGGGCCCTAGCAACGGCGCGCGGCACCGGCACCGGCACCCGCACCGGCACCGGCACCCGCAGCAGCAGCGGCGCCGTGTGAGCGCCTACGGCCGGTTCCGTTCCAGCGGCTCCCGGAAGGACCGTCTCTCCGGCGGGTTTAGTCAGCGGTGACTGAAGAGCGGTTAGTGCGGGGCTGCGCTGGCGCGGAGCAGCTTCACACTGGGCGGTTTCGGTTTGTTTTTTTGTTTGTATGGGTTTTTTTTCCCCCTTCCTGCTGGGTCGTGTAACCACTTGTCTGCCCCGCGCCGCGCGCGGCCGCTCCCGCCGTGTCACGGGCCTCTGCCGAGGTGCTGCGGCGCGAGGCGGAGGCCGCAGCAGGTAACCGAGCTCTTCAGAATGCTGGCGGTGAGGAGGCGTTTACAGAGCCAGATCTCTTGAGGGTCTGTTTTTAAAAGAACAAACTACTTTGTGGTTAAAAAGAAAAAAAAAAGAGAAGATCAAATTAAATTAGACCCACTGCCCCACAGGTTGTATAGTATTGTGAGGGTAGGATTGAGATCAGAAGCACAGCAATCTGACTTGCTTTGGTTTTACTGACTTATATTCACCATGGAAGTAGCCATAGTCTTTTACTGAGTTATTCTTGTTGCTGATGTTCGGAGGTTTTCTTCAGTTTTATCGATTAACCAGACTCTGTCATATTACTTAACTTCCCTGTGTGATACATTCCTTGGGACTTTATAGTTTTGAAGTCAATTCCAGTCTCACCTTTTTCTGAACAGACTCTTGACTAAAATAGACATCTCCTGAGAATATCTACAGCTTTTCAGAGGTAGTTAGAATAAATGCATTCAGTAGGCTTAGTTTAAAATTGTCCCATTCTTCTAAATAAAAGAAAAAAAAGGAATGTTGACAGTAACAGAAGTCTGTTAAATAACTTGGAGCAAGTAAGGTTGGCTGCTATTTTAACTGTAAGTTGATCAGGGTTGTTTCTTCTACTGCGAGGAGCTTCCTTAGAGGTAAGTTGTCATTTTAATGGGGAAAGATCATGGGCTTCTTTTACAAATACTATATGGACAGACAAGGAAAGAAAATCAGATGAAATATTTTTCAGGAAATCTAAGGAGTGGTAAAATTATCTTCTCCTGTGAAGTACAAGGTGTGGAATTTATAAAATTGAAGAATTTCCTGATTATTATGGACACAGTATTTTAAACTTATTTTGATTATAGCTTATATTATAAGTTTACTGATATGCAGTATTATAAGTATACTGATATTTTTTAATGCTCAAAGCTTTGTTAGACTTGTCAAAGAAAAAAGAAGTACAGCTATAATTTCTGCCCACAAGGAGGATCTCACTGACATTCACATGCTTGTTTGTGCAGGTAAGCATTTGTAGGAACGGACCTCAATTTTAATGAAAGAAGTTTTACACTAAACCAGAGGCAGAGCTGTCAAAGCCTTCCCCCTCCCAGGGAGCTCAGTGCAAACAATACTGGCCTTAGAAAGCACAATCTGTGGCCTGGCCTCCCTCCGAGGACCAGTGTGTGACAACACAAACACTTTTACCTACCTCCATTCCTGGGAGGGGGCAGCACTAATCTCTTCCAGAATTCTGCTTGTAGCTGCTGTTTGCCAAAAGCAGATCACGTTTACTTTTCTGATGTAATCTACGTTCTGAATCGCTGTTCCGAGTAGATTTTCCTCACCACCTGGACATTGAAATGTAAGCGCTAACAAAATGTAGTGAGAAACGAGAACAGGGTATTAAATACCCAGATGCCTGATTAGGAGAATTAAATAGAGGAGTTTCAGTTTGAATATTGAGCTAGTTTAAATACTGAATATTGATGCCTCTGAGACAACAGATGTGTCTCTAAATAATTGCTAGTGTAAATAAAACTGCAATAAGAAATAGTTTTTCTGGTATGAAGATCATCTTACAAATTCACAAATAAAGAAACATAAGCAAAACAAAAATGTAGAGGTCATGAAAGAAAATGTGCTCTTTCATATAAATCCATTTTTTTTTCTATAATATTTCTGTTTTTTCCTTACAATTATTCCATCCATGTACTGGGTATATTTTTATGACCTTCAGTAGTCATAGTAGTGTTGGTAATCAGATCAATCCTGACCTTCAAAGAAAGGTTATTTATTTGAGCACAGTTCCTACTTCACCTTTCCTGTTGTTATTAATGCACTTCCTGCATAATTATGATCATATATATATATATATAAGTCAAAATCAGTAAATATATTTTTTTCCAAATTACAAAGTACAAAGGGGACTAATTAAAGGGGACTAATTAAAGTGGACAAAGAGATTTCCTGGTCTTTGTTCAAAGTCACAAAATAGACTTGGAAATGAAAATCTCAGTCTCCTCTAATCCAAAGGCATTCAACGATTAAGTTTACAAAGATGCAGTAGGGTACATGATTTCTTATAGCCCAGAAAACTTCTAGTTGCATTTTGCCTTTGCTGTCGAAATGTGTTGTACAACTCTTTAGTATGAAACCTAGCTATTCAAAATATATTTTATTCTATTTGCACATTCAATTTGCAACATATTTACTAGGTTGTTAATTATGCTTTTCTAACAGGTATATTTAGGTGCATTTTTCAGCTTTCTATAAAAATATTTCTAAATATAGTCTGTGCAAAAATCACCCATTTCCTAGAGTTTGACTAAAAATAAGAGCGTTGCCAGTGAAATAACAAGGTTCAGCTCAAGTTCTCTCTCTACGCTTTATATTCCTCCAGGATTCTCTCTTGTAGAATCAGCCCATATATGTTTTTCACTTCAAAGAGCAACACCCCTCTCTTTTATAATAATCCATCTGCTCAGCGCCTTAGCAAAACCCATGCGCCGCTTTCCCAGCGGCGCCCACACCTGCTCATAGGCTGCGGTGTTTCAAGCAGCAACTGCCAGCCTGTCACAGGTCCTTACCTCCTCTCTCTCTCATCTTCAGAGCGCTGTCTAGGATTACTCCCGAAAATCAAATAGTCAGCAAGATGGCTTGTTATTTTTTTATATATCACTCAACATGTGCTTTGTGCTTGGTTTGAGTTCATTGCTGCTGTAAACATCTTTTATTATACAAAACAATGTGATTTTACAAGTTGCCGCAGTATGATGCTGGCGTAACATAGCGTTTAATATACAATAATTTTTTTTATAATCCTCATCACACCAAACACTCTCTGGGTGAAATTTAGCACTGATTCAAGCAGAAACCATCATACTTGGAGTATCGATGGATTGTCCTCAATTATGCCAGAGCTTAATGGGGCCTTTTGGTTCAGGCACATCTTTGAATGGCTTAAAGACAAGAGAATAATCATTTCAGAGTGTCTTTATCTGTTCAGTAATCAAGGCTTCAGAGGTTCTTTTCTGAAATAATCCTGTCAAGTTCCCATCTGTTCTCTGCCCTTGAGTAAGAGCAAACAGGGAGTCCCAGAACTTCAGCAGTTCAGAGATACACTTCTTTTTGATAAACAGACATCAAATCAGTAAAAAAAAAAAATTCTGTCATGTCACAAATGCAGACATGCTCTAGGTATCCCTCCTGGAGCAGGGGGGGTTGGACTAGATGATCTCTAGAGGTCCCTTCCAACCTCAACCATTCTGTGATTCTGTGTGTGAAGGTTATAGGATCAAGCCAGGCACAGCCTGAAAGAGAATGGAAATTTATATCTGCTGGTCAATTAAGTTCATGGGGTCACCCAGGAAAGAAAAAAAAAAAAAAAAAAAAAAAAACAAGCAAACTAACTAACTAAATAAATAAGCAGTTCACTTACTGCACACAAGCATTGACCACTCAGGCAGGGGTGTGTGAGCTTCTCATTACTTGCAGATGTTGGACATAGGAAATAAAAGAGAATTTAAGCTATCTGGTCAGGAATCCCTGAGAAGAAAATGGGAATGGAGAAAGCTTTCTATCCTAGTACAGTTGGGGGTTTTCCTCTGTACTTAATATTTCCTTTCGTAAAATAAGAGAAAAATTCTCAGTATCTGTTCCAGAGGAGATGGGGAGATTTTCATTTTGTTACTCTCCAAGCCCCATCCTACTTACAAAGAGAGCTGAACATTTATTCTGGTTATTAAACCACAATTTAGATAAGAAGAGACATTTTGACTAAGTACATCAGAGAAACATCACTCTTTATAAAAGAAGTGCCCTGGAATTAGCAAGTCCCTGAAGATTTGACAAGATTGTACCTTTCAAAAGTTCCATCTGCAGTTATGAAAGATTAAATTCACTATTGTCCTGCATTTTTTCACTTTTTGACTTGCTTGTTTTTTTGGTCACTTTGCTCTCATTTAAGAGGCTACGCATGGCTTAAGAGGATATGAATTTGGATTACAGAAGTGTTTCCTATACCTTTTTTGTCTCGAGGGAATAAAAGAAAGAGTCATGTTTGGGTTCAACCAAAAGTTCCAGTTTCCTTCTTGAGCCTTTATTAGCCTAACAGATTTACCCCTTCAGATTGTTTTCATCATTTAATCACAAATCACATATATCACACATGGGATGACATGACATTAATGACTTTTTCATAGTTATTGTTTATGCAGTATATTGTTATAATGAGTACAAGTCATAGGCCTACAATGTTAACAAGAATGTTTTTTTTTCCTTAAATATTACAGACCTAAAATGGAGTACAAATTTAACTTAATATTCCTGTGTTACCAAGTTCACCTCAGTTATAGCCCACTCATAGCCATTATATTGTAGATGAAAAAGGCACATATATAGAAGGAATATCCTGTTTTAAATCTAGTAAAGAAGTTGTGCAATAACATTTATATCAGTAATATCAATAATTTTATGAAATAATTCTTAGTAATGAAACACTACAAGAAGAGGGTAAAAACTATATAAACTTTCAATCTAATGTCCAAAGCATGACCTGAAAAAAACTGAATCCTAAAACATGAGGGAAATGGTAAAATAATTCAGTACTGTAGCAGAAGTACACAGAAGTGCAGGTTGTTGGTTTTCTATGTTTGCATAACTGTATATGAGAAAGAACCTACTGTTTCGCATCACTAAGAATAAGCTTTGAAATATTTATTAGTCAAGTAATACTTAACTAATACTTAATACTTAGATCTCTTTTCATCATCTCTGACACAACTAATATTGCAAAGAGTAATATTTTTACTCATATTTGGACTCCCCTGGAAGTATTTTTACTTAGATTTCCAATAGCCTTTTCACCTTTTTAAAGCTGCGGTCTCAAAAAGTACAAGAAAAGCACATTGTCAAAAAGAAAAGCATTTCTCATTTTCGTAATCTATCATTATGCATAAACATTTAAGGAGTAAATAAAAGTATGTCACTAATAGCAAAGCAGTGTAGAAAACAAGAAAAGCTGTTGCCAGAAAACAGATTTATTTTTGCTATGTATCACAAATTAAAACAATTCTAGAGTATGAAAGCATAAAGCATTCCAGAAGAAATGTCAAAATAGTCTCTGCAAAAACATACCTCTTCTCACTCAGGTATAGTCTGTTCCTGTTAGTGATGTAACTTTTCCCTGCAGGTTTCCAGTCTTGGAAGAGACACCTTGTCCCACTGCTGTTTACAGGGGTTGTCCCAAACAACCAAATAAACCAGAGAGATTTAAAGGGCCCTTACTGTGTCTGTGCTGTAGTTTCCAAAATCTCACATTTAAAAAAAAAAAAAACAAACTTTTCAGGGTGCCCTGCTTATATGGAGAAATGCATACCTTGGTGTAGGAAAGTTACTGAAACTGCTTGCTGCTAAATTTGGTAACAAAGAAAGAAAGGATAGCTATGGTTACACTTTATGTAAGCATGATTTGAAGTTTTGGCTCAAACTATGGAGAACATTTTTGGTGAATCCAGTAGATAATGTAATTTAAATTTCCTTATAATCTCAGGAGATTTGTTATGTCTAAGAAGCAATAGTGACTCCATGGTTGAGTAGGTTTATTATATTAATTATGGCAGAAAACAAAGACCCCATTCAAAATTAGGATCCCACTGTGATGCAGCTGCCCAAGCATATACTAAAAGACCAAGGATCTCCAGTGACTCCACTGGTGACTGTTGAGTGCAGAGATCCTGCACAGAGAGCAGACACAGGTGCGTGAACCCGGCCTGCTCACACAGTCCTGGGAGGGCAGCAATATCACAGGTTCCCCCAGTTTTAGCACCCCTTTTTCTCTCCAGAATAAGCAGGTGGCCTCCCAAACTGTTTTTTCTCGTAAAGGATCATACCGTGTGTTTTCCTGCAGAGTAAGGTCCCCTCTGAGGTGCAGAGATGAGACTCCAGGAGGGCAGGACAGGTGAGAAGGAAACCGACTTCTTCCCAAAATGGTTTTATCTGCTCTCCTTTCTCTGATGCTTTCTCCACACGGACACACTTCAGTCCTTATGTCTGTTCTCTCCCACTCCCATTTTCAGTCCCGCTCCTGTTGTGCCTGTTTCATCCTTTCCTTGCAGTTCCCGCGCTGTCCACGTGCCCATGGCCGGGGACGTTTCCCCCGCGACGCTTCTGCTGATCCCTGCAGCCCCAGCCACCTTGGGTTGCCGCTCACAAGGGCTGCTGAAACTCCCAAATCTTCTGCCTTCCACCATCTCGCTCTGAGATCTATGGATGGGAGCGCACAACAGAGCTGATAGGTGTTGGCATCGGCTGTGTTATTAATATTTGCATGCTAAAGGATCATTACGCAAAGAAAGCATTTAGCTCCCCCTTCAAATAGATAGAGGACAGAGAAGAAATACCCCTCCAACATATTGCAGAGATAAAGTGCTTGTAACCAAAGGAGAATAATGTAACAACATTCATCCTTCCTAGGAAATTATAGGAATAAATTACCCAGGAGAACTATTACTAGTATGTCTTTTGTGCCCATTCAGTATACTGTCCTACACTAACCTTCAGGGAATGGATATCGCTAATTAAACTCCCTTCTTTGCAGTAACTTAGTGGAATGCCATGGCAGAAACTAAAGAGAGAGTATGTGTTCAAGAAACCATGTTTTGAAAAAGTTTGTAAGAAACAAGCACAAAAACAGCAGAAAAATCCAGGCCAAGTTTCACAGATAAAATCCTGATTTCACTGATGGCAAAATTTCCTTCTAAGTATGAAGAAAGCGGGATTTTGTCTGAGAATTCACAAGATTGCTTTTCTCCTTGGCAGTAGATTTTGTGGCCTTTGCCCATGAGTGCGTGTACTCAGGGGAGAAGATCCTGACTTGGGCTTTGCTTTTTCGTTCATGAGCAGGTAGGGCCCCAGCTGAGTCAGATGTGTCCCTGTCTTTATGCTCAACCCAATCAGAGAAAATAAAACTGAGGGCCCCAGTTATTTGGGTTAAGCAAGGGTTGCTAAACCCCACCAAAATGGGGTGCTGCTGAATTTCATTAGCTTTGCAAAACAATGATTGTCATAATAAATTTGCAGTATAGCAAAAGAAAAGAGAAAATAACTGAATGGGGTGGGAGAGAAAATGGAGGCAGACAAAAAGAGATAAAAAAGGAAGAAAAGTATGAGAAGGAATATTAAGTCTGTAGGGTTAAAAGGGGGCATTTCTTGCAGAACAATATAAAAGAGGGAACAAAAGAAAGATACATTTAAATTAGAGGATCATTTTCATTGTGACAAAAGACGTCTGAAAGGAAGATTTCTGAAGAGAGCTATCAGAGAAGGAAAAGAGCAACTGTCTTAAGTAACTTACACATAATGTGCCATCACCCCAGATTTAAAATGTTGTACTTGGATATAACATAAAAATAAGTGCAGACATCATCCCTAGCAGGGTCAGGTATCTGCATGGTTATTCCTCTTTATTATAGAGCTTGATTGGTGGTCCTTACCAACAATTTTTGAAAGGGACTATAGTACTGGAAGCAGAAGAGATATGATTAAAGGTAGTTGTTATATGTAGACACTTACTGGTTCAGATATTCCTTGGGACTAGATCTGCTGTTTGCACAAACGGACTCAATGAGGTTCTTTCATCTTAGTTTGATGGGTAAAACAGTAGTACTCAATGCCAATTAAAAATTCTCATAGTCTCTTGGAAAAAAAAAAAACAGTATTTCACCATAAATTAAAATAATCATTTCATGAGAAGCAAGATATTTATTTAAAACATTGGAAAGTCAATTGAACATTTCAGATGTGAAACTGAGTTTAAAGAGAATCAGCCTTGGTCTAAAGGCAGAGAGAAATCAACCATCTCTGTTTTGTGAGACAAAAAAAAAAATGCTTGAAAACATTAAATTTCTCTCTCTAGGTGGATCAATCATGCATATACAAAATATGCAGAACATACAATAATACAGCCATTAAGATATCAAAGCACATTCTGCAATGGCATCTCAGTTGCTGGAGCTAAGAAGAAAAAGCTTTTACAGTGAGATTTGCATTAAAATCACTTCAAGTAGTCACTTCTTTATGCTACTGAGGTTTAATATGTTTTTATTGTTGTCTAGCACCATAGACATTTCTCATTCTAGCTTCTTCAGTCAAAACAAACCAAAAATAGTTTGCAAAAAATTAAACAAATTTTTCAAGTCTGGTTATTAGCTACTTTTTTTTTTCAGATGCAAAGTGGCCTCTTGCTGATTGTTACTTTCATGAAGCAACGTTTTATTCAATAGGTGCACACCTATAAATACAATACTATAATTTTCTTTGCTTGTAATTTCTTACAGTGCAAGGTTGCTGGTGTAAGTGTACCTATGGGAGGTTCACCTTTCTGTCTTGTAAGAGTGAGGAAAAGGCACTGTGGACACACATGATTAAAGAACATCTATTTTAATTCTCTGAGCCTAGAATAATTCCTGATTCATGGTACTAGCAATAAAAGGAAATGAAAGAAACAAGCTGTGAAGAAATTGGAGCATTTCAAGGCTGAAACACTGGAAGTATCAGAAGCTACAGGAAAGGCGGAAAGAACACTTGAGTGTACATCTGGAAGCAGTAGGTGTTATTAGAAGCAGCTAACCAGAAGGAGACTTTCTTTCTGAAAATAGCAAGTTATGATGCATTTGGAATATTAGATTATATATTATATAATAGATTCCAGCAAATCAAGCAGAGGACAGCCATGAAACTTACCAAAAAAGATTTTTAAAAAAAGGAGAATTACACTCTAGATAAAAAGAGTATATGAAGTTATATTCATTGAACATGATGGCTCAAAAGTAGTTTGCAGCTTATAAAGTTGGAGAGTCAGTTATAGCTCAGTATATGTCTACCTCCATAAGACATGGCATTTTTCTGTCCTAGGGCATGAGCTAGTTAATATTTTTAGATTAAAGAAAACAACTTGCCATTTTGAAAGGTTGTCTTAGCCCCCACTTCTCACTAGAACAAAGAACACACACAAATAATACAGAATTGGAGACCTAGAAATTCACCCAAGATGGGGCAGTGCAGAATTTGCCAAGGAACATATACTTAATGAAGTATTGGATCAGATGGGGCTGTGGTACCTTTGATATGACCAAAACCTGAAATATCACATGGCAAAGATATTGGAGGCAAAAAAAACTTGCAGAGCTTTAAATCAGAAACAAGCAGTAACAACCCAAATACTGCAGATAGGAGAAGCTGAGGTTTAAGCAAAGGCTTGCAATAGTTTGAGAGACAGTGCAAGCACCAGGAGTCTGAACACCAGGAAGAAGCTGCATGCAGACAGAACCTCTGCTTCAGGGGAATGTCCTCATGAGAACAGAGGCCACTTGCGGGAGAAGATCGTGTGTGCAAAGGAAACCAAGGGTGCTGCAAGGATGAGATCAAACAGGACACACGTTGCCTTCAGCTAGGCACAGTGCATGACTCCTGTTATTCCTAAGCACTCAGCTATAACCCCGTGAAAAAAAAAAGTTATAAAAAGATAAATTGGTAAAAATGACTTAGAAAAGTGATTATGTTTCTGTTAGTAACTAGCTACTAGACATAAGTACTAAAACAGGAGAAACATCCTGGAATGTTTTTCTCATTTTCAATGGCAGTACTAAAGATGCTACAGCTGAAGAGCTGATTGTACATTCAGAAGCTTATTAGCTTCACCTCTTCATCCAATACAGTGGTATGTGACAGGGCATACAATTTACAGGATATGCATTTGAGCAAATGACACTGAAGTTCAGATTTAGACATGCCACTACTAGTTGTCATCGTTCCTAATTGTTGTTTGTAGCAATAAAGCAGATATGAGAGGACATCTGCAGAGTCTGTACAAACTAAATGAAGCTTTCTACTCCAACATCTCCAACATGTTCTACCCAAACATCTCACTGAAAACTATAACAAAAAAGCAACTACCTAGAAAGCTGGTAACAATAGAAGCCGAAAATAACGTGGATGTGAAAAACATTTGTGAGAAAAAAAATCTGCTTTAAAGTTCCAAAAGGAAAAAAGAAAGAAACAAATGCTCTAGTGTTTTGCTTGAAAATTTTTTATTTGGAAGGAAACGTATAACACTGAAAAAAAAAAATCAAAATTTGGTACATTACACTTAATGAAAAAGTGATTTTTCATCTCTCAGCAAGATTATCACTGATAATTCAGTTAGATCTGTGAATCTGTCTGACACTAAGCAGACATTATTAATAATGTACTTAATAATTTGTCCGTAAGCATAAGAAATCCTGTGTCAAATTGTTTAAGTTTCACTATTAACCTGGTTGGGAAAGGTCTTGGTGATACTAGGAGGTGGGTTTTAAGAGGCCTAGGCTCCTGGTCTCTGTGAACATAACACGCGCTGTCAAGCAGATGCGCTTGAAATTGTATCCTGAAGTAAAGGTAGAACCTTGGCTCCAGAATAATCCCGGAATAACACCAAGGACACTACTGGGACTTTTGTCATTTTCAAAGGCTTTAGAATTAAACATAGATTGGAGATGTTCTGGGTTTCATTCTACTAATGGCACTATCTACAGTGACTGCATTCAAATTTCTACGTGTCTCTGGACTTTATGCACTGAAAGACGTATCTTAAAAAGCAACTGTGAAGAGGGAGTGGTAGCATGCATAGGTAAAACTTCGGAATAACACACAGAGTAGTGAATGCCATCCAGTAAAGAAATAAAATATGTACAAAAGGAAAGTCATATGCTGGGGTTTATTTCCATCCCAATCCATCTGGCTTTCATTTGGGTATGTCACTGTGTAGCAGGTACCTGCGCTGCCCAGGTGAGGCTGGCAGTGCACCAGACTGCGCTTTATGAACCTGGACATTACAGGAGAGTTTGAGTTTTTTTTTAAAAAGAGAGAAAAGGATATGGAAACATATGATGAGAACCATGCTATGTAATGTTTTTCATGTTAATTAATTTTCATTAGCCTTAGAAAGAGAAACCAAAAAAATCACTATTTTTTGTTTTTAATTTCTACTCTGTAAAAGGCAAGTAATCCAAAGTTTAAATATTTAGTAAGTGCAAGCATTAGTGTAATATTAATTGCATCCAAATTACAGTAAGCACGTAAACAATAAGGTATCCTGACAGTGTTCTAATATTTATTTTTGTAAACAGGTGTACGTGTGAATATCATTGACTATACAAGCAGTATTTACATTCAAATTTATATGTCTGTTGGCAGGCTTAAAATAAAGTGTGTGTTGGCAGGATCAGAAACTCTGTCAGGCAACTGTACCATCAATTTTGCTCTAAGTTTCATTATTTTTGTAGCTTGTGCAACAGTTCAGATATGTTGCTGAACTGCTAAATATATGAGAACAAAATGTGCAATTAAAATTTGTGTTTGTCTCTACTTTTGATTTTTGTATGCCATCAGGTATTGTGAAAAGAAGCAAATCAACAGAATATAAAACACCTTGTTTTTCCTATCACAACACAATCACACACACAAAAATTTTGGAACCCCTGAGTAGAAAAGTGAAGGACTTCTACCAGTCTGCATGAGGAAAACTTTAAAATGAGCTTGATGGCAGCATGATACCAGCAAATGGACTACAAAGTCAGTTACAGAAGCAGACCAGTAAGAATTTTCCTTAGCAGCTATTAGCTCTTCCTTCTGAACACAACTTTGCAGGCATTATCTTCTGTGAGCATGGAAAAACTCAGAGAACAATAATAAGCAACTGAAGAAAATGCCTTTTGACTGATAGCCAGGGACAACAGCCCTTCTCCTGTGATGAGATGGTTGTATGAGACAAAGGACAAAAACTGCTACACTTCATCATTAAAAAAGCGTGTCATTTATCTCTGCAAAAAATGTGTCTGCTCAGTAGGATATTGATCACAAGACAGAACCCACCACCTCCCAGGAGGAGGATACCACTATCCATAGAAAATTTGACAAATTGCTGTTTGTCAAGATAGTTGGCAAATGTATAGCTTAAAGAACCGGGTAATTTTGAGCTATGTCTACAACACCAGGAAAAAAAAAAAAAAAGACATACTCAGAATATTCTTGGCAGATCTTAAATTATGCTTCGATGATGACTATTTCTATTTCTGGGTGAAAAACTGAGGATTTGGAAAATGCTCTCAAAAGACACGTGTGCTTCTTGCATGGTTGGCACCATGTTAGGAAACCAGGCCAGGCCAGCAGAGCAGAGGTTGGCTGGCGCAGGAAACGTGCTGGTGGCCTGGAGAAGCCTGAGAGGAAAATGAAAGGGTTACAAGTCAAGACAGAGCACCCTGGTTCGGAGTAGAGAAGGGGGTTGGAAGAGGCATTAAAAGGTGTGGGAGTGTGGGCCTGGGGGAATGCCATCAAAGACACATTCTGCTCACTCACCCTGCAATTTCTGGGCTCTGCTGCAGTGCTCTGGCAAACTGGCCACAGAAGGAGAACAGCAGCTAAGACGGGTGCATATCCATGCCCTGAGCACAGCCCACATCCTCAGAATAAGGAATACCAGTGTGAATGCTAGTACCATATGGGCAACATCATGAATCTATATATACCAATCCCTTTTAAGGCGGGCATGCCAAAAGTAAGATGCGTAACAATTTAAATTTAGTGACTTGTTTCTAATCTGTATTGAAAGCAACTGTTGTAGTTGCCAGAGAAATGCTGCCATCTCGTCTAGCAATTGTCATGATTAGTGAATGAAAGGATACATGGCTCCAGAAGTAATTACTACATTAACAAAGTGATTTCCTCTAAAAGCAGACAGGACAGCCTTTGATCTAGCAGCAGTGTATCTATCTTCCCTGTCCTGCACTGACCTTCTCATTTCTGAGTCCGGTAGAGTGGAACACACTGGTTCATCAGAGAGCTCCCAGAGGCTCCAAGCTTTATCACAGAAGATTGGTCCTGCCTGAATATCCCTAAATGATACTACGCAACAAATATGTAGAAAAAAAAAATTTTAAACCCACTATGCATCACCAAAATGACATCACTAAGAGTCTATGTAGCGCTAAAACTGCTTTCTTAGCATATAGATTTTCAAACAAAATCTTACAGAAAGCAGCAAAACAAATGAAATTTTAAAAGTTTAGTTCGTAACATGTCTGAGTTTTCATATTTGCATGATTTGACTGTTTAACCAATTATGCTGAAAGAAACCTAAAAGACACAAAGTGCTTTTGCATGAGCAGCAATGTGAGGCACTTCAGCACAGAAGGAATTTATATGAGAAAGTTCAGGCAGACTGATAATCAGGAGTGCTAGAATAAAAGGCAATGCTCTGAATGCCAATGAAGTATAATGTAACACCAATGTTCTGCAGCTGATTCACAAATATTACCATGTAAATATGTCTTAAGTTATATGTAGCATGAAGACTGGGAAGTGCAACTCTGGGTCCTTGCTTCAGTAATCTTCAGTTAAGCATGTAGTACATCTGTTTTACATCACCGTGAATTAGCTTACTTTGCGATGCTATAGCTATGAATATGAGAGTGTTTGGGTGTAAGGGCTTATGTAAATGCATCGGCACCCCATATGTATACAGAGCATGTACTTATTTGAGAACTAGTGTCACACACCGCTGTGCACGCACATGTATGTATGCTATGGGTGTTTATTTTATATAGGGCTTTGCTGGCGTACATGCAACAGCCAGGCAACCCTTGCGCGACAAACCCACACGGTGGTAACAGCTATAGGAGCTAGCTGAGTCCTCACGTACGGAGCCTGTGCAGCCCTATCGGCCAGGGAAGCATGAGGCTGAAGCTGCTGCAGCATCTTGCTTGTTAGCGATGCTGCTGCTGCCTTCTCAAGGATAGCAAACTGCCTGTCAGCACCTGGATGAAAATCAGCTGACTCAGATTCAATCTGGCCAAAAG
This sequence comes from Crypturellus soui, assembly GCA_032275445.1. NCBI lineage: Eukaryota > Metazoa > Chordata > Aves > Tinamiformes > Tinamidae > Crypturellus > Crypturellus soui. The sequence goes on along the minus strand of JAUBNY010001131.1, from coordinate 1,663,218 downwards.
GAAAATGATGATGGCTGGGGCGGGGAAACGTTTGAAACTGGGGTGTAACATCTTTACCTATCTTTGGTACCATCTTGGCACTCTCATCTAAAATACCACCCTGCCTTGGGTTTCTATTTTTTGTCAGCATCAATGACTGATCAAGTAATGGCTGACGGCAAAAGTACTGTCCTCTGTAACCAATGTCCTCCCGGGGCAGACCTGGCTATTGCAATCTAAGTGCTTTTTGCTGCCAAAGCAGATTAGCAGTAACTCACTGAAGCCGTAGCAAGCATATGGGGTGTGGGAAGACACAGAGATGCCAGCCCCGGCAAAGCGCTCGTTCCCCTTCAGCGGTAGCAGCCTCGCAGCCCCACACGCTTGCCCTTTATTTCTTCCCCGGGCACAAGCCCGGTTCCGACCCCCAGAGTCCCTGTTACTCCTGGGAGTAAAGGTGCCGCTCTGCAGCAAGCCGGCACGCTCAGCGCACGCCAGCGCAACCCAAAGGGTGAAAGCCCGAGGGCTCCTCAAGTGCGCGCGGGTAGGACTGCACCTACAAAGCCTGAGGCGGCTCGGGTGAGCGGCGCCGGTGCCCAGCGGCGCCAAGGCCAGCAGCTTGCAGGGCTGCGCTGCAGCAGCCGCAGTGCACGGGCCTGCGCGCACTCTGGAAGCATGAAACAGACCAGGGCAGCGCGTAGCACCAGCTGCCCAGGAGCACAAGGCCCTGCCCTGCCCTGCCAACAGCCAACGGGTCAGTAGGAGGCTGAAAAACGCCGGACAGTGCAGGCAGGCGGCCCAGTGAGCCGAGAGGGACCCCTGCGTGTCCCCAAGGAAGACAGTGGCCGCCGGGGCCCGCCCTGGGCGAGGAGCCCTGCCGCGGTTGCAGGTGCGTGTGGCACGGGAGCCCCCGGGCTGGCACGGGTGCTCCCCGGCCTCCCTTCAGCGTGCACATCCCCAGCCTCCTCCGAGAGCAGCGCTTCCCTCCACGGCAGGGCACCCCGAGCGCCTCGCGTGGTAAATAACGGGTATTTACGGAAACGTCAACCCAAAAAAAAAAAAAAATCCCGCGTCGCTTGGAAGCGTGTGGTTGTGACTATTTATAACGCGAGCGGCAGCAGGAGGAGGGGGAACGCAGAATAAAATAAAAATCCCTCCTGGCAGCCGGTCTCCTTTCTCCACCTCCCGGCAGCGCGAGGCGCGGGGGCTGCGCGGGGGCGCACGCAGGGCCGCGCCGCGCTGCGCGGCCTCCCGGGGTCACCTTGGGCGAGCAGCGGAGCCGGCGCCCGCGCCGCGGCCTCGCCCCGCCCCCGCGTAACGGCCGCGCCGGGGCGCGGGGCGGCGGTTGCCCCGCGCAGCGCGGGCCGCGCGGCGGAG
>JAUBNY010001131.1:1635831-1661765 GCA_032275445.1 Crypturellus soui | reverse complement strand
CCGGCCCGGCCCGGCCGGCGGGGGAGGAGCCGCGGGCAGGTGTCGGTGCCGCCGCTGCCGCCCTGCGGCTCCCGGGCGCCCCGGCCCCGGTCGCGCCCCGGCGCCGCCGCCGCCTCCTACTCCCGCAGCGCCGCGCGAGGAGCCCCTGCGCCGGCTGAAATGGAAGACAAAGGCGGCGACCCGGCGGCCTCCCCCCGCGTGTCCCGGGCTCGGCTGCTCCCTGCAGCCCTTTTTATGGCCATAGCTACTGCTGTCCCAGCGCAGAGGTGCCCCACTCGCTGCGGAGGGGGAAACGGGCTCTATATTTAGTAAGTTTCCTACTTTCCTACTTCATTTCCAGTTGAAAACTTTGGGTCTGTTTGTGGTAGGTAGAGACAAACAGACTGGAGACTGGGCAGGCTCAGCGTCCCCCAGCCCCTTGTCACTGGAGCCTTAAGATGGGGAGAAGTTAATCTTTTAAGTTCCTTTCCACTATTTCCTGCAGCATGTTTACTCTCCGTGCGCACAGGGCTGGCCGGAGCGCCCAGGTGGATCCCAGGGCTCTGGGGGTGCCCCGCATGGGGCCTCGCTGGGTGCCAGGGGCTGCGGAGCCTCCTTGGTGGGTTCGCTACCCCTCAGTTCTCACATCTGATTCATGACTGTAGGTTTCACCATCCAAATGTTTTACAAGCGTCTGAGTGTTATTGTTGAGTGTTTTTGCTTTTGTGTTCAGCTCTGTAATTAAAATAATGTATCTCTGACAGGCAGTGCTTTAATCTGCCTCTAAAGATACATGCGTGCATGTATATATTACCTGGAGAGAGGCAGAGGCAGAATAGGTAGCCTGAAGTAATTCAGATGACAAAACACTGCATTTTGTGCTTCATAGCATCTGTATTGCTCTTATTTATGTGGTTAAATAACATTAAATCATACATAATTTTTACGTCCTTTTAAATTAATGAGGCAGTGATTTGCCTCAGAACTTTTCTCTCTTGCTTTGTTAAAGAGCTTACTTTTAAAGTGAAGATGATGCTAGAGGTATCATGTTCAGATGTTTAATTACTCAGTATATTTAGCAGTAAGAAGCTCTATAGTGATACAACTTTTGTAGCCAGGAGAAGAAATTGATCCTCATTTGACACTCTGCTGGGAAAGACGGGATTCATTTACCATGTAGAATCAATAGCATATGGATGCTATACACATAATAAAGTGCTAGAAGCAATAGATTTACTGGCAGCTGGAAAGTTGATATGTAAGCTGCTCATCCAGTATGTTGCACATAAAAGCTAAGGAAACATGAAACGTGACTGAGCTTCACTATTCCTGATGTATATTTGCCTCGACTAGCCAATTTTCCCGCTGCTGTGTGTTAGTCGTGTCATTAATAGCGTCTATTCCAAACCCCAGGACGCTTAAACCTGCGTGAGGTGGTAACAGGAAAGTGGCGGGTACGGTGGCAGGCTGGGGCTCGCGGTGGGTGTTGTGGGCGCTGAGGCCTTGCGCCACCCACTGCCCTTATGGCTCTGCTCAGCTTGTCCTCGCAGGGCAATGCAGAACCCTGACTGTGGCAAGCGCAGCCTCCTGCCCTCCTCCCCAAGGCTTCACCTTCCCACCTTGTCTCTTCAGGGATTTTTTTACTTCCCTAGGGCTATCCAGAGGAATAAAAATGATTGTATATGAATGAACAAAGCTCTTGCAGTATCTCTAGGCAGAAGATGAAGGTGGATGAAAGACAGATGCCAATTTTTTATGAATGTAGAAGTTTTTAAAAGCATTTAAAAGTAAAAAGCTTCTAACGTAGAAAAAGCTTCTAACAAGTAAGTTTTAAAAACTTAGTCACCAAAAAGTGAGTCGGGCTTAGAGGGGCAAGATGTATGTATGTATGTATGTACAGGATGGCCCAGTATAGCCTTTAGTTTGTTTTCCCTCTATGCCATTCTTTTCCAGGCTCTGCTAATATACAGGAGATATAGGAATTTTTCTTTTCTTTTTGTTTTTTTCTTTGAGTATTTATCTTAACTTTTAGCAACTATTGTAGGAAAATGTTAGTTTTAATTTTTTTATCTTTTGTTAAAGTAGCACACAAGAAATGATTACAACAGATATCCGAGTTCAAAAAAGGTCATGTAGTTTTCTTAATGTGATAAGATCACTATTAATCTTACATGACTTTTGCTAGGACTTTTTCTAAACAGAATGAGTGTTAGCCTTGCAACCTGAAGTTCATAGCAAGTGCATTTGCTTAGAAATTACTTTTTAATATTTCTTACCATCCTGAATGGGAGGAAGGAAAACCCTTTTTTCCCTAAGATTCAAGAATAAATTACCTTGGATATTATCTTTTTCTTTTTAATCACCAAATTGAGTTAGGGACCAAGTGATTAGAATGCTCTCTGTGGTGACTGAAGGATTTAGGTTCTTTTTCCTCTTTCAAGTAGATCTTGAAGCTGGGCAATTCAGGCATCTGAGCTGCATCTGTCAGGATTTTGTTCATCCTTGCCATTGTTTCTGTATCAATATGCAGTAGTGAATGGCTTTTAAAATTAATTTTTAAAATTAAACTATATCTGTTTTTCAAAACATAACTTTCTACGCATTCGTTTTATCTGGTAAGCGTATCTCCAGCTTCCATTGCACAGGCAACTATTTAATCTAACACATCTTTACTAGATTGAAATTCTGTGGTCTTTAAATAGCCAAGTAGAGTATTTGAAGTGTATTCTGTGTTTGAGTTTTATGTTCATTCACTACTCCCACTCTTCCAAGTGTTCCTACTACAATATCTTTGGTATGACAAGAGTTCCTATTATAGACGATTCTTCCCTTTTCAACTGACATAATTATTCTGCAAATGGTGTTTCTTAAAAATGTGCTTGTCAGGAAGATGCAGCCACCTTAATGTTCCTTTGCCAGCAGAGCTTAACCTCTTGGACACCCTCTCTTTTAGGCTTGAATTTTTGGGGATTTTTCTTATTTTTCAAGTCTATTCAGTGTGTTCACACCACAAGTTTGTTTCATCTAAGGACTAGATGAGACCAAGTTCTGTTACTGCTGACCTTGGTTACACTGAAGTCAGCGAATTAGAGGTGAAGAGCTCCGTGCCCGCTGTTGTGCCAAGCCTGCCACTTCCCTGTTGCTTTTCTTGGGACCCTGTTTCAATGTTTTTGATTTGGATGTAGCTTTGTTCAATGGCATATTTTTTTCTTTCCAGTGATGCTGACTGTATGGATAACATCTCAAAAACAATGTTTTTAAACCTTCTTTCCTTCTACTTGTGGGCTTGATCAAGTAGGTTTCAGCAATATAAAATTTCATCTTCTGAAAATCAAAAACAGTTATAATTAATTGCTGGAATAATACTTCAAAATTCCTTTAATGCCATTGCCAGATTTCTGGGGTGACTGCTGCAAGGCCCCATAAGCCCAGCAGTAAGCACCATCTGAAAAGAGGCATGCTGTTATTTTGCAACTTGCTTTAGTCAAAAACAAAGCAGTTATTCCCAGCTAGCAAGGAGAAAGGCTAGCATCCAACAAGTAGTAGCCACCTAGTAGCTTAACAAAAGGGTCAGGAGGACCGCTTAAAGTGTTAAGTTGGTTTATTTAGTTGTTGTACTTAGCCTCTTGTTGCAGGTTCAGGCTGTTTTAAAGACAGAATATTTTAAATTAATAGGTACAGAGAAAAAAGTAGAAGTAGAAAGAGGTGGGTGAAAACTTGAAGGACACAATGCAGCAAGTTCGTTTGTTGGGGCCTCCTGTGCTGAGCAGGAGGTTGCCTGGGATTCTTTCCCAGTTAGTTAAGCTCTTCCATAACTCTCACATCTCTCTTTTGGAGAGAGCTGTGGAAAGGGCTTTGGAGGCCTGTCAGATTTCTGTGTTTTGCCAGCATCCTTACTGTAGCCCTGAGGAAGTTCATGCTTTACCCCAAGCTTTTTTGTTTGTTTGTTTGTTTTTTGTTTTTCCTCCCCCCCCTCTTCTCCTTGAGCTACACTGGTTAGTTTAGTAAAGGATATAAGCTCTGCAAACCTTGTGTCTCTGCTAGGAAATAGGTGGGTTCTGGATCCAACTACAGCCCACTTTATTAATCAGGATTTCTGGTCAGCTCAGCTCGCAAAGTTCTGGGTGGTGGGAAGCTTGAGTCTGTAGTTTATTTCCTGTAAACTTGTGAAACTGTTAGCAGCCCAGCTTAGAGACAAGGCTGCTCTGCAGCTGCTCTTGAGCTGTGCCTTTGGTGCAGGTGCGAGATGTTACTTCGTTAGCACTTCTTTTGTTGCAGTTTTGCTTTTCTATCCCCTACCACTTTCTCCTGTCTGTGTGTGTTGCACCAAATATTCATGTAGCAACAGGTGGATTGAATTTAACAACTGAAGTAGGTTTTAAAAAACAAGGAGCAGGAAAGACTGTTTAAGCAGAACCAGCTTCCTGCTCCAGGTCAGTGCATCTGGACAGGCAGTGGTGCTCATGCAGCTGAGATGGCCCAAGCTGAGGGGATGGCGGCTGGTGCGGGGAGGGCTGCGCCGTTGTGCGCTCAGGCTGTGCTCACTCTGTTCCCGTAACGCACGCTGTTTTGCAGCATGAGGTAGCAATAATTCTGAGGGAATGAGGGACAGGACAAAGCAGCAGCAGAGCTGTCAAGAGGTAACCCAAGTGAGAAATGTGTCGTCTTGAGGGATGCGAGACTGAAGCCAGAGAGATCCCCTGTGTCCCCAGCACGCTCGGTGCCGTGCACGATGCTACCGGCCTGTGCTGCTCCAGTGCAAAGCAGTGTCGGGGCCCTACTCTGCACCAGTACAGAGCAGTTGCTGCTCCAAATCCTTCTGAGCTGCTCTTTGGGTAGCAAGGTGGACACAGACAGATGGAAGACACAAGATAGAAATGAGACTGTTGATGTCTATGAGTGGAGAACTGGAGGGTGTGTTTATGCGAGTGGTTTTGCCAGCACCGCTGTGCAGGAGCTATGGAGGTGGCTCTGCGTATCATGCTTGGGATCAGCACGAGTGGAGGCCAGTCTACTCAGTACACCATCAAGGCTGCCTTTATTTTACATCCTGTTTGCTCTTTCTTCAGTGTAAGGACAGAGTAATGTCCGCTGAAAGTGAGGTTGCACAAAACAGCTGAGCCCATCTGGTGGCTCCTACTGTGCAAAAGTGTGCTTTTATTCCCGCTCCTCTCACCTGTCACAATTCTAGGGCTTCTCTGCTCCTTTCCTGAGCTGTTTCACATAGACAGAAAAGTAGGTGTTTTTTACCCCTCTGGCTTATCTTTTATCAGCTTTTTTTGCAAGCTGAAGCAATTCACTAAGTGTCACTTGGCAGGAGACACGTGCAGAGGAAGCAGCAAGAGCAGTGTTGGCAGGGAAAAGATGAGGTGGAAAGGAAAGGGACTCTCTCCCAAGCATTTAGCTCTGGTTAACTCAGTTTCCTGAGTCTCACCCTGCTAAGTTCTTGGAGCTGTGGTTGCTCTAAACCACCCTTTTCCTTTGGCTTGTGTTCATCTAAGGATTGACTATAAGACTTGCAGCTCTCTTCAGTGAGAGCTGTTGGCACCTAGCTCTTAGACTGCTAGAAATTGCTTTATTCAAGCATTTATAGTTATGTGAAGATACAGTAAAGCATTGCTCATTTCCATCACCATGCTTGTCTTATCCTGCTGGTCTTTAAGACTAGTATTTTAAGAGTTTTTGTTTAGCTTCCTTTTGTATTTAATTTCAGTTCTCTTGTCAATTTGATACTCAAACCAAGTGTACTTTTTTATTTCTTATTCTACAATTATTCTACAATCCTCTGCTCAGAGAACTTCCTCTGTGTTCACAGAGAGCTTGTCTCTTATGGCATGATGAGTTCTCATGTATATTCCCAGATAAAAAAAAATAGTTGTGTGCATATGGATAACAGGAGTAACAAACCATGTATATGGTCATAGTTGATTTTAGCTGCTTATGGGCTCACTGTGTGGCCACTTACTATTTTAATAGGTAGTGAAGGTGTAAAATACACTGTTTAGAAAACAACTGCATTTCTTAGGACTAAACAAAACTGCCATCTCTGTGTTTCTTTACCTTGAGATATCATCTCTCTGTAGCTTGGAGATTCTTGGAAAGCCTTTCAGAGAAGCGTGGAGTTGCATAAATGCACTGTGTGTGCTGGAGACAATTGGGTTTCCAGACTCTGAGAGAAAACAAAAATCTCTTCCATGACCTGGCTCTTCTGTACCAGAGAACCCTGCCGGGTATTTTGAGCCAACTTCTCTCCATCACAACAATAGAGAACTAATATTTCACCCTGCATTGATTTTTCTGAGAGATGAAATCTGCCTGATAGACTAGGTCTGAAACAGTAAGACACCTTATCTGTGTTGATCAAACAAGAAACCTAGAAAATCCTCCTTCCACACTGTAAATTAATGTCTGGTCTGCTGTGTCATGTGTAAAGATGAGCATCAGTTTTGTAATCCATCTGCCTCTTTTTAACCTTTTTTTTTTTTTGTTAAAATATGGTTGTGTTTAAACAGAGGACCTTAGGAACTTGTTTATTTTGGTTCATTTGATTTAAGCTGCTTCCAGCAAGTACATACTTTTTACCCTCCTGCGCTTGCTGTTAGCTCCCATCCACAGGACTCCACTCTTGCAGTGCGGTTCAAGAAGCTAAAACCAAGGAAAAGTGTATTTCTGGCAAAGAAGGAAACTTTAAAGATAGAAAAGATTCTTATTTTTCCTGCACTTGGAATCTGTTTGCTCTTCCCTCCCATGAAATGACATAATTAAGGGTGTATGCGCTCATATAAATCAGGAGGTAGATGGTAATAATAATTAAGATTACTTAATTAAGGTAGCTTTTGATTCATATGGTATTAGATGTGAAACTCTGTCTTAGAGCAGGTAACAGTGATGTTTGTATATTTAAATTCTAATTGTTAAGTATACGATAATCTACCCTTGCTTTGCACACAGGAAAATGATTTAACGGCATCCAAATTATCATTAGGATAGAATTCCTAATGCAAATTACCTGTTTTAATATTTTTATCAAGTATTTTAATATTAACTGATGCGTGGATTATTATGGTACATGGAGATTTTAGTCATGTAGTTCTCCTTGAAAAAGAGGTGAAAGAGAAAGTGCTATGTAGATAAGATGATGATAAACCAATTGGAAAGATTAAAGTATTTATTTCTTTCTAACATGTACCATTACGATGACAAGAAAGTCACAATATTCAGGACCCTGGTACGCGCTGAAGCTGCCAGGTCTCAGCTCAGTATACCACAGAATCGGCAATCAAAAGCCCGAGACGGCCACAGCGTAAACTGTGAACAGGCTGGTCATTCCACATTGACTCAGAGCATATGTCTTGAAGTTAACTTCACAAATAGACCCTTTAAAGAGTAATCAGGTGCTAAATCTTAGCTTAATTTAATGTCCCCTATGAATGTCAAATTGCAAAATGTTGTGCAAATTGTGCAAGCTTACAGTTACATATTATGAAAATCTCATGGTGGATAGTGCTTTTTTGTGATTCTTAGTGTCTGGTGTTTGGAGATTCTTTAATAAATTATCAAGTCTTTTCCTCTGAGTTTCTTGAGGACTAATGATGAAGTGCAAAGGTGACAGGAAAACAGTAGTACCTTCAGTTTTTCCTACTTATTCATGCTATGATACCCAAGAAATAAGTTTAACTTCTTGCTTTCCAGAGTTTGACTTCTTATTTTCCATAACTTTCATAAGGGTCTTATTTCCATAACTTCCTCATTTCACAGAATCACAGAATGGCTGAGGTCAGAAGGGACCCCCAGGGTCATCTAGTGCAACGCTTCTGCTCAAGCAGGGACACGATTCCATATTTCTATTCTGCCAAGTGATTGCTCCTTCCACTCTACTTATGTTCTTATCCAATTATGCATTTAATATTAAAATACTGAATTAATTACATTGGCATATTAAGTTAGGGTGTTGGTGTGTGTGTCAAGGGGGTGGTTTGTTTCTTTTATATCAATCTCTGAGAGAGGACATTCTTGCATTTTAGATGTCAATATTTCTTTTCCCCGTACCCCCTCTTTCTACTTTCATTGTTGCTTGACATTTGTAACTATTTGTATGCTTCCTTCTGGCCTAAGAAATGTATTGAATCTTCAGCTGGTCATATTGAACATGTTGCATCTAAGCAGAAATTTCAGAAAAAGGCTCTGAGAAGGATGATCACAAGTACTGAATGGCTTCCATACGGGTATGTAAATGAGAACTCTGCTCTCTAGAAAAGGAGCAACTGAGAGAGAATATTATTTGTAATACTATATATGGCACAAGAAGGGAGAAGGGCCCTGTGCTCATCCTCTTCCAGTCTTTCTTTAAGCAACTGCTTCTAACCATGGGTTTTTTGCTTATTAGAAGTTATCAGTTTATCCCTTAAAATATTAGAGCCTTTCTTGAGAAAGAGAACTTTTTTTAAAAAAAAGAAAGAAAAAAGGAGAGTAGGGGGAAAATTTGGTGATTTGGGGAGCAACATCTGCTAAAACCAAGATGGATGAGGCTCAGGATGTATGAAAATAGAGGAATGGTGGGCAGAGGGTGCTTGGAGGAGTCCTCCCCCTGCCCTGAGGCCCCTGTAGAGCTGCTGGATGCTGCTGAAGGTAGCATGTTCCTTGTGCCTTTAGCCATATTCCTAACAGTCCTGGGCTAAGCTTTCCTTTATCCGGAGGTAACAACTTATGTTGTACTCAAGTGCTTTGTCTTCTGTGCCAATGTGACCCTGTTTCTTCTGATATTTTTATCATGGTAATTTTAGGTGCTGCATGTGAGAAATGGTCTAAAAATCCTCCAAACTTCAGTATTTCTCCAATTGTTATTTTTTTTTAAAAGATTTGTTGTTTTTCAGGAGATAAACTGAAGTTATAAAGTTGATTCTTTCTCAAGATTTTGGGCTTTCTGGCAGATGTTATTATAAACAGTGTTATTTGTTAGAGAAAAGCATTTGCCAAGTAAGTTACAGCAGGAATATAGAACAAAACTCGACCAAAATTTTGTGCTTTTCAAACAAGACGATTGTGAGATGATCTGGTTGAATTTCAGAATGAGTTATAGCCAGAAATACTTGTTGGGATCCTATGCAGTGTTTTCTCAGAAACTCTTAGAGCATTGGTTTAGTTTTAACTGGGCAGGAGCTGTGCTCCGAGTAGCTCCAGGTTTTTGATAATATAAGCTTTTTTTTTTTTTTTTTTTTTTTTTAATGCTTGTATTGGCTTCAGCTTGAGGTTTGCAATTGTAACTGTGCAGTTTCCTTTGACCTACTGCTTATGGTGTCGTTATGTGATCAACTTGCTTTGGCAGCAAAATGGACATAAAAAATTTCTCCCCGCTCGGCCCTGCTGTTCCTGCTCACTCCCTGTGCTGGGGTTTGCTGCTCTGCCTGGGCCCGTGGGGCCACAGAGCTGCCATGGGGCTGGCTCTGAAGTGGCCCTGGAGTGATCTGGGTTAAATCCCCTGCTCACCCAGCTCTCCTGGTCAGCCCTTCCATAGCCCTGCCTCGAAATTTGGCCTTACATTGTATTCTGTTGACAGAAAGAGGGAGTGGGGAAGAAGGGGAGAAACATTATCTTAAATTATTTTTATCACTAAAGAAAACACTCCTGCTTTCACAGAAGGGAAGGAGAAGGTGCTTGCAGCCAAATGTTGTTCATGTGTGAAGTAGTAGCCTGCATACAGGTGTTAATCTGGAGGGCTCTGTAGAGCTTTCCCTTCAAGCAGAAATGTTGCTTGCTGACTTGTCCAATGGTGGCACCAACACACTATTTTCAAATACTATCAGCAAAGTTGTTTCATCTCTTGCTTACTACTGAGATTAAAATAGTATTTCTGACATTTTAGTTCAGTGAAGTGTGGTTGCTCTCATGATCATCATAGCAAATTTTATTTTAGCTGAGTTAGAGGTAGGATCACCAGCCTTCCTCCTATATTTTTAATTACTCCAGAATATACTCGAGTAGTTTTCTATATAAATAAAACTGGAAGATGACTAATACACACAGAGACATTTTAGATCCAGCAGTGGCAGTAGTAAAGCGGTGAGTAGGGGTGCAGGAGGAGGAACTGCAATGTGCAGATCCGGGTGCAGCTCAGCAACAGGAGGCCCCCTGCTGAAGGTGGTCGAAGGCTGTGAGCTGTAAGCACTGTAAATCTGGCACGGCTTTTGGCAAGAGAAATGAAGGCAGCTCTTAGATTCCTCTTTTTGGCAGTTGAAGAGGTTTTTTTGTTTTTGTTTTCCCCATCCATTTACTGGGAAAGATACTATTGCTCAAGATAATGTTTTCTGCAGGACATATGTTTTATTTAAAGCAAAACTTGGGTTTCTAGCCTTACTGGCCTTTCTCTTCAAAAGATGACTTGATGTTGTCCTGCCTTTCCTTCCATGAAAGCAATCCTAAACAGAAAGTAGTGGTTGGCTGATTTTCCAGAGTTATATTCGAAGCCCTGTGTACGCAAATGGAAGTGAATGTGTCAGTGTAGTTGGAGGAGAAGATCACGAACCTGTTTGCTCCACAGATAATCTCTTGGTTGAGAAGATGAGCCCCAGTGCAGTGGCATTGTAGAAATTTAGTGTAGAAAACATTTAGGCAGGAGCCTTTCCCCCAGAGTCTCTTTGGATGTGCTATGAAGAAAGAACAGTTTATTCTTTGTAATTGGCTTGCAGCTGCTGATGCCAGTGTATTTGTCTTCACTTTCCCAATCAGCTCCCTTTTAAGATTAGGATTTCTTAATCTTGCAGAGTAAGAGAGCTGTGTTTCTTCAGAGGACTGCTTTGCTTTGCTTGGCTTTGTGAGGAAGGAAGTACATGAAACTCTGCCTTCCCAGCGCAGGTACCTCTCTCCAACGCAGATGACCACCATTGACGTTAGAGTTTAATTGGATTGTGGCTGTTATCAAGTTGAAAGAGAAAAGAATTAAAGGCATTTCCCCTCCCCCCTTAATTGCATTAAGAATCCAGTAGGTAACGATGACTGCATATGGGATACTAATGCTCTGAAATGGTTGGAGGACTGTGAAGGGGAGGCTGAAATACAGATTTTTTTTGTTAGTAGGCATATATGCTCTTGGTTGCTGAGCATAGGGTAGCAAAGCAAGTCTGTTGGGCTTGAATATGTTACTTATGCAGTACTGGATGGAGATTTATAGAAGTTGACTGCAAATTCTGACATGAGAGAAGAGCTTGGGTACTTTTATAGGAAATATAGCTGTGCATAGAATATGGATTGAACTGAAATGATCCATTTTTTGAATAACCTACAGAGGGAAAGTTATGTGAAAAGCAGTTTTGATTTTTTTTTTCTTTTTTTTCTGTTGAATTTACATTTAATCATGAAGAAATAATTTGTAGTGGGTTCAGGAAAATGTATGCAGTAGTTGTGAAAGATAGAATGTATTCAGTATGTTAAATGTAAGACACTTGACAGTTCCCTGAAAATCCAAGTAGTGTATACTGAAGAAGGAAGAAGGCTGCAAGAAGATAAAGAAACGGTAGTATTAGTCCTTGTTAAGCATTTACTGATGATATAGGAAGTGGCAGTAATGTTATATCGTGAAGAATTTATTTCTTCTAAAGTACCAAAATACATTAGAGTTGTGTATAAAAATACAGAAGCAGCAACATGCCTGAAAGTCCAGCTTTTCTGTACTGGCCAGGATAAACGCTACCTTTTTGCAGTGGTGGAAAAAAGGTCTGCTCATCCTTGTTGCACAAACTTCTTGATATCACTTGTCTTTAGGACACTTGCAATCCTTTCTGATGAGATGGGGTGAACTTGCCTCAGATCCAGGAGTCTGAGCAACTGGAAATCTCTCTTTCTGGTTGCATCCAGAACTGTTGAATAAAAGGTTAACTTTTTTTCTAATGTTTCTGCATGTGGCAGAGCATCTTCTGTCATAAAAGATTAAATTGCAGGTGCTGCTGACATGTGGCCTTGTTTGGTGGTTTCTGTTGCTTGGTGTATGTGGGGGAAGTTATTTGAATCATAATTAATCGTCTATAGCAGCAGCAACTTTGCAGTATTCGTTGATATGAGACAATCTGGAACCACAGATTAATACAATACATCACTTTTATAGCCGTGTGTTCTTGCTGGTGTGGTTTTTGTGGTCTGAACACAGCTCAATTGTCACAGCGCTGTGCAATTCAGAGGGCACTCCTCTAAGTTAAGCTCTAAAGTACTGAGATACTGTGCTTAGAGCTAGACACTGCTGTTGTTGAAATAATATACTTCTAGCTAATAGTTCTTCTCAAGTGCTTCTTCAGTGCTCATTGTATTTAAGATGGTACAGCAATATTCAAATTGTTTTGAAAGACATACAAGCAGATATAATCAAGTTCTTTCAACTTAATTCTGAATATCCATACACTCTGCATATAGATTTTTTTTTAAGCTGGAGAAAGTGAGATTAATGGTATTTTTATGTCAACAATTCTATCATTATTGTAGTTGCCCTAAGTAAAATAATTCTGTTCATAAATACTGCATTTTGACAAATAATGGTTTTATTGATGAGTGATATACTTGGGAATAAAGTTTGAAAAAATGGAAAGAAGGTATGATTCTTATTTTAGCCTGTAGCATTCATGTGTTGGTAACCTAGAGGTGCTTAACACAGATTAATATTTGCAAAGTCATGCAGGATGCTACATGAAATCAGACCTTTTAGTATAGAATTGTTTTAGTATATGTGCAAAAGAATGAAGATCTTCAAATATTATTTCATCCTTAGCTCAGAAGTTATCATTTTTGTCAAACCAGATAAAAAGAGTAACATTGCTTCAATTGAGACCTTTTAATATATTTGTTTATTGGGTATCGGTGTTTTATTCATTACATAAAAGGAAATAAAAACCAGTATCTGAAATACTTACATTCTTGTACGGAGGCTCTGCTTTTTCACTTAAACCCCAGAAGATGTAGACAACACCTATAGTAGTTTCAAATGCCAATGATTTTGATCAGAAGATAATTCCATACATGTAAGCTCCATGTAGACAGGCCATAAATCATTGGGGAGGTAGTTACTTCTCTAATTTGTGAGTTTAACTAAAGGTTTAAAAAAAAAAAAAAAAGTGTATGTATCGAGTTAAGTTGTTGAAATTATTTAATCAATTATATGAAAGACAAGTAAGAAAAGCCAAAGGCTTTTAAGTTAAATTTGTTTATTTTTTTAGGCTCTTAAAAGTGCCATTGTTTAAAAAGCACTGCTAAGTCAGGTGTTCTGGTGTTCTGTTAAAGTAAGTATAAGTATTTAGATATATTAAGTTATAAGATGCAGTATTGGTTAGTTGTTAACAAAGATACCAGCTTAGGAACAAGTTATTTATGAATTTCATGACAACATGAAAACTCTTTATTCCAAGAATATTTTCTGTTCAGCTCTTAAGTTATTTTAATCATGAGCACCGTTATCATTCTTGATAAAAGAAAATCTGCTGGGGTGGGGTTGTGTCTGCCCTGCAAACAGCTGTTTGCATGTTCTGTAGGTGTCTGTTTCTGTATTTCATCTCTCATCTTCTAGAATCAGTGCCAGAAATTCCAACCTGATTGGCTGGGCTTGGGTTTCTTGGGGGACCTGACCCTCAAATGCTCTACCTCCTCACCTTGTCAGGAAGACAACTTTGATTCAGTGTTTCAGGGTACTTTTTATCTTCTTATATTTAAAGAAGGTTTTTCTTTAACTCCTCCCCCGTCCCCCTCCCAGAATAATAGCGTGAGGGGTGTGCATGTGTGCATTTGTTTTAATAAACGTTGGTGCCTGTTTCGGCTAAAATAGCATTTGCATTTTTAGTAACTTTAGTTATCAGCGAGCCAGCAGGCAAGCCTCCCACAGTTTGGGCAGACAGTGAGGCAAGACTTGGGGAAGCTCTTTTATTTGGCCTAGCCCTGTGTGGAGGAGGCTGGCGTGCAGAGAATCCAAGTTCATCTCCTTCCTACAGGAGCAGGTAAGGTTTTGTACGGCCTTGCTGAGTACATGAGAGTGACTGAAGACAGTCTGCAAGACACCTATTTCACCTGGCATCTCGCCTGCTTCTTCTCGAGTGTGGTGGAATGGGTTATGAAAACAGGTAAACAGCTCAGGGCAAATAGCAGTGTTTTCTTGGATAAGCAGTCCAGTCTTTTCCTTTCTTGCTGACTTACAGCTAAAATAGTAGCTGATGTCCTGAAGATTATTTTACTATATCACCTGGTCATACTTTTCAGATGAAGTGGTTTGTTATTTATGCCAACAAGCTAACGCATGCATTTTTGTTTGGGCATCAGTTTCCTTTGCACGGGTGGTAGTACCAGTATATACTTTGTGCCATCATATTTGCAGTGTGTCAGTTTATTTTCCAAAATCGGCACTTATTGCAGCTATAGTTTGCAGTTCTTGTATAAATAGATAAGTTAAAAAAAAAATGTTTTGCTTTAAGTTTTGCTGTAACTCCTTGACTTCTCACTCTCTTATCATCCACAAGCATAGAGTCAACTAAAAATGAACTTTCTTGGCCCTAGAGTTCTTATGATACAAAGAGATTGTTTGTTGGGGAAATTTAAATTAATTGCTGCCTTGAAGAGGTTGGGGGGGAGGGAAAAAAAAAAGGAAGCACTTTATTACGGAATTGAACTTTGTTTCTCTTATTCTTTTCTGGAGTTCTTGATACTGTTCTTTGACTTCTTTTGGTGATTGCCATACGTACTTTTTTCTTAAAGCTGCCTTTCAGTTTGATTATTTTGATTAAATAAAGTTTTATGTTTGTTCAGATTCAAATTTATTTAACAATTTTCTATTTAAGTTTCATGTATGAATTATGCAAGTTCAATAATGGATTGGATAGAGAACTTAAAAATGTGCATTCCTCTCTGTTTGTTCTTATGGTTCTGATCATATAGTAGAACAAAAACTAATTCCTTAATGCACTATTGCACCAACTTTGTCATTGTATCATAAAGTGAAATGATCACGTAGTTTTGAAATCTTGGTTATTTTTATATGACAGAGTTCCTGAGGTGGCCCTACTGCAGTTTCATTTATTCCCTCGTTTGTTTTCATTTTGGAAATTACAAGTACTGGATCCATGGCTATAGGTGGGTAAATAAGACGGCATTTAGAATCATAGGCAAGCAAAATAAAGAGAGAGAAATCTGAAAAGTAGGCAGAGATGGATAAAATTGTGATCAAAAATAAGAAAGGAACCCTGCATTTTCAAGACTTGCTCTTCTCTGTTGAAAAATTATTTTTATGAAAAAATGTGTGTGCTCTGCTAGTGCTACTGCACAGAGTGAGTTTGTTGTGGAAGGGATCTGCCGATGGAAACCCTCCTAAACCTGCCTTTTTTTTTTTTTTTCTCTTAAAAGTTTCCATAATCAACAGAGGCCATTGCAAATGTCATAAAATCTATGTGAAATCCTCCAAATTACTCAGGCTGCTTTTTATATTGATTTCTATAGCAGGTAGGAGTGTTTTGTAGTTCCTTGTGAAATCAGTACGTACCCAATTACCACTTGGTCACCTTGTAGGAGAAAGGGAAGAGGACCCATCTGCGCAGTGAGAAACACCCTGCTCTAAGGTGCTGCTCACGGAGCAGGGATAGTGGCCACCTCTCAGGGTGCCATTGGGTTGCCGTAAGCATCCGGCTGTCCCTCAGCCTACTGGGTTTTGGGCTCTTCCGCGTTGCACGGAGCAGTCCGACAGGTACCTTTCCCGCAGAGCGTAATCCCGAGTGGCCACCAGCACCACTCGGTGCTGTGGGAGCTGCGTGTGGACCTGAGCACATAGATGGCAATTTGAAATACATTATATAGACAAATAGTAGTTTAGACAAAAATTTGTTTGTGTATTTATTCATGTGAAAACTGCAGTAACTTTTTTTAACTTGCCGGTTAATGTCTCTGTTCATAAGTATTGAGGAGATGAGTACAACAGCTAGCTGGATAGCTGATTAGTTTGGTTTAAGCAGAAATTCAGCTGACTTTACATGTTCTTTATGGAATGTCCAGTGGAATTAAGGGGTGGCCAAGTGCCTTTTTTGGTGGCAAGGTTTGTACCTTGTGTTTTTATGCTGGAGTTGAAGAAATGTATTAGAAATGTTGAGAAGTTGACCTCAATTTGTATCATTACTACCACAAGTTAAAACAGAAGGTTTAGATCATCAGAAAGGAGCAAAGAGTGGGATAAACCTTTCTGTGCCAAGACAGTTCAAAAGCTCTTTGGTTAAACCCAGGAGTCCTTATCTTGAAAAAGAAAGAAAAATCACCTTCAGTGTTTTGTAAGAATAACAGAAACTTGTCAGGCCACAGTGTCAAAGTATCAAGGGTTTTTGTAGATGCAGCTTTTATCTGCAGTCAGGCCACAGTATTCGCGGATGTTCCTACCTGAGCTTGATGCACTGAAAATTGAGGCTGTTAAACTTGGAGTCATGTGGTTGTCTAAATCCATATTTCTCCATTGGGATCTCCCAGAAAAACAAGGCAGAGGCCAAGCTTAACGGTCAGGCTTTACAGTCCCATTACTTTTAACCATTGCTGAATTTCTGCTAGGGAAAGTATATCCCTTTAGAAGCTTCTTAGCTTTTTAAAAATAGTTGGCAGTATGTAGCACCTTCCATCTGAAAACTGGCAGCTAAGTGCAAATAAACACTTAGCACGTTATGAGCTGTGTGCATAAGGAAATAATGAGGAGTGACTCTTTATAAACGCCAGAGGTTTCTAGTAACACCTCTGGTAGCGTGTATTTTTTTTTTTCCCCCACTAGCTGTGCATTGAAGTTAGTGAGTCTGTTAGTGAGGCAGAAAACTATGGCTTATTTTATGGCAATTAGCATATCAATTTACTTCACGTTCTCAAAGTGCTTATTAATTTTAGCTCAAAATAGATCACATGTGCCACATGTGACTGCTGTATCATAATACTACTTATCTATTTTTAAATCTAAATGGACTCTGGGAAAGTACTCTGCAAACTCTTGGCTTCTGTCACAGGACAGGTTTCCTATGTAATTCTGGGTAAAGCGCCTCCTAATAGGGTCATGTATTATCCCATGGTCTTTCTGGCCAGCTTTCAAGGCTTTTATGTTATTAATCACAAAAAGCTGAAACAAAACTGAAGTGAGTAGTGTAAATCCTTTTTAAAACCTCAAACTCTTCTTTCAGTTCTAGGAGTGTTTTAGAAGAGGAGGTGTATACTGCAAGTCATAAGCTCGGAATTATATTTATGGTATTTGTTTTGTAAAACTTTTCTCCATTAGTTTACCTGACACCAAAGAAATGATTATCATTTCCTTTTGTGTCTGTTACCAGCTTTTCAAAGTGTATGGGATGTTTCAAATGGATCTCATTAGAAATAAAAATTGACTGATGGAAAGCTCACAGTCTCCAGCCTTCCTATTCTATAAACATGGGTATGTGTTGAAAACAACTCAAAAGTTATATGAAAGTGAGTATTTATTTTTGTTTCATGATGGTCAGTTTGAATCTCTCTGTTTCCGTGCCCTGGGATCCAAGTTAAATGTTAGGATTTTCATAGCCAACTGCTGCCTCTCCAAATTATCATAGTCAGGGAAACGAGTCAAGTAAGAGAGGCTCCCCAGAGCAGTCAGGAATTTGTAGTACTTGATGGGTTAAAGGCAGCTCTAAAATAAGAAGACAGATAAATCTGAGGAGAAGGGAGGAAGTGCCACCATCGTGGCTGGTGCCGTAGGTGCATGGAGGGCCGCACTCATGCTCTACGCTCACTGTAGCTGGAGTGGCTTTCTAGGGTGAACCTGTGTAATTGCTGTTTGTAGTAATTCAGTCCGAGAGTTGCAAAGACAAAAATACCCGTGACAAGCGCTACTGCAGAGATGCTATCAGCTTCTTAACAAAACATGATAAAAGGAGCATTAATTACCTTAGCAGTCTGAACTGCATCATCATTTGGGATCCAAGAGAGCACTCTTAGGTGACAAACATAGATAAACACAAACCAAAATAGAGTGTGGATATTTTGATCACTTAGCCAATGTGCCAAATAGCTGTAATGTTGTCTGTGGATTTCTTTTGTTTTTTTGGCTGAAGTCATTCTTCATGCTACTGTCTTGGAAATGGCTAATGAGGTACTCCCCAAGAGCAGAAGAAATTTTTTTGTTTCATATAAAGAGATCAACGTTTGTTAATGATGCTGCAAGCACTGAGATTTATATCTTAAAATATGTTAACCAGTATTCAGTATTCACCCTCTACAAATTGAGAAGAGTAGTAAAATGGTTTTAAGAAGGAATAGTGCTTGACCCTTTTTTTTTTTTTCTTTTTTTTTTTTTTTTCTTTTTCAACATGCCCAAAGTGAATCTGCAGTTTGGTATCCGTGCATTGTCAGTTGTACTGAAGTTGCAAAAATACTGAAGAAGCTTAAAGAAGGTTTCATTTTCCATTTATGCACAGTCGGCAGTCAATAACTAAAGTAATTTCAGTTCACAAACTGAAGTGAGAAGAGGTGAGATAATGAGATGAGATTACATTGAATCAGTTTTGGGATATAACTCTTCAAATGAATACAACAGAATTAAGAGAGGAATCGTGTGGAGAAAGGAAGTGTTGCCCTTAAGGGGCTGAAACTTTGGCATAATGAGCAATTGGGCTGAAATAAAAAAATTTTTGAATCTGTAGTATGTTGGACAAGCTTGCGTGTATCAGAGAGCTATGTGCCTGCCAAAGTTGCATTCAAAAAGATACTTGAAAGAAAAAGCAGAGAGAACATCTGTGCCTGGCTCCATTGCACATGATACAGGGTATAATGCTTATTTACGTGATCTCTTGTTTTCCCACAGAGCTGTTTTCTTGGTCACATGCCTGAATACTTGTATCTCTAGATGTGAATTCACCACTGTAGAGGAGTGAAACTTAAGTGATCACTTGATAATTGATAGAATTGTCTGTATTCTAGTTTTCAAAACATTCTATAACACATATATTCACATACTGATGTTCAGTTTCATGTTCAGACTCTTGTACTTAAACTATTTACTATGAAACATAAGTTATGTTGTCAGAGAGCATTGAGAGGAGTTTGTCTCTTAAACAGTATTTTTTTCTGAATTTTTGCATTGATATTTTCGTAAATTGTTCAGGGGACTGCTAGCATTCTGCTCCTAGTGCTACTAATTTTGGTTTGTGATGGTTTTGTTTGAAATCCTTTTGAAAATTTTCTTTCCTCATTTATATTTGATGAGTTGGTTTCTTTTGACTATGAGAAAGTTGATGCCTAGGGTATCGATTTTGCTTTTCATTTTCTTGAGGAGAGTGTGCACGCTACCTATCCCTTTTTCCCTGGAAGAAGACAAAAGAGAAAGTTTAGGCTTCAACTTGAAAGGCCATGAGGCTCCAAGGCTGCCACCAAAGTAACCTAGTAGTAGTAACCTAGCTGCTGTAACCTAGTCCAAGTTGTGGTAGTCAGAAAGTAAGATAACTTAGGTTAAGTTTATAAATCTCTTCTGTGTAGGCTGAGTAGTGTTTTATGAAGGAGCTTAATAAGCCACATCAGGCTAAGTGCTAGTGGAACAAGCATCAAAGGAGGTGGACACCAATTTGAGGGTCCTGTGTTGTGTCTTGAACCATTTCCCAAGACTGCTTTGTTAGTTCTGGGAAATAACAGATCAGGGAGCTCTGTACAGTTATAAGAGCTGCAGTCCCTGAGGAAGATGACGATGATGAAAATTATTGATGTGCTCTTAATAAAGATGCTCTTGAAACTGAAGCTACTGGCATAACATGCCAGTTATATGCCTGAAGTATGGAGCTCACTTCTGAGAGCCTGGGAGGTGGGTTGTCCTACCTGGAGTTGGTAGATCAGACCTTTGGGACATGGCATCTGTATGATACATTCTTGGTTTTGTTGAATACTGTTCCCTAAGGGGGCTGGTACTGCACATAAACTATTCAAATTGCTGGTGTTGGACATAATGTAGAGCTCTCATGGTTAATGTAATATAGAGTGAAACCATCTATGGAATGATTTATGCTTAATTAAGTATCAGTATTTTTTTAAATCAGTTAAGTAAGGTGAAGAGAGGACTTCCATGGAATTTTTAAGGAATTTACTGTCAGTAACTTCATATTTTGGTGTTTCACTTAAAAGGGGTGCCATGTGCTTACTCCCAGTCACCCCAGAAAGGCAGGAAAGTAGATCTTATAGTGAAAGTAAATTTGGAAATTTACACACTGAATTGCAAATGGTGCTCCATTTTTGGCAGTTTTTTAGGTAGAGCTTAACTTGAGTGGAGTTGGAATAAAACCAGAATCTTCCTACATTCCATGTGACTCCCAGAAATGACAACTCTGTGTTGAGGTCATTAGGAAAAGTTATGAGCATCTGAGGATTGATCCAAGTCAACCTTTTTCCGTGAGGAAGGAAGCTTCTGGCTAGTTAAAAGAATTTTACCCATTTTTCTCAAAATGTTTTGAGTAAATTAAGTTAATAAAAATAGCATTGGAGGGAATGCCCACTAACAAACCCACAGGATGCCATCATAAGGTTCTACTGAAAGTAGAGATTTCCAAAATCTTATTTTGTAATTTGTTTACCTATTCATAGGCACTTTATTGCTACTTGTTCAGTGACAGGCTGACGGTTGTCAGTGGGCATTCCCTCCGATGCGAGACCTGCCTCTGTCCTCCTCTGGGTCGTGCACAGCTCCAGGTGAGGGAGCGCAGTGAAGCTGGCGGTGATTTTGCAGGCTCAAATTCTGACCTGTGTAGGTGTGCTGGGATTGCTTGCTGTTTTCTCCTAGCAAGAGGAACTCAATCAGGTCTCAGTCAAAAGAAATAGCAATGGCATCTCAGAAAAAAAAAAATCAGTTACTTGTTTTTATTAGTTTGCCTTGATACGTAGAAGCCCCCTAGTAGACTGGATGAGTTCTCATCAGTCATCATTGACAAAGCCTAAGCAGGGGAAGGTCAGACCAAAACTCAAAGCTCTTAAACTTGCGGCTGCCAGATCAGCCTGATTGGTTTCTTAGCAGATGTTCTGGCTACTGGGCTAAGGTGAGATTGGAGTTAAAAGTATGTAGGTGTTGAGAAGACTTCTACTGTTGTGAACCCTCTATAACTCTCAGAAATAAGGGCCAGTGGGAAGAAATTTATACCGGAGAGTCAGTTTTGATGGCAGTGTTGTTCAGCAGCAGATGCATTGTGTTCTTTGGATCAGTGCCACAAACATTTCTGTACTTCCGAGAATGTTTTAGTTCAGCAGGCAAAGGGGAAGAAATCTGCAGGATCCAGTCTTGCGTGGCTATGACTCTCGGGGTTTCTCTGGGTAATGGTGCCAGAAAGAGGTCTGCTTATTTAGGAGAATGTGGGGTTGCATGTCAGAAGTCTGAGGTGACCTGTCTCGAGAAGCTGCTCTTGGTGGCATTTCACAGTATGAAATACAGTGACGTGAAGCATTCATTTTTAATTGTTGTTTGCTAGTCTTTAAAAGCAAATCAGGGGTAATTATGATTACAATTACTAGTTGTTGTTGGCTCTAATAAAAGAAAGAATAAGTTTAGTCAAGGACACTTGCAATGGGTTGCCTGTCAGTTGAAAAGAAGTGCTCGTTGCACTTCGGAAATGAAATATTCTTTTTAAAATATTGATGAACTGTGGTGAAGTTCAGCCTTTGTGTGTATGTTAGAGCTAGCATCTGAAGAAGTTGCTTATTAGAATGAAATCTTTGTGTTTTATATAAAATGCAGAATTGACAAACTTTTTGGAATGCAGTGCTTTATATTTTCAGGTACTTATTTTTATGTGGGCAAAATAAGCAAAGCTATTATCTTCTGCATAGTTTGTAACGTTTCTGTGCTCTAATAGAGGACATCAGTATTTTCTTTTGATCTTGTGAAAAATCTTTGATCATTTTTCTCTGAGAATAAATAGAATTGCAAGCTTAGGCTGCTGGAGAATACAGTATTAAGGAACTGTATTTCTACTCTCCTGTCACTCATCCTGCCTACTAAAATGACAGCACAAGTTGTGTGGTTGTACAGATGTTTACTGGTTACGGTGTATTTTATTAATGCTCTTTTCTAAAGTTTTACCCCAAGTTCTGTGTA
Source organism: Crypturellus soui (assembly GCA_032275445.1). NCBI lineage: Eukaryota > Metazoa > Chordata > Aves > Tinamiformes > Tinamidae > Crypturellus > Crypturellus soui. Next base: position 1,639,714 of record JAUBNY010001131.1, on the reverse strand, counting down.
AATCTCCTGATTCTATATGTAAAATAACACAGAAATATTTAAAATCCTATTTTATGAATTCTTAAATATTTTTCTTAATTATCTTTTGCTTCTGCACTTGTATGAAGAAATGGTGTCTTGGAAGGTTTACGTTAAGGGGAGAAAACCCCAAAACTTTGAATTTGATATTTAGCATTTTTTGATCCTGGAAAGTACCTTCTGTTTTTATTGTCTTCAAATATTAGAGTAAATTAAATATTTGTAGTGATACATCTTTCTCTTTCCTAGTAAGTGTAAGAGGGAAAGATATGTATATACACACAAACCATTCTTCCTAGTTCCTAGCAGGACCAAAGGCTCCTCATAGGCCCGTTCCTGGTGCTGGCTGTGGCCTTTCACAATAAAGTTTTCTCAGTTTCAAGATAAACTGTCTGAGCTTTATTTCTTTTGAGGTTTTTTGAAGGATACTGTGAGCTGTCCATTACATTACCTGTAACTGGAAGACATATTTCATAAATAGCAGAATGGGAATGTTTTATTTTAATTGAATTTTTTAAACTGGTGTAAACAATTTGTTATGTCCAAATACAGATGCCTTTTAAAGATCAGTATATCCACACTATTAGTAAATTCACCTTACATGAAACAAGCAGGATATAAATTATAATTTACAAATTAATATCTGCCACAGAGGCAAATTAAAAAAAAGAGCACTTTCCAGACAGTTCAGTAAGAAGAATATAAGGGGGATATACCTTAGCCTTTAACTGCAAGGTGTGTGGGAGTGCTTCTTTCCCTCTGAAAAATCTGAGGTACTTCAGCTCTGTTCATAAAACATAACAAAGATGAGAGAGTACTTCGAGTACTTCTAAAACTTGCAGTTCTATATCATAGTTTTAGAATTTCATACTTTATTTGATCTTAAACCACCAGAGAGATTTGGTGTTCTATTTAAGTTCAGACTAACAAAAATATCATATATGCAATGTTTTAATATTGGATACAGAAATGCAGAAATTCTGCTGTCTGCACTGTGATGCCTGTATATTAATACATTTTTCTGTATTTGGGACACTGCTTATTTAGCGCAAGGATTTGTTTAGAACATGTAACAAACCTTGAAATATCTTCTTACACTTTCAGCAGCCTCTTATCTTGGGGTCTGTTGAATTTCCTATCCAGAGGGATACAGTGCCAGTTTCCACCCTAGCTCACGCTGAGAATAGTGCTAGATAGATACTGATCCCTCTTTTCCTTATCAAGTAGTCACAGAACTACAAAGACAAAACTATTGACTATTTTAACATAGTATTGTTAATATCCCTATATGCACTGTATTGTTATGGAGGGAAGCAGTTATCCCGTGGAATAGATGTGCTTGTTACACAAGTTCATTGGTACCTCTGCTAGGCCTTCAAAAGAAAGGGCTGAAGAAGCCCCGTGAATTGTGGTATCCATTTTTGTAGAATAGATCTGTACTGCTGAACGAGAAGGTTGTGATTAAGCAAAATCTCTCCTTGGCAGGTAGTGCTTAGTTCTTTCCATGGACTGATGATGGGATTTGTGCTCTCCAGGTGACTGTGAAGGGCCCCTGGTTCGGCATGTTGTTTGTGGGCCCTGGCCGTACTTGCGAGAGCACCTGCGTTCATCTGGGCCTGCCATTTCTGCACCTTAAACATCATAGTCAATAGCTCTGGAGGCAAAAAGCCTTCCACAAATGTGTTAATCTTTACTTCAGAAAGAAGTAAAGGGTCTTAACCTGTGTACCAACTATACATTGAATTATATGTCTGTTTAACAGTTGTTATTTACATCTGCTTACTCAGACACATCCTTCATTCCCTTTTTTCATTACTCTACTTCATTTTTCATTCACTTATTCTGATGAATAATCCATAATGCTCCATATTGATCAAAATTATTCTGTTGCACAAATTTAGTGATCTGTTCTGTTGCACATTTTTCAGTACTGAGGTTATATTTTAAATGTCTCCAAAATTTAATTAGGTCCATGCACCTATCTGTCTGTTTTTCCAGTCATCATTTGTCTAAAAGCAAAAGTCTTGGGGGGACAACTGTTTTTATACATGTATAGCAAAACATGCTTACGCAGATCTTAGTTCTCAGCAGAATAAAAGTAGTCTAAGAGGATACATACAAAATAACTTATTTCACGTCAAATTACATTAACCTTACCAAAAAAATGACTGTGTGAAATTAGCTTTTGATCTCGAAGAGCATGAACTAAGCAGATTCTTCAAGTTCTTCCTGAAGTTTTCTCATTTCTGTTTATGTGCAAAGCAGCTATTTCAGATGCATCTTCGGTAAACTCTTGTCTTACTCCGGAGCTGTTGTGTAACCGTTGCTCGTGTCCTGGAAGCCTCTGCCTTGCAGTGTGGCTGCTGTTGATCAGTGCAGAAGTGAGACACGTCTGTGCGTGCAGCTGGCGACCTGTTTGAGGATCAAGGGCTACAAGGGAGAAAGTAATAAGAGACTTTGCTTTGAACGAGCTGTCTTCCAGGCGCGCTTCTGGTGGCCACTTCTTTCTTTCTCTTCTGCCCTATTCAGCCTCTGGTGCTGAAGAACAGAGCGGAGGATGGACCGCGAGCACCATCCTGAAGGAAGCTGTGAGAAAAACGCGCTGGAAAGGAGAGGAGTCCGGTTCTCTCCAAGTGCCAGGGGCCATGCTCTGATGAGCAGCTGGTCAGTCTGGTGGAAGACATGACTTGTAGTAAAAGGGGTCTCTGCCCTCCTGCTCCTGAGCACTTGATTTGGGGTTACATCTATGAGCTATTTGATATCAGAGCAGCACTAAAGTGGGAACCTGGTTGCTATCGTGGTACACCTAAATGAAAAATAAAATCATCTTGGATGATGAATTTAGCAATTTTTGACAGGAGAGCTGACAGGAAAGGTGAACGTTTTTAGCTCGCATACTAGCAGGGAGGCGCTAGCTGCAAGGTCCATTTGCTAGTTCTCGGTTTTATGCGTTTCCCTGCATTAGAGGCTTCTTTTGTGTGTGTCCCTGTGCGCGGCGTGGGCAAGGGGCGAGCGGCCCCGCTGGGGCTCGTTGCGGCTCGGCGCGCTGGCCGAGGCCGCGCTGGGCGCGCGCTGCAGTGAGGCGCCCGCACGGCAGGTGCCAGCAGCGGCCTGCGGAATCAAAATAGAAATGGAGCGGCGTCGCCATGGCAACGACTTCCTCCCGGCTGCGCTATTTATAGCCGTGCTGCAGTCCCGGCCGCCCGCGCTCGGCGCTCACCAGCAAGGGTTAATGACCGCGTTTGGAGAAGCAGTCCTGTACGAGGGCAGTAAAACTCCATCGCTTTACTCTCTCGTGTTTTATTAAACAGTGAAATCATGCGTTGTCTTTATTTTGCTTGGATACACTGTGAAAAATCTTTTCTTTCAAAATCCAGGGCAGCCGTTGAGTTTAAGATGCTAAGGGGTGCTGCTGGTGCCTGCGTGTGCTGCAGGAGCTCGTGCAGATCCGTGACCCGGGGCTCTGCATAACACATGGGGAAATCAAAAATGCATCCGCTTTTCCAAGAAGCCTTTTCCTACTTTCCTTCTACCTGCCATTCCTTTGGAAATATGTGTGTCTGACAAGCATAATATGGATTGTGTTTCTTCAAGTAATTTCTTCACAAATATTATTTTAATAGAAATTATGTGGGATTTTAAGTTATTAAATGATATCTATATGCTTTTTCACAAGCAATCATTGCAATCGTAAAAAGGTCCTACCAGTTTCCTCATGTTTACAGAACAGAACGTGAGGCTCTTCAGGGTATATTCTTTACCAAGCTGTAAAATTGTTAGCTACTGAATGCTTATAAATAGCAGCAGTTTCAAATTCAAATTATTAGTGGACCAAATTGTTTTAACTCATATTTGAAAATACCCT
>JAUBNY010001131.1:1622486-1633138 GCA_032275445.1 Crypturellus soui | reverse complement strand
TGGAGAAGGAGTCGCATCTGCAGAGCCTGCAACAAAGCCTTGTCCGGGCTGCAGCGCTCTCAGCTGCGGTGTCTGCCGGAGGGAGGCCGGCGGCAGCGGCTCTGTGCGTGACTGTCCCAAGGGAGCCGGTCCGGAGCACAGGCTGCCACAGCCTGTGTCCCTTCTGTCCTGCCAGCATCCACGTGGGTGGGTGTGTCGTCATGGGATTTCTTTTTTTTTTTTTTTCCCGAAAATGCTGAACCATTAGGAAGTAGTTACGTGATGCCTGAGGATGGCTACTCACTGAGCAGCGTGGTGGGGAGAGCTAAGAGGCAAATTGTTAATACATATTGACTGTAAGACAGCAGATAGATTGGGACAAGTTACGTAAATGTTAAAGATTTAGGATTATTCTTAAGTAAGAAACCACATCTTATATAAAAAAGCTGAAGCTACTGGGAAACTTGCCTATGGTGTATGCTTCCATCTCACAGAAATGAATTTCTTGTACTGCCTATCTTAAGCTTGCAAAATTACATTGTTGAAAATAATAGAATTTAAGGTTAAATGCTGATTGCAATTTATGTACACTCTGTTCTGACCCATGAAGATTCATTCTGCCATTAGATAGATCTGAACTTCTTGCAAATAATAATAAAGAAGTTTCTTACATAATTCCCCAGGTTTTGCAGTCAGAGCTTTTACATAAGCAATGTCATGAGCTGGAGACCATGACTTTGTGACTCTCCTCCCAGCTGCCTTTAGAGCTGGGAGAATGAATATGCTGCTAAGCAGCATCTGCCAACGCTGTTCACTCTGCTAGTTTATCACTGGAAAAAAAATTCCTTTGGTTCATTCCTGGAGTAAGTAGAAGTCAGTATAAATAAGCATATTGTAATCTTGTTTATGCGTTTATTAGAATTATTCAGCTGTTCTTAGTCTCGTTTTTCTCAACATAAAGGAGTTTGTTTTTCAATAATAAACCAATGGTTTCCTAAGTAGATTTTTTTTGTAAGTAACCTTTTTGCTTAGAAAGTTCTCCTGCTGCAAACATGAGATGGCTAATGATTCCATTACAGCTGGTTAAGTTTGTTGTGGTTATGGTAGCAGTCGGTTTTAGTAACAAGGAGAAGCAGAGAATAGTTACTTTCCTTGTTTTCACATGTGGTTACGGTAACCTAGAAAAAGAATCTGGTTCCTGATCTTTATTTCAAAACAAGTGGCTTATATTTTAAAATTAGATGTATATTTTAATGCAAAATGTGAAGTTAATATTAAAAAGCTGTAAATACACACTTTTGAGCAAAATTTGCAACTATTTAAATAACTATTTTGGTTGACACAAAGAGAGACTTTTGGCAGTGTAAAACAGTAGGTTATGGAGCTTTTCTTAACAGGAAGTAGAGGACAGTGGTGGTTAGAAAACGCAGTCTACAGGAAGTTTGACACATGCGTCGCTCTTTGCGAAGGGGCTCCGAGTTCAGCTCCTTCAGGATATTTTCTCTTTTGCTTTTCTAAGTGGCTGGAGCGGGGAGATGGCGGCTCCAAAGGAGATCCCTTGCAACCAGTGCACGGGGACAGCCACTGCGCTGCAGAGACTGGAGGGCTTTGCTAATCGCCTCTTTCACAGGCATTCAAAGGGTACTGCCCATGAACAGAGAGTGACTGTGGAAAATGAGAGCCACCACCTCTCTGAGCTTGCTGTCCTGTGGGACAAATCAAGTAAGTAGGGGCTTTGCTTGTTTCAGAGATGTTTTCTCTTCAGTTTGCCTAGCAAGCGAGGAACTTGCGTATTTGTAATTGCTGAGCTGTGATAAATTCCAGAAGCAGTTTTACAATTTTAATACCTGAAGTGTTAATTTGGAGAAGAGTGGTGCATCATGCAGGGGAAGAGTGGTGCTGTAGCGGAGAGCTCGGTGGCTGGCAGGAGGATATAGTCCAGGTCCTGTCTTTTCTATTAAAGCACCACTGACCTGTTTAGACAAGGTTTCCCCTCGCTTGCACAGAACTTATAAATTACTTCCTTTCTCTTCAAATTAAATCTGCTTTTTCAGCAGAAACAGAAAACTCATTAAAATTTGTAATGTTTAAACTTCGGAGTTTAAATTGTACAGATACTGCTGTACAGATTAGATTCCTAATTATAGGACTCTTCATCATTTGTCACTTTGAGTGATACTTCAAAATGTGCCATATTGTGGTAAACAGCATAAAATTGTGTTTAGTTTCAACTATTGCGTATTAGTATAGGAATGCTGAATATCATTACCTTTAATTTCTTAATTAGCAAACTGTTTAGCATATGTGTGACTTAAAACCTTTCATGGCTGCATTTTGGGTAATAAAAGTGAGAGGTTTCAAAAATACTACAAGGTAGGTAAACTGTGATTTGATCTTTCTAAAGCTTATGTTTCGTTTTGCAAGTCAGTTATTGTCTTTGTAGTTAAATATTCAATTTAAAATGTTATATTATGATAGCTGATGATAATTTTGTGCTAGATTTCAGATTCATTGATGGATTTGGAATAGCATAATTATTTCTACTGGATATAGGCCTTACTGGAAATGTGTAACATCATGGCGTTACTATGAAGAAAGAAAATATCTCACTACTTTAAATTATTACATGAGTGGGAACTGAATATGTTCTCAGAGGAGATGCCATTAACATGGAAGCAAAAAGCTGTTAATGCACTGACCTAAAATAGATTAAATCTAGGTCTCCTGAATGAGATGGAAAAGGATAGACTAAGTCTTACTGGGAGGTTAAATGATGAAAGTACAAGAATTGTGAGCCTTCTCTCCTTCAAAATATTTTCAAGTCAGTAAAAATAGACGTATGCTTGTGTTTATATAGACACCCTTTTTATGTAAGTAACAACGACACTGAAGCATTTTCGTTTATTTAATACAAAGAAGAAATGATGTTGACCTGCTGACATGTACAAAGTGTGACCCGCTTGTATACAAGTTTCTACTATTTTTTACCTCTATTTAAAGCAAGCTTCCGTGTATGACATGTTAGATGAGGAAATGGAACGCTGTGTCTTTTGGTGATAAACATGCTATTAATGGTTGTCTTATAAATGCTATTTTAAGTCATAACTAAGCACAGTGTTGCATATATTATTTTTCTGAGTAAAAGTTAATGAGCTGATAGCTAATTTTTGGTTGGTTATATAAGTTTGGGAAGGATGGAATCCTGAATCTTGCTCTCAATGCTTTACTCTTAATTATCTCAGTATTTATTAGAAAACAAACACACAAAAATAAAACATAGTGTAGGTACATGTGGTCTAAGTGCAGATTCTCATTTTACTACGACTTGAGCTCGAGGAGTGATAGAGAAGGTAGGAAGTGCAGTGTTGGTAGCATTTTTGTCTACTACTGTAATTATATATTTAGCAAAATAGAGCATATATGAAAATTCTCTGTCTTCAGAAAGCAAAAATGATATAAAAACAGTTATTGTTTTACTTAACACAATTCTATGTCATTTAACTGTTAGGTCATAGAATTCAGACTGTCGATTAGGTTCATAGGAAGTTTAATGATAGGCAAAATTTTGAAAAAAATATCCTATTCTTGTAAGGATATTTGAATATAGGCTGTAGTGCCTGTATCACAGCAACTTACACGATGTTCTCATCAGGGTTTAGGTGAGGTTAAAGAGCAGGAGTTTGGTGTAGATTGCTTCTGGAATTTGCAACAAAAGCCCTCTTTCATTCTCAGAAGATTGGGAAAGGACTTCTTGGATTTTTGTTTGTATTTAATTTTGAAGTGGATTTCATTTGAAACTGAAACATTTTTTGGCCATAATGAAATGTTGCAGCTGGACCTGGGCCTATGTGCATCTGCTACAGAGAAGTTGCAGCTGAAGCCACAGCTTCAGGAAGGAGCTGCGTGAGGCTGAGGGACTTTGTCTGCTTTACATGTCGCCCATCATCTCGTGTTGTGGGTTAGCTTAGCCGTCACGTGCTCCAAGGCAGCAGGGTTTTTCAGTAGCCGATTTTGAAATTTATCTTACATTTTTGCTTCCTTATTTTGAGATGTAAAACAGATCTTCTGATGTGTTTTGCATTCCTGGTAGCATAGGAAACCAAGTGAACCTATATTGAAGAATTGTTAGAAGCTGACAGGTCAGAAATGGCTCAGGATACCACAGGTTTTTAATTTATTTTGAGAAGTAGAGGGAGTGCATGCAGAATTGAGCAGCTTATCTCGGCACCAGGTGAACTGTGCTGCACAGCCCAAGGCGGAGGGGCACGTGCCGTGTTGGTCATTCGAACTGTACGTTTCATGCGGAGTTTTGCATGGCCTGAATACGATGATCTATAAGTATACAGAGCCTGGGTTTTGTTTTTTGTGTTTGGTTGGTTTTTGCTCCATTTTGTTAATTGCTTGTTGTTCTCTCCAAGATTAGAGGAGGAAAAGGGAAGAAGGATGAGGCTGTTCATGATGATCAGCATGGATCTTTACACTTCTGTTTTTGAACTGATACTTATGTTTTCCAGATCTCTGGAAATTACAAAAATACGCTAACAACTCAGATAACAAAAATGATGAGGAAAACACTTTTTCTTTTATTTATCGTTAAGTACTCTCAGTCTCTGAACTGCAAATGGATGGATGATGAATAGTCAGGGGATTGTTACTGAACATAACATGAAATATACTTTGAAATATTGTGGAAGGTCTCATGGAGATTTAGCTGAATAATTACTAGATATGTGTATGTGTGGAGAAAAATACATCTGAAATACCAAATAATGTACAGAATACAATGTGTGCATTGATTAAAGCTTTAGAATAACTAGTAGTTGGGTACAAGTCAACAGATAATTCTGGGCTAGGGTTGCCATGGAAACAACCAGTGCTTGATATAATTGAGAACATCTTAAAAGCTCCTGGTGTTTGCATGCGTTTCCCCTGCCATTTTGAGTTGCTTTAGACATGAATAGGTAATGATGGTCAGAACAGAACAAGTTAATGAGTAAAGCCAGATATCCGTGTCCTGAATGTTGATTCTGGCTTACCCCTGGGATCTTGTGTTTCACAGGGTTTGGGGGGTTTTGTTATAATTTTTTTTTTCCTTTATTTTTTTCAATCGTGGTGAGCTCTTAAGGACGAGAAGCTTTTTGGATTCTGTGCCTCCCTGCTTCCAGTTAGACTGTATAAGTGTGGAGATAGAAGCAGGGATTTTGCAGATGAGCATACTTCATCAACTCTTGGATTAATATTAGCAACAATATGTTTCTGAAAATTAGCTTTTCAACATGAATGGTAAGTCTTTTCTATTATGTCTGTCATAATTTTTTGTTTTGTCTTCACAATCAGAAAAAATATATACCTAGTTCCCCCCTCTTCTCTGCATCTGCTATCAATAAATGCATTTGTCTATTGATCATTTTGGTTTTATAACTGACTTAGGATGGTTTTCAATTAAAAATTACTTATCTGAAAGATTTGCAGTTTGTATTAGGCATTGTTTCTGTTACTTAATGGGTAGTTAGTGTTTTACACTGTATTTTAAAGCTTTCTTTCAGAAATCATTAAATTCCAAATCATTAAATAAGGTATAAAATGGAAAATTTTATGACTAAATGCTGTGTGTTAGTTTACTTCAAAAATTTTCTTTGACACCATAATAAGTTATTTTTTGTGAACAAATCAAACAAGCTTTAAGAAATTATTATAATTATCATCTACAGATTCTAAAATGGCTTTTATTGTTATTCATCTGGACCAGCTTCTCTTTCCGTGGCTTTTATTCTTTCTAAATGATGGGACAGCAGAATACTTGAGGTCATTCATGGAAACAGGGGTGGGGAAATGTCATTTAAAAAGATATATTTCAATAGAACTGGTAAACCTATCAGGCAGGCATTTGCTTTCCTCCCACAAAATGACTACTTATTATAGTTGGAATGTAATGGAATCATGGAGTAGTGTATTCTAATTTGGAATATTCTTGAAAAGTCATGTCTGAATATATAAACAATATCTATTTATTTCTTTTGAAAAACATATCCTTTGAAAATCATTTGCCAAGAGCCCAAATCAGTTTTTGAAATGATGCCTTTTTGTTTTGGGCGGGGAGTCTGGAGCTCTGTAAAATGACAGAAGAGGATTTGCAGTTGCTCTAGATAAAGAGGAAAAAAGGCATTAATCTACACGGGTGGTGTGTGTCTGTGTGTGCGCGTGCACGTCAGGTGTGTGTATGTGAGATTTGGCTTTACCCTACAAATGTAAGGGACTGTTTCAGCTAACGTTCCGCTTCTGTGCATGATGCAAACTAAAGAGTTGGGGAAGTCATCACAACTCCCTATCTGATATCAGTTTATAATACACTTGTCTAATAAAGGTGTTTTGAGGTCATCCTCACTGCGTGAAAGTCTGTTACTGTCACTCCTCTGGCATTGCAAAGTATGATAAGGTACAGCTGGCCAAGCTGGCATAGCTGGGGCTCTGCCTGTGCAACTGGAAGGGTTTATTTTGGTGCTGTGACCCCCCTAAAACACCCCTAGACCCAGGCAGCTCTTGGAAGCGCCGTCCCGATGGCCTGTTCGTGCCTCCACACCTCGGGCTTGTGCGAATGCCCTCTTAGGCAGCCGTGTGGCCGGGTGCCCAGGGAAGGGTCTAGCCTCGTGGGGGCTTGCGATTTTCCTGGGGGGAAAAAAAAAGTTTTTATTTTTCTTTTATTCTGATTGAGTCATTTTAAGTGAATAAATTGTTCACAAAAACTAGGCTATGGGTTGTTCTCCTTGTTTTGTCTTCTTCGAGCTTTATTCAACAATTTGTGAGTGTAGATTTTCTTGTCTTGACCTCCCAACTTGGAGCTCCATTTAAAAAAAAAAAAAAAATCTGCACCTTTTACAAAATGTTTTTTTCTCCAAAGCAAAATAATCTAAAAATCAAAAGAATAGTTGTTACAAAGGAGAGGTGAATCTCTTTTTTCTGTATTAACTGAGACTTAGATTAACTCATCACCCTGAAAATGGGAAAGAACTTTTGGGTTTCGGTACACATTCATGGTTGTCTTCAGTGGAGCAGTATTACATCTTTTAAGTGGGTGAAGTCAAATGATCTCCTTGTGAAAGGTTATCAAAATGCAGATGAAACCCTAAAGGTCATACATTCCCTTCAGATGAATTGAAAACTGAATTTTCTTCAATTTCCACAAGTACGATTGGTTTGCTAGTGTTTTTTTCAGGAAGGCTCCAAATATAAGTCTTTCTCTAAAGACTTGGAAGGACGGGAAGCTCTTTGCTATTCACAGGCCTGTTTCTGGGGATAACCATGTAGTTAGAGTTGTTTTCTTTCAAACAGCAGAATATCCTATAACAGGTAGAACTAGAAGGGCAAATAACTTTGCAACAATTAGATAACTTTACATAACGGTTCTAAAAGGTCTGGTTCTGGTAGATCTTATGCTACACTAGTAACTCCTAGTAACATTAAGTTATTGTTTGGGCTAATATTTTCAAATCCCCCACCCCAAAGCAGGAAGTCGTTGTTCGTCTGGAAACTTGCTCCAAGCCCTTTGGCAGTCCAGCTGCCTGGGCAGGTGGAGCAGTGTGAGGGAAGAACAGTATAACACTAGGAGACTGCTGGATTCTGGTCGAGTTTTTGCAGTTCCTGGAGACTAACTCTTAAGAGCAAGGCACAGCTGGCAAAAGTCACTGAAGGGCTGAAGAATGTAGCAAGTGATTTACAAAGAGACAGCATAGAATAAAATGGAGCGGGGAGTCAAGATAGCAATTGTGTGCAAGACGTAATAGAGGAAAGATGGATCTTAAATGTGAAGAAGTCTTAAAGCTGAAGATCTAGTGTTTGAGCAACTGATGTTGAGAGATGAAAATACAGAGAATGGAGAAAGATAGCATGCCTCATGATGAGAAAAAAAAATGATATGCTGTGTTTGAGATAAACAATAAGTTGGACAAGAACTTCCTAAGTACTGCCTGACAGTGCTGGTAGGAAGAATGGTATTGATTTTCCTTGTGATGCACTCGGTTGCTGTGAAGAGCTTCAAGAAGCATCTTATTACTCCCACAGCTAAGAAGGCTTTGGAAAATGGAAGGATGAAATGGCATGTCCAGGTGCCACTGAACTATATTGTTCTGGTGGGACAAATGGCTGCTTCTGCAAAATTCGCCAGTGACGTTACCAATTACCTCTGACAGTTTAAGATACTTTCATCGGTGTTGAGCTCGGTCATGTTGTGTTCTGTTTCCTCATTTAAAGTATTTGACAGAAAGAGAAAGCAGCATAATGCTGCTTTGATGAACTGCTAGAAATGCTTGTATGTGTGTAGTGACCAGCCACGAGGGTGCACGGTTTGGAGCGTAAGCAGGGCATGAGTTTCAAATGACTTGCAGGGTTACCCCTAGGGGAGAGGCTCCTTGTGTGGCAGTTGTTCATTCCTGTTGACTTGGTCTCTGTTACATCACAGAAGTTGTTTCTACCAGAAGAATTGTTTTTGTTTCTCACTCTTTTATTATTATTATTCAATTTAATTTATATGCCAATTGTCTGTGTAGTTATTAGTTTCTTGGTTCCTTTAAGAGTTTAAATTACTGCTACTACCACTATTGTAGGCCAGAGTTCACAACATCAAGTTTCTTCTGGCAGTTTTATAACCTGAATCATGTTGTTGGTGTTATTTTGATCCTTATCTTACAGACACGATAGCTCATTAAGAACTTGTGCTTTGTTTCTTGGGGATTTCTTGGATTTTTTTCCAGGGTTTGCAGCTCAATTCTTGTGCAAGTTCTATGTTTGTCTGTTAGCAAATGAGCATTGGCTCTAACATGCCATTTGGTATCAAAACGAGTAGTAAATATTCTTACCTACTTTTGCTTGCCCTGATCCTATGGCAAACCCAAGCTTGTTGTTTGCTTGGTGTGTTGGATTGTGAAATGTATTTATTTACATAAGACTTCCTTCTTCAGGAAGTCACTCTCTGCTATTTAAGGTTTTAAGTGAACTTCTACTACTTGGCTAGTTACCGTAGGCAACCCCTTCCTGTAAATATTGATAGTGTGCTCTGTGAGAGATATTTCAGTGCTGTGACGTGTCAGATTCGACTCTTAAATGAGATGGGAAGTTACTGCGCGGCCATATTCGGTACTCTGAGGATGCAGCTTGTTGGGCCCTGCACATTGTGTTCATGTTGGGGCCCAGGCAAAGTCATTCTGGAGCAAACAACCTCAGAAATACGGACGCAGTTAAAGCAAGATTGGCCCAAATTTTGCATGTTGTTGTTAACTGAATAAAATTCAAGAAGGATGTGTACATGAGTTACTCTGACTCCTGGTGTGAAATACATGGTGGCGGGGAGGAAAAGCAACCTGCATTGCACACTTGTAGTCTTCATTAAATTGCATCCATGTAGTGAGTAATTTTGAAGATGCTTAGTTTGCAGTATTGGGGGGATTCAGGTACTTCTCAAGTACAGGGTATTTGTGCATGGGTGCATTTGGTATTGTGAGAGCTTGTGCGGAAATTTGTCACTGAATATGCAGATCAACACCCTGCAGATCTTTTTGCTTCCAGTTCCTAATAATCTAACCCTAAAACATATCCCCAGTTACAGCAGTCCAGTAACATGCTACACTCCTCAGCCACTGAACTTTTAATTAAGAGGCAAGGTGAGGAAGCAGCATAGGGAGAAAGTTCCTGTTAGCCCGTATCTCACTGTGCAGAGGGACAGATGGACAGATGATGGATGGCCTCGCTACAGGAGTCCTGTAGGAGGTGCGGGGAGCGTCTTGCTTGCTGGGTGTTACTGGCTGCAGGAGAAAAATCTGATGATTTCCTAGATTCGTACTTAGCTAGTGGGATTTGTTAACAGCCTTTGCCCAAGACTGTAGCTATAGTTACAAGGTATCTTGTAGTAGTGCCCTAGAAAATTTTGTTCTTGGAACTCATTCTTAAAATTTATTCCTTTTTCCCCCACGGTAACCATGGAAATACATGCACTGCAGACACAGAGGTGTTTCGAATTACAAAAGAAAATTTAAAACTGTGGGAGAATAGTGAAATCTGCTGCTAGTTGCATTTCGCTGGGGAAGCGTGTGCGCGCTGCGTCTACAGCATGCGACGCCTCGCGCGGCGGCCCACGCTGCACCAGCAGCAACAGGACGAGGAGGAGGCTTAATGCCTGGTGCCCACCAAGCCCCTGGCATCCGGTAACTGAGAACTTGCTCTGGTGCCACTTCTGCACGTAACCCTTCGTGTGTGGTGTAGTGTTCTGTACAGGGAGCGTTTATAAGCAATTATGTTAAACTTGCTTCATTATTTCATTAGTTTTATTAAACTTATTTTATTAATTTGAAGCTGTTTGGAATTGAGGATGAATAACTTGAACAAAGAAGGGGTATGTAGCGGTGTTTCTGGTAGCCCAGTGTAGCGCTTCAAGGACGGGTTACATAGGCCCAAGAGGGGCCCTCCGCACCCGGCCCTCTCCCTCACTCCCATGCCCATGTGACCGAATGAGCTGCAAGTCGATTTGAATTAAGACTGGTTTTCTTCTTCCTCTGTTGCCTCTCTGCATTAGGTTTTAATCTGGCTCGATTCCCCGACCTGGTTTGGCAGCCAGCCACAGAGGTGCTTTTGCTCTTTCAAGGAAGGTCACGATACTGAGGCAGGATCAGACGCCTGTGGAGGGA
>JAUBNY010001131.1:1580981-1622386 GCA_032275445.1 Crypturellus soui | reverse complement strand
GGGAGCAGTTATTTATCTTAGCACGTATTGAACATGGAACTGCAGACTAACAAATCAAATTGCTTCTTCGTGGACTTTGAAGCGTCAAAGCATGTTGACTGTTGCAGGAAAGGGAGCAGATTTAATAACCCTTAGTGTCTGGCTGTCTGGAATAATTCCCTTTAGAACACACTTCAAGGACAGGAAAAAGGTACTGGAGAGACCCGTTTCCTCAAGCCAAAGCTTAGCTTAGCATATTCCAGGACTAACTGGATGCCAGTCGTAGCTGGTGGCATAAAGAGTACCAGTAGCCCCCAGTTTGGAAGGGAGGTACAGGGGAAAAATGGGACGTGTCACCACAAAGGACCATGTGAACACACAAAGCTACACTTCTGTAAACATATATGAATATACATAAGTATGAGCAGGTACCACAGAGCACAGCTGGGGCAAGACTTACCTGTTTTTATGAGTGAATAATTTACTAATATACCTCAAATGTGTGTTCTGTTTTTTCTGTGTGTGTATAGAGGTTTCAGGGGTTCATGTTTGAGGACACTCAGCGTTAGCTTGTTTTGGTCCTTGCAGTGGTCTCCTATTATATTGTACTCCTGGCATTAGCAGGCTTCACTGCCTCTGGACTAGTGCTTTATGATTTAAGAAAATGAATAAAAAGGAGACTGAAAATTATATTTGGAAAATTATATTTGATTTTGTTATCTGTAATAAAAATAGAAGATTAGAAGTTGTAGCCTGTAATGCTGAAGAATGCCATGTAGCTCAAGTGTTCAAAATCATGGACAACAAGAAAATTTTGCCTACTATTCTAAAATACAAGTTGTTCATATCCAGTACTGTTTTCACATGTTGAAAAATATTTCTTTTTCACTACATCATCAGTTTTCATAGTAAAGAACATTTAAACAGAGATCAAAACCTTGCTCTTTAAGTATAAAAAAAAATAAAAATAAAAGCTAATAGGTGGATCCTGGGAAGCTGTAGAGCCTCTTCATATAGCCTGTCTGACTGTCCTGTTGCTGGAACAGAAACAAGATAGTATTATCAGGGGTCAGTTTTTCACGTCAGAGCCCATCAGTGGCTTTTACTGCCATGTTCAGAAAGCATCGCCTGGCCTGAGCTCGGCTTCATATTGCATTGGCTTCCCCCCTTGTTCATTCTGTGCAAAACAGCAGTTTCTTCTTTTCAGTCGTCTGTTGCAGTTATACTAATTTTGCTTGTGTTTTAAAATGTTTTCTAACAGTGTTAACTGGAACTCAGGCTGCTGCCCTGAGTGTGCAGTGCCGTTTCATTTGCAGGGGGTGTGTGCTTAAATACTGAGCAGGACCGAGAAATCTCATTGCAAGGCACGTGATCTTATTCCTGCTTATGCAAGGCACAAAAGAGAAATTTAAAGAAATGCATTTAAAGAGCGGGTGAAGAGTTTAAGGGTGGGGACTTGGAGCTCTTGAGCCTCCAGGAAAACTTCTCCCTGGTTTCTGACATGTAGTGCAGTAGTACGGTCTCTCTGAGACCTCTGAGTACACCTAGGTAATGCTTAAGGCTATAAATAGTATGTGTTTTTTATTAAGCAAAATACTCAAATATATTACCAAATTCCCTTCATACATACTCTTTTTTTTCATTAAACAAAATTTGGAGGTTTAATTAAATAGCCCATTTAATTCCAGATTTCAAGTGATTATATTGCAATTTTGGAACTGAAGCTGAATTGTATTTGATAAAGGGCATTTTAAATACCAAGCAGAGACTGGCATTTAGCACAGCAGATGGGAGTTTGTAGTGGTGCCCAGTGTTTAGTCTTAATCAGTTTAGTTCTTTTTTGCCATGAATCCTATCCAAACCCTCCTCTTTTTCTCTCCCCCTAGAAAAGAATTTCTGCCTCCTATGGGAGATGTGCTTGAGAATAGCAGAGAGAGCACGTGGGCAGGGGGAGAAATGCAGAGGGTTCAGGCTAAGTGCCCAGGCCTGCTCCATTTGGGCTCCTTTCCCGCTGTTCTGACTGCACCTCGTGGCCCTTGCTGCCTTTGGCTCCCTCTGAACCGGTGCCCTAGGCTGCCGTGTGCTCTGATCATCCACGTGTGCTATTTGGGGCTTGTTCTTCCTTTAATTATCCTACCAACGTTTCATAGCTAAGTCATAAATCAGAACTACCTCTCAGAGAGAACGTGAGGAGTAGTGATCCTGGCAACCTGAACTAGAGCCCTGACTTGTTTGGCGGTTGCATGGTTTTCGTTTTAGCTTTCCCCTGAGCTACTCTTTCCAAGCATCTTTTCACCCTGTTGTGGCCAGATGGTTTAGTGCAAGCCGAGATTGGTCTGGACAGCAGCTCTTGGCCAGTAGGCATCAAGAAGCCGACAGGGATCTATGTGGGATGATGGCAGTAGCTGCAGGCGCTTCCAGGACTGTCCCGACTTGCAGTGTGTGGACGGGGTATTTCATGTGGCAAGATTCAACTACATATTTCCCGTGTTTCTGTCCTGATCTGTGCTGCCCTGTTGGTGCTCTTTCTTGCATCATGCCCTTTCCCCTGCCTGTGCAACTCTCCTCAGGCCAGGCCTTGCATTGTCTGTGGCATCTCTCCCACCCCTTGTCTGGCTGCTGTGTGTGCACCTGCAGAATCACTTTGGTTTTTTGCTCTTCAGCTATTTTTAGACTTTCCTTTTTAGCTCCCAAACAGTTACCCCATTTCTGAAGACCTTTTCCTACTATAGATCTTCTACTCCACGCTTTGGGTGTTTGCATGTCATAGCACTTGCTTCTGCTGCTGGAGGTGGTTCTTGCTGCCCGTCAGAGGAGAGGCTCATGGTTGGGGAGTGTATGGGGTTGTGTGTGTATGGGGGGTCTATGGGTGCGTGCCCTGCAGGTCTCTGGCCCTTTTGCGCAGGCTCTGCGCCACGTCTGGGCTGTTGCTGGCCCCTCAACTTTGCTTCCTTGGGCGACACCTCTTCATCCTCTAGTTTTTTAGCTCCTTTAAGTTCTGCTGTGGCAGTGAAAGCAGCCTGAGTAGGGGTTGGCTGCTGATCTTCCTGTGCTCTCCCTGGATCCCCACCACCATTCTCATTCTGCTCAACCATACGAGTAATTCTTCCTTCTTCACAGATTATGGGAGTCTGTATGCTAAAATCTGTTTCCTGGGCATGTTTTTGTTTTTTTTTGGTGTGTGTGTGTGTGTGTGTATGTTATCAAGTCATGTATGTATGCATGTACAGAAGACATCAAATTTTCAAGAATACCTTCCAGGTTACATGCAGTACCTTCATTGGGCAGGCTAGGCTTTCCCAAGGGACTTTGCTCTGTCGTTGTGTAACGGGACTAAAATTTGATATGAATTATTTTGAAGATTGCTTAGCATTTCTGAGCCATCGACCACATGCTGTGCAATCTGTCACATGCTGTCTTTAGAACAAAGTGATAGCAGTTGGAAAATCACCTGGTTACAGGTTTTATTGGGATCCAGTGTGGTACAATGAAGATGAGTATAGTTTTGTTAGCAGCAATTCCATGGATATTTGTTGCTTGGAATAGATTAATAATTAGAGGATAGCTTAATTTCTCTTGGGGTTTTGTAAAATGTACTTCTTTCTGTGATACATCATCTTTTTTCATACTGAATTTAGCTGCTTTGTTTTTTTCTTTTTATTTGGTACTTTCTGCTCAACAGTTCTGTGATTTAACATGAGTCATTCTGTCTGTGTGGGAAAGGTCTCCTCTACTCCTGAGCCCGCTCCAAAGGGGGAATGGGGGAATGTATTTGTGTTTTCTATGTGTTTGTTGTGGAAATGCATAAAACTTTTTTTTTTCTCTTTCTTTCCTCTCTTCATCATCTCATCTGTGTGGGTGAATGTTCCTGCAAACCTTTGGGAATCCTATAGAGACCTTTGGTATGCTCATTCTTTCATTAGAGCCCAAAGTCACAGATACTAGCAACCGTTTAAAGACCAGAAGAGTGAATAGATGTTGCATCATAACAATGTTTAGTGGCTAAAAATGTGCACTTGAGGAAAACTTCTAAGTCATCATTTAATGCATCTTTGGATCATCACAGTGATGCTAGTGACCTTTGCCGATCACTTATGTACTTTTTAAACAGATAAAAATTTGTGCTATGAAACATGTTCTTCTGGTGCAAAAGTTGATGTTAACATACATACATGTTTTCAGATTTTCAAAAGTACCTATTCTGTTTCAGAATCGAAGTCTCATTTTTCAGAAATGACTTTACGTGCACAGTTGCCTCAATTCCCTTTGTTGATGGCCCATTGATTGGTACAGGGCTTTAGGAGCCAAGGGGACTTCTGAGAATGTGGGCCAAGTTTCCAGCACATTGCAGAGTTTTGAAAAATTGAGCCTTTTTTCATTAAGGAGGAAGTGTAATTCATGTAAAACACATCACAGAATGTGATTTTTTTTTCAAAATAGAGATTTTTATCTATAGAATTAAAAATATGCCTTGGAGTAGCTTTATTTTGAAAATGTATGTTGAGTGCTGCTTTCCAAGTGAAGAGACAGAAGTGATGCAGAGTAAGGAAAAAGTTCTGTGTTGAAGGAGAGCTCGTGGCTTCTTGATATCATAGATTTTTTTTTTCTCTTACTTCAACAATTTGAGTATTTCCATCTGGATTCCATTTTTTTCATAAGCAGCATTCTTCATCCCCTAAGCAGAACAGAGACAGAGATGATTACATGTAAATGCTGTAGTATATTTGCAATTAGATTTCAATGCAAAAGATGGGGGAATTTAAAATATTTCTTCATTTGAACAATAGAAGTTTCATGAGGGCTGTTTAAGACAAAAAATGTACTGTAATAACATGATTATTCTTTGTATGCTCAGAAAAAACATGAAGCAAACAAAAATTATTTCATGTTTTCATCGTGCTCTACGGTGCTAAAGCAAAGTTAATGCTCTTTTCTAAGCTACAGCTGCTTAAGTTTGAAATCTCAGCTTTTTGTGGGTCTTAATGGCCATCTTATTTTTTTCTTATCATTAAGATAATGTTCATGTTACTTGGACAGAAATTGATTTTTTTATCATAGTCATGAGCTCAGCTCTCCTAGTGAAAGAGGAGCCGTCAGTCTTTACTTGGACCGTTCTTAGCTTTCTGTTTTGCAGTAGGAAAGTATTTCAGGGCACAGAAAATTATACTCTTTTCTCAAATGGGAATCATTAAAAGTCATTAAATGAGTAACCACTATATTTTGATAACAGTAGACATATTTTCCCTATTTGGGATAAATGTACCCAACTTGCACTGGTTACTTGCTAAACACTGATAACTCCCAGTTGGATTTTATACTCATTCAAATAATTCCTTTGAGGGAAACTGTGTTTTCTTAATCCATGTATCCCTAAATTAGAGGCAATGAATCTATTCCTCATCTCCGATACTGCTTTTTTTTTTCTCTTTAACTAGAATTGCTGACTGGATACCCTGTTTACACCTCACTGATCTTTAGGTCTGCCATAACCAACTAACTTCTCACAGATTTTCATCAATTGCCCTTGTTTTGCTGCTGCTCCGTGAGAGCCTGCGGTGCTGGGAGCCCCGGAGCTCCCGCCAGTGTTTTGCTGCCCTCCTCATTCCCTCGGCTAGGGAGCAAAGAGCAGCAGCCGCGAGCCCCGGCAGAGCCCTCTCCTGCCCTGGCTGAGGCACCCGGTGACCCGGCGGGCTGGACAGTCCCCGCTGCCACCAGGAGCTTTCCTGGAGGAGACGCGCTCAAATGTCCCTGTCCGACAGATGATTACTGCTTACAACCCACCACAAACCTAGATGTTATAAGCATCAGAAGATAAAGAAAACTGCTTATTTTTTAGACTTCGCCCAGAGTAGTCTTAGCATATTTCTGAGTATTTTTAGAAATTGCTTATGGTGCAATATAGCACAGAAAAGGCAACATTATTAATGCGATATGATGTGAAACATTTCAGGGAGGACACAACTGGTACGATGTTTTATTCTCAGTTCTACAGCTTTCACAGAATCCCAGCAAAGCCTGAGACTCTTTTGCTTGTGACTGTGCATTAAGTGATCTATGCTGATCTGCCTCATGATTAATATGTTAAAGAAAAAACAGCTGAAAGATTATCTGAATAAAATATATTGGTGCACATTTTAAACAGCCAGAAACTTGCTATTATTTCATTGCTATAATCTTAATGCAAGATTAATATTAAAGTATTTATTGACTTGTGGGCATATCTAATGTGCATTGTTTTTGTAGACCCGTGTTTTGTCTTTGCTTGCAATAACGCTGTGCATTTGGTACCTGAGCTTGCAAACAGCCTTTAAATAAAGGTGATGGTTGGGGCGGGGGAGGGGGGAAATGAGATGACATTATGATCATTCTTTTATTAAAAAGCTTTTAATTATATAAAAAAAAAAAGTTACCTTTATGGCATGGTGATTCATAAATGTCAAACGTTTGGGGATTTGTTTTGCCGGGCCGTTTAAGAAAGCTGTATGTCACCTTAAAGCCTGCTTGCGTGTAGAGTGTTGTGAGTATTAGAGCTGAAGTAGTTTGACTTGTGTAGAGCGACATAGAAGGCTTAGAGATTACCTCCAGACACCAGAGAAGTTTTAGACACGCTGGTGCTCCCTTACGAACTATATGAACTTAATTCTTTAAAGAAGCATCTCCTTTGCATCCATGATGAAGTACATTAATAAGAATGTTTTTGTTTTTGTTTCCGTGTGTTTTCAGTGAAAGAGTTCCTAGCCAAAGCCAAAGAAGATTTTTTAAGAAAATGGGAAAGTCCCCCTCAGGTATAAACCATTGGAGCATTCAGTAATTTTTTGTGTTGCACTTTTTTTATTTTTTTTGTAATGTATTATCAGTTTGCAATGAGCAAGACAGAAAGCCAGGTTAAGTTTAATGCAATTTTTAAGAGCGTTTCCATTCTCAATGTCTATTTTATCACTTAAGTTACAGTTGTCAAATATTTCTTCTCCCGTTTTGAACTTGGAGACGGGGAAATGGTCACACTGAAGAGCAGCTTGTACCCAGAATGACGTTTACAATAAGCTTGAGAAAGCTCAAAATGTGTTAACGTGTTTTAGCTGTCTCTTTATAATACTTACCTTTGGCAATTTACTTTGTTAATAACTTCCCCTGTATTATTAAGAAGGAGTCTATGACATGAGATGGGAGAGGAGGTTAAGGAGCAGGTTAGAGAGAAATTCTTCATTTTTTCGTTCAAAACTTAAAAAAAAATCCAGCATTTGAAGTGCTATAGTGATTGATGAATACCTGGAAAAAAATTACTTAATGATGTGTTCTCTAGACAGATCTCATATCCTTGTCTATTGAACTTGATTCAAGGATTTTTGCAGGCTTTAATATACTTATTTATCTGTATGTTAAACCCCTGAGCTGTTTACAGTTCAATTCTTCTCACTGAGAGTGTGTCATCTCTACTGATGAATTACAGTAGTGTAGGTACAATCTGGTTAAATATTTTTCTATTTTAATCAGTACAGTATCAAATATCTTCCTAAAACTTCATAGACATGAAATTACATGAGCACTACAGTTGACTTTAGTTTGTTGTCTGTGATAAATGCAATTTTACCCAACCCTTGTAATAAATTATTTCATTGCATCTTGTTAAAATCATCTTTGGGTATTTATAAATAATGTTGTTTTATCCTTGTACATATAGAATACCGCTGGCCTAGATGATTTTGAAAGGCAAAAAACTCTTGGAACGGGATCATTCGGGAGAGTTATGTTGGTGAAACATAAATCCACAGAACAGTATTATGCTATGAAGATACTGGACAAACAGAAGGTTAGTGTAATTTATAGTGTTGTGGTTTTTTGTTTTTTTTCTGGTACAAGTGACAGCTTTAGAAGCAGAATAAGTGAAACTTGCAAATATCTGTGATCTGGCCAAAATATTACATTGCTTTTTTTTAATGCTGTCTCATAAAAAGCTTTTCACACAAAAGCTTTTCTGCTTTTAGGGGTGCTTTATGTTTTGCCTTTGAATTTCTTTGATTTTACAATATGTTGTATTTTCTTCCTCATTGCTGAGCATTTTAATTCTTATTCTTTGTTTTTATTCAATAAAGGAACTGACAGCTTCAGTGGGAGCTGGTGAGCTTAGATGATTAGGAAAAAGGCTTTATGGTTCCATGCATATGTATTTACTGCTATTTTTGATTGCTGAGAAAACCAGCCTCTTCAGAAGAGTTTGTTCTGAGGACACAAGAAAGCACTGTAAAAAACATGTTGCATGCATTGCATATTGCAGGATTTTTTCTGCCATTGTTACTTTGCTGCACTTCCTGGACACTGCATTGGATGCATGCAGGAATACGACACAAACAAAAGCATTGCTTCTTAAAAAGCAGCAAAACTTCTCAAGTTGAATATTCACTTATGAACTGCATAAGTTCAATGCAGACAAAGGTCTATGTGGCTAAGAAATGTGTTGTATTTATTGTGCTTTTGCTTCTCGCACTTGGACGCTAGTCATATTTTAAACAGTGGACCTCTTTTTAGAAAACATTCAGTTATTCAGGTTTTATACAATTCCTACCACAACTGGAATTTAAGAGATTGTTTTTCTTCAGAAAACTGTCACAGAGATGGTCAGATTCAAAATATGGGCTATATGTTGCATAAAGTTTATTAGACTGAGCAATGAGTATAGAACAGATTGGAAAACTATAGTTATCTTATTATCTAGTTAAAAACAAAAATTCATATTTTATTAGGGGTTTAAGACATGCATCCAGATGTCAGTCTTCTCTTAGAAAATGAGATGCCCAAGGGTTATATATGTATATATTATAAATGTATTCCTGTATTAACTTCAATTGATAGATTGGCAAATCAGTTATCACTACTTCTATAGTTTGGATAGGATAAAAAATGGATATGGTAAAAATGATAAAATAGAGGTTTTACCTATAACCCTTTCATTTATATTCTGCTTGAGACAAGAAAGAGGCCCTCGCTCCCAAACCACGCGAGCGGCAGCGTTTGAGAGGTGTCCGCGCGGGCCGGGGCTCTCGCTGCTCCTCCCGCCGCAGCCGGGCTGAGGCTCGGGGCCTCCTCGCGGCCTCCTGCCGTGGCGGCTGCTGGGCCGCAGCCTGTGCGGGCACGCGGCAGGCGGCAGCCCCGAGCAGAGCGTGCAGCAGTCCGACCCCTGCAGCCTCCCGCCACGGGCTGCATCGCGGGCCTGGCCTGGCTGCCACCTCCCCAGGAGCGTCAGCCAAGAGCCCCACTCCTTCCCGAGCCAGCATGTGCCGAGAGTTTGGGAAAGGGCCCGGATGCGCTCGAGCTTTCGGCCTGCTCTCCCTCCCTATACTTGGAGTTGCTGTCTGGCTGTCCTGTTTCATCTTAGGAGATGGCAGACAAAGTCCAGCTGCTGCTGTTCTGTCTACAGCAACAACAAAATCTTGGCGTTGTTTTATCAGAGGAGAGTTTACCTTCTCTTTTTAATTGAGAGCACTCTTCTTTGGACTTTATTTCCTGTCCTCCTGATCAACTATCAACTCTTGGATAGCTGATCAAATGCACAACTATGTTTTCTTTCCAAATAATCTACCAGTATCAGCAACTGTATTCTCTGGAGGGTTCACTAGTGGTGACCATAAAGTACAGGTCTACCTAAATTCACCTTAAAATAAATGTTAAGTCTGAAGGCAAAATGGATGGGCCAATTGTGGTTCTTTCTAATCCAATCTTATTCTCGGGTCATCTGAATATAAAAAAAATAAAAGGAAGCATAGCATATGTTGCTGTAGCTGGCAGGTTTGTGTCTAAGGTTGTTATTCCCTCACTTGTCGACCTTTATTTAGCGTGTCAGTAACATAATGCTGCTTGGTGAGTTTCCTTACATAATTCGTTTTGGAAAGAAAAAATAAGGGTAGCAAAAGCTGAGGCATATATAGGTGCTATCTTTTGTCTGTAAAAGATTTTAGACAGTTTCAGTCAGGGTTGGCATGTCTTGCAAATCTCTCATAGCTGTTAGGATTGACTTCCAGATATCAAAAAACAGTGACTTGTTTTGACAGCCTCGTAGATTTTCTTGTCTTCTGGGTGCTTTTAAAAAATAAAATAAATAATAACACACACCAAAAGAACTTAGTTTTCCTGCTACTCTCAAAATAAAATATAAACAAATCAGTGATTAAGCAAAATTGAGGGAACGGGAGGGAGGCGAAGATTATGCAATTAATTATGACAAGAAACCAAAGTCCTGGCTGCTGAGGAAGAACAGTGATCAGAATTCTGCTACTGGTCCTGGTAGCTTAGTATTGTAACCAACACCAAAGTGTTGCTTGGTGTTGCTTTTTCTTTTTTCTTTTTTTTTCCTTTGTATTAAATTCCTAATTAAATGTCTAATGTGGTTTTCTGACTTTTTAGCAGAGTCCAAAAATCAGATCAATTTTATTACACTTTCATTTGCTGCAGAAGCTTTGTACAGAATATTTTCCCTACTGATTTTTTTACACTCTGGGGTTTTCTTTAGCCACCTGCAAACCAAACTTTATAAGTACTACTTTTTATAATATGGTTATACTTTTCTCAATGCTATCTGTGAATTCAGGAGTCTGCTTTCAAGTAACTGAATTACACTGGAAACCTAGTAATATGGTTACAGTGAATTGTGTTTTCCTTTCTTAGGTTGTCAAACTGAAGCAAATAGAACACACGCTGAATGAAAAGAGAATATTACAAGCAGTGAACTTCCCTTTTCTTGTAAGACTGGAGTATTCTTTTAAGGTAATCATTGTTTTGAAAGTGGTGGCTTGAGGTCTAGGGAGGTGCACACTCAAACTTTTGTCATTAATACATTAACTTTACAATACAATAATTTCATAGAAATTTTATAGATATATATTTAACAGCCTTTAGAAATGGTTAACGCAAAATTAATTATTATCCATTAGGGGTTTATATAAAAATGTCTTTTGTCCTTTTTGTCTCATCTGGAAAACAAAGACATGCTCTGGGATGCCTGTCTCTTGAAGAGCTCTGTGAATTTAGGCCTGAGGACAGCAATGTCCTAGGCTGCCGTGGTTCAGTCAGGAGCCCGCAAGTCGGCTTTAATGAATACTCACGTGCCCTAGCGTAAGGGACTGGTCAAAACAGCTGTAGATTAAGATACAGGAGTTTGCACTGAAGCAGCTGAGGGGCTGCCTGTGTTCTCCTCTACTTGGCCACTGGCGTTTGTTAATGTTTTATATTGCCAAAAGTGTCTGGCATGGGACTGCTCCCATGGGATTTAGGTTAGGTACCATATTTTAGAGAGTATGTGATTGCGTGAATGTTGTCAACTTTGGCTTTATCTGGGGAGGAAAAAACAAAACTTACACTACATTTTGCTGGATGAAATTTCATTTCTTACATATGCAACTCAATTTTGAAGCATACTGTAGAGATTTTAAAGACTAAAGGAAACATCTGAGAAATGAATTTTACTATCTTGCTTTGATGGTCTCATAAAATCTTACTCTTCAAAGTATTAAACTATGGAGTCATCTTAGTTTAAATTCAGTGGCCTTGAGCGGCTGTGGCTGCACTGGGTAGGCATGCGCACTCTTGGGTCAGTTTTGGGCAGCACCTCTGGACGAGCTGGTTGTCCCTGCTGCACCCGAGCCTGACTGCTAAATCTGGGTGACAAATTTGTTCAGGAACTGATTGAGACACATCAGTGGTCATAAATGTTTCCAAGTTCCTGCGTGTACACAGAGATGCACACGCCGTTTCACCAGATGCTAATCAGAAGACTATCTTAAAAACAGAACGGAACCTAAACTCCCAAAGGTTTTCTTTATTTTTGCAGGAAATTGGTCGTTGTATAGGAGAGAGCTTTTAGGCAGCATTCTGTCTTTGAGAGAAACCAAAGCTTGTACTTCACAAAGTTTATGGAAAATTTGTAATTGTTCTGTAGATATTTGAGAGAGATTTACATGAGACAAGTCTTAATGAGAATCTTGACCAGAAAAAGAAGAACTTTGAGATAAGCTTCTAAATTCATATGCACTAAGCAATCTGTAAAGATTGACTGTTTTGCTGAGGAAGTGATGCGTGTCCTTCAAATTTACATAAAAATATACATTTATTAAGATTAGGTTATTCCTTTGGTCAAGAGAAGTGTGCCTGCACTTTCAAGACTTTCTACTGTGTTACCTTACATTTGTTAAGATAATTGGATTTTTCTTTTTTCTTTCTCGTGTTCATTCTTTAATAAAACATTGCATGTGGAAAGTGTTTCAAAAAGGTTACAGAAATTCTAACGTGTCACATGTGTTTACTTGATTCCTTAGGATAATTCTAATTTATACATGGTAATGGAGTATGTCCCTGGTGGTGAAATGTTTTCGCATCTAAGAAGAATCGGAAGGTTCAGGTAAGAGTCTTAATGATATTATTCGTTTAAAAAGGCTCTCTGTTGCTAATTTGTGAGAGAGGGTTTCATAAAACATGAGAAATGAAACTTGAAAGAAAAAAAATAGAGGGGTAAGTGCTTTTAATTTTGCCTTTTTCCTGGTGTACTAAAATAATCAGGCAGTAGTACAAAACTTGTAATTACTTTTATTGCTATTCAGTTAGTTAATGCAGGCTTTCATGATCTATGCAAGACATAATCTTGGCAGTAATATTCATAGTCAGTGAAACTGATCAGTTTCTAAAATTAAAATTTAAGTTTTTCTGCAAGTTTTAGGCTGTAAAATACATTCATCTTGATTTGACTATGTGATTCAAAATGAAAATCTGAAGAAACTAGATTTAGAGAAAAGTTTTTGCTGTTTTTTTTTTTTTGAAATGCTTGCTATTTTTTTTTGTGTTGCACACTAAAGGAAACAGCTGTAAGCAGCTATTAAAGGAAACAGATATTTAGATAGTCTGTCCCTGACAATCGTGTGGTTAACTCAGTATCTTAGTATAGTGCGGATATGCTTAATATTGTTTTACTTCTTTGCAGTGAACCACATGCACGATTTTATGCAGCTCAGATAGTGCTAACATTTGAGTACCTCCATTCATTAGACCTCATCTACAGAGATCTAAAGCCTGAAAATCTTTTAATTGACCAGCAAGGATACATCCAGGTATGAAATCCTTCATATATTTAGGAGAGGAGCCTTGTCTTGTGTTGTAGGCTACATAATTTTAAGAAGTGTGTTCGTAATAAGTTATCTGCTGAAGCTGCTTGACTTGTTAACTTAAACCCTGTGGGACCATTAAAATACTCTATGGCTTAATAACAGTTGAAACTGTTGGATTTAACTTCTTCTGACTAAAATTATGTTTGGTGGAGATGTCTGCATTTGAGCAAGTTTAGATGCTGGCATCTACTTACTTAATCAGTAAGTACCTGATTTCGTCTTCTTGGAGAGTCCTAACTTCCTCAGGAAATCTGGAGTAAGAGCCGAGTTGAGCAGAAGGCGGTTTCCCTGTGTGGAGCCTGAGTGTAACATGAGCAGAATCCCTCCAGACAATAGTCACAGGTAGAGAAGCCAGGCAGCCAAAAGCACAGGTAAGCACTGCCAGCGTGGCCATGAGGAAAAGCCAAGGAGGGAAGCTTGTGGAGCAGGGTGCTGAATCTCGGAGCAAAGGGGCTGCCTTCATGTGATTATTATTGCTATTGTTTGCTTGCATAATAAGCTTAAAAAATAGAATTTAAAATAAAATACATATATTTTGTTTGTGGAAACAAAAGTTTATGTGCATTCTTGATAGATGCACAGAAACATAATAAAGCAAAAACTTTTCCCGATCAATTCTGTTTGAAGGAAACAACCTGCAAGTACTCAAATACAGATAGATACAGTGCAAGTGTCACCAAGAATTGTAAGACATTATAATTTCAAGAAAACTCGCATAAGGGCTTATTTGCATTTGCCTCTAGTAAATTAGATCTACAGCCCTTCAAACAATGGAAGGGAAGATTACAATTTAGGTGACTTTGAGTCATCAACCCTATAACTGAAATTTAAAAAAAAAACAAAATATCTCAATCTTTTTTATCCACTCATGACCTGAAAGCATGAATAGAACTACAAATGATTCGAGTTAGTTTGCAATTGGGATAAGAAAATAGATTGTTTGCAACTGGTGTGTTTTGGTAAGTTTTCCATATAATGTATTTGTGAAAAGGTTGTGAAAAGGTTATATATTATTATTATTTTCAAGAACATCAATGTGAAATTATTATCTTCTACATGAACACGTGTGATCTTTTGATGGCAACACATCCCAACTTGGGAGGATACTTGATCTGTTGAAGTTATGCCATGATTTCTTACTTGAAATTCCTTGTCATCCACATGATAAAATACCTTGTGGAGAAGTTGTGCAGTTTTCTTGCCTTTTTGCAGTTACTTGCTTTCTGGAGTAATTCTTGATGAATGCTACTTGAGAGGCTTGTATGTGGTAAGCCACACAGGTGGCTTACCTGTGTGAGCAGGTAACTTCATACTGAGCTCACTTATGGAATAGTTAAAACTTGGAGTGATTTTTCTTGTTTGCTTTGTTGTTTTTTTTCCTGTTCCCATAATATATTCTCTGAATATAGTAATTGGCTGTGTATGTTGTACTCAGGATGAAAATGAGAAAACATGTTCTGAAGTACTTAATAAATCTTCATGTCTGTATAGGCATATCTATCTATGTTCAGTAGTGGTCTGTTGGTTTTATGGTTGCTTTTCTTTACATTGATTTGCACGTGGTGCTAGTTCGTTTACAGTGATGTTCAGGACTCGGGAGACGAGATCCCCCTGTCCAAATTCATATGTCTTCAAAGTAGAGTCTGTAATATCGTTTTACAATTTATTTTCTACATTCCCAGTATTGCCACCGGAGAGAAACACATGACTTGAGGACATGATTCATTTTTCCTAATATAAATAACTTAAGATGAAGTGAATCAGATTCTAGCACTGTCTGATTCTTTCCATTGACTAGAAGAGTCTGGATTATGAGCCATTTACAATATGGATGTCTAAAATGAGAGGAAATGAATTTCATCCGTGGATAGGCTATTTGTTTCTTTTCAAATGCTCTGGTTTGCAGCTTTATTCACTCACTTAGTGTTTAATTGCATCTGAAGTCAAATAGCAAATGGATGCAATGCCTCGTGTGCTGCATACTGAGCTCTCCTGTGGTTCCCTTTTCCTTGTCTCCTGGAGAGAAGTGCAAGTGCAGGAAGCCTGCAAGGTGAAATGTTGCTGACGAAACACTGCTGTTGCCATCATCAAACCAGATGGTCCAGGGGACTGTCCCTAAGCTAAGATGAAGTATATGGGCATTGTTTACAAGGAGGCAGAGTACCAAGACTGGACTTTCCATAATCACACATGCCCAATACCTTCTTCTGTTGAGTTCCTGGACAAGACTTTGTCTCAGGATCCTGAAGCACATTTTGAAGGCCTCTGAAGACAATGTAGGGGACTTGACACTAACAGTCAATCTGAGGATGCAAGTATGTCTGGAGATTAGATTTCTTCATTACACAAGACACGCAGCAAATAAAGGACTCCCTGCCATGGATCTGGAAACTCGGTCGTTCTGCTTCACAATTGCACTTGCATTCTTCAAATCTGATTTTCGGTCAGCCAGGAGCTCTGTGGAAGATGTCGGTAAGCATTTTTTGGTGTGGGTGGGTGTGTGTGTGTATAGCTGATATTACCAGTATGATAAAGATCAGCTTTTTTTTTTTTTTTTTCCCTAGGTTCATACTGGATTCTGCGTTGTCTGTCTGAATCCTGCTTTGAATATGCTCAAAATCCCAACTATAAGAGAGCATCTCAGAACTGCAGTGCTGCAAATGACTTCTGCTTTACAGCTTCTCATGCACCTCCTCGTCTTCCTTTTAGTTCCTATGTTTATGTAACCAAAACGAGACAAGCAGGAAGGCAGCAGCAAGCACTGTGCAATGCTTCACAGTCTTTATACAGTGGAAGCTTCTTCCCCCTTGTGTCTTGCTTTGCCAAAACAAACAGAAAATTTCATAATAAGTTTTTTTTTTTTTTTTTTTTGAGTGGGGAAGGATCCATATTTTGTGATTTCTAACTGTAAAATAAAATTGCATTCAGAACAAAATAACACCATAGGAAGGAAAGAAATAGATTTTGTTAATGCAGTTGGGGAGCACTGTGTTATTTGGAACTTCCTGCAGGATTTTCGACTTTCGTATGCAGCGATGTGTCGTCATCGTGGTGGCCAAGCACCAATGCGTTTTTCCTCTCCGGATTTTGCAGCCATTTCTGTCCATGCCATGTGTGCAGTGCATATTTCTCACATGGGCTGATATTCATAATCACGCAAGTGATTTAGTGTTGACTGAATCAGGTCTATATTGTAAGCTTGTTGCCCTTGCTGTTTAGTTTGATTGGTGGTGTTTCTGTGAAAACTGCAATGAAAGCTGATTTGTGTCGAGTTTGACTTGTTGAACTGGGATTACCTGACAGAAGTGTATCAGTGCCAACAGCCAGGGTATGGTATAGTTAGCAGTCGTTGCTGTGGGCTTTCTTAGTGAATGGTTTGAATATGAAAGAAAACAAGAAGAAATGGATGCTGAAACAACTACAAACTTCATAGCTTGCACCCAGTCTCAGTATTTCACTTGTATACTGCTGGCTTCTATGTGTATTATGCAATATAGTACAGGAAAAAATCCTACAGAGGATGATGAGGTAGTATGGAAAGTGCAGAGAATTTTTCTCCAGAAAACAGGACAAGTGGAAAGAAGGTTTTATAATGAACAAGAACTTGCCATTTGTGAATACAATTACTGTTTAATTTGTCAGGAAATGTTACATTACTCCATAATTTTTCTCTGGGAGATATACAGATAAACAAGCTGGACTCTGGTTATGCTCTGAATAATGCTCAGAAACAGAAGTTACTGGAAGACTTCTTTTCTGGTGTCCGATTCCCACAGTAGTTTCCGTATAACCTTTATACACTTGGGCAATAAAAATGTCCAAATTTATGAGACTCACTGATATTTTGACCCTTTTTGTGATCCATTTGTTTCTCTGCTAAAGGAGAAGATAAATATCTAGTTCACATTTGTGTTCTTCAGCTTTCAGCAATATAAACAATCTGTGAAAAGTATAAGAAAAAAATGATTAATGTAATTACAGTACATAGATAAAACTTGTAAGTCATAGTTCCCACTGATTTTTTTTTAATTATAAATAGTAGCTTGTTTGACTTTGGGAATATCTATTTTGCATTGTTTATTTGTTTTATCATGAGGAACCTAAAATATTCCATCTGAATTCAAATATCATAAAAATTGACTGTGTAAGATGCAACAATATGATATCATGCAATCTGAAAGACAAGTTATTTCTCTGTATAAAATTGCTTTCTGCATAGTTTTATGTTTTAATTTCTCTGGAAAAGGATAATTATAATCATTTCCTTTTCTACTGATGGCAGGTCACAGACTTTGGCTTTGCAAAAAGGGTAAAAGGAAGAACTTGGACGTTATGTGGAACTCCAGAATACCTGGCACCCGAAATAATCCTCAGCAAGGTGCTCTTTTGTTTTTCTTGTTGTTCAGGCAATGTATTGGATGCAGTTAAAAATTATCCTCCGATTGTTAAACTCTGAGCTTTAAGCAATTACTGATGCTCTAAAAATCAAGTCTTGACTGATGAGCTCTTACTGAAGTATACAAAATTGATCCAAGTATTTTCTAGTATACTAAAAGTTACTGCATAGCAGGGTTTTTCGTAGAGAGACAGAGAACTCTGCGCATGCTTCTCTATAATTCATGAAGGAAAATGGGCTTTAAAGAAGCTGTAGTTAGGTGATTTAATTAATGTCCTTATTACAACAGCAGGTCTGAGTGGTTGCATTGCTTTCTGTTTTACTATTCAGTAGGATTTTTCAATGACTTTATGCTCAGGCTTTTGAAGGCCATGTCACAAATGGATCAACCACAGCTAACTAACTACATTTTCAAGCTTACATAGATAACTAATTTACCAAAATGAAATCTTCAGTATATTGAAATATGAGTAACCAATTAGAAAGATGACAGTATGCAGTGTAGGAAGTATTCTTATGTGCAGTGACATTTCTTTAAGTTTTAGAAGAAGTTTTAATATTTCTTTAATAGGAAGAGAAAGTTTGTTCGTCTCTGTCACACAGTTGTCACACCTTTGTAAAGACATCTCTGCACAGGAACATGCAGAAAATGTTTCAGGTTCACCAGTGAGTTAGGTTTTAGGAATACAAGCTATTGACATTTGAGAGCTTTGGCTTGTTTTGAGCTAGACAGTAAGTTCTGTATTAAACAGGCAGGAGTGTTTTTGCTTTCCTTGTATTTTACAGACATACTGGAAATCCTGCACTATGTTAAAAGTGATGCAAAAATAGTATTTCTCATTTTTTTATTCCAGGGTTACAACAAGGCAGTGGATTGGTGGGCATTAGGAGTGTTAATTTATGAAATGGCAGCTGGATATCCCCCGTTCTTTGCAGATCAGCCCATTCAGATTTATGAGAAGATTGTGTCTGGCAAGGTGAGTGAAGTCTGCCTGTGTTTCTGAAAATGCAGTTTTCTGTTTCTCGTTCTCTTTGCAGACCATGATTTTTGTTTGGAGTTGATACAGAATTCACTGGTTGCTAGATACTTAGCAACTTGCACAAGGGTTCGGCAAAGTTCCTACCGTGTATTACTCAAGTACAGCCACTGTTAGTGTCAGTAATAAATTTGATTTTTTTTAATGGATATTTGCCACCTTTACTGGTTCCTTTCTTCACCTTTAAAATGGAAGTTAATAGATTTACAGACCTTGCGCTATCATATCATATTACACTTGGATAAAAATAACAACTATTAACAATTATTTATGTATGCTTTAACTTCCCTGGCAGCTTGCCCTACTCAAACATTTCTGCAGCTTTTTAGAAGCTCTAAAGAGTTGCCATAATTCAGGGTAGTTTTCTTCTGCAAGAGCAAAGTCCTGTAGTTTTGGACATGTGTTATGTTCTATCCAGTCTTCACTGCTATATAAAATTGTTCAAAATATTTTGCCGATTTTTTTTTCCCTTTTATTGCTCATGACAGCCTCTGTGTGTGCTAAAGTGTGATAGTGGGGGGGATTGTTTCTCCTGCTGGAGCCTGTCTCGTAGTTCTCCGTGCTCACGGGGTTTGATACAACTCTTCTCTTCCTCGCTCGTATCCCATGCTGGCTGGGGGGCATGCAGCCCTGGCCAGGGGAGGTGCCATAGCAGACACTGTGCTAGGCTGCCTTGTAGCCTCCTTAAATGAAGTATTTAAATGAAGGGCTTGTTGGTGTGTGTGCTGACAAACCCCCTTTTGCAGGGGAGGCAGAGTTGCTTCAGTTCCTTGAAGGAACTAAGACACACCAGCACAAGTACCCTGTAGTGATATATGGAAAAACACATCTGCTACTGTCTGAAATTAAAGGCTCATTTCTAATTCACATCTCTCTGGCTCCATGTTGTTGCAGTAAGGGGAATGCATATATTTCTATGATGTGTGTTCTCTTAAGTGAGAGTTATTTTGAGATGTAAAAAGAGAAGAGCTAAATATGGGTTAATTCATGAAGAATTTGTTTGACATTACACAAAATAACAAAGATGAACATATTGTATGAGCATTACTGTACAATTAGGCTGGAGTGTAAATTTATGACGCACTAAGTGCTTTATGGAAATTCCTCTTGTCAAACACTCTTTTAAAAAGAGCGTTTACTTGTTTCTTGTAAGAGACTCATGAACACTTTATTCTCAAAGCTTCTGTACTGTAAATACCCCCACCTGCAGTCACCTGTGCAGTATCTTCCTGCGTCCACAGCCACGTGGGAGGAATGTGAAGGGTGACATGGAGAAAAGGAAATCTTCAGCTGAGGTGTGGAGGGCTCCGTGCTGCCTTCCATGGGGCAGGTTGTTGAATGTCGGTGGCGAAGTCCATGCTAAATGTTCAACTTCTTTTCTTTTAGACTAGCTATAAGTATAGTATCTAAAGAAATTATATTGAGTAAAGGCTCTGTAATTTGGTAGAAATTAACTGTCTTGTGGTTTGGTATGATTGCTTTTATTTAAATTCATCTGATAATTATTTGCTGTAAACATTAAATCAAAGCAATTGGAGCAGAATTATAAAATCATTTGATCATTATAAAATCAATGATCAAATTAAACTATTTTTAAACTGAAAAATAGAGGTCCAAAAGCACATATAACCTCTACAGGTCAGCTAGTATTTTCTGTTTGTTGGAAGTCTGTGTCAAGCTAGTCATATCCTTCAGTAAATTAGTAAAGATATCTTTAGTGGAGGTAAGAAATAGCTAGAATATCGATTTTAAAAAGAAGCCCAAAATGCATTTAATTTGCTTTTTTTCGCTCTGCATAAAGCTTCACTAGGTCATTAAATATTAAATTATTCTCTTTGCCATTGCTGTTTCTGCCCAAAAGCAGCATATGTTTCATTCCAGCAAATTCAGCTGAAACTGAAGTGTTTATGGAATGAGCTGGTGCATCTTGCACAGTGAGCTGTTTGCATTCAGTCTTAATGACCTGAGGAACAGAGGGCGAGGAGATGCTGTCTTTATATCCAGTTTGTTTCTAACTTGGACTTGCTCTTGCTGAGGCAAAATGATTTAACTGAAATAACTGGTTGTGCACCTAACAAAAGTTAAAGATCTGTTATATTGAATTAAAGGGAAATTTGGAAAAAAGGTAGTTAATATATGTGATAATGTGTTGAAGAGATTGCATGAACAGCTGACCCACATTAACCTTAGCCATATACCTTCCTGTGCTGTACCTAAACAAAACTCCTTACAGCTAAACTCATTAAGGCCACCTAAATGTTTCCTGCAGAATGCAATGAAGTAACGTTGAAAGCAGGAACAATATAAAAAAAAAACATAACTTTGGAAAGTTACATTTCAGTATTTAGTCAGTGTGCATCATATAACTTACAGTTTTTCTTCTGGTTTTCCATTTGTTAAGAAAAATTAATAACAGTGTAGTTATTATGAGATTTTAGGTAATTTTACTTTTCAGTTTACTGCCTTGGTTAGGGTGAAAGAAACAACTCGTATTCTCCGGAAAATGCAAGAAGCAGCAAAATGTGAGCAGTAATAGAGAAAGACGAAGGGAAGAGGTGGTAAATATAGTATTAGGCTATAAATAGTTAGGTTTCATTTAATGATCATATCTGATAAGCTTAAGCTGGTTCCCAGCTAAGCGTGTCTAGTTTGTGCATCCCATAATGAGTCTGTCAGACAAGTATGTTTTGGAAATATCTTCTAAAGATTTTTCTTCTAAAGAAAAATAATTACATCTAATTTATTCTGTATTTTTGCTAGTGGCAATTTAATTATTTTTAACCAATCCAGAGATGGAGGACTGTAGAAACAGCATTACACCCAATTTCTGGAAGTACTGGCATTCACTTCTCAGCTAGTTTCCTTTATAACATTATTTCCTTTATAACATTAAGTCAGTCAAACACTCTAGCTTACACACTTAGTTCCTTGCTTAAAAACATTGAGTTAATATTTCCTTATCACTCAGCTGTCTAGGTATAACATTCATTTAACACTGTTCTTCATGAACTGTTTCTACTATTAGACACATAGCATACATAACCTTGACAGATAAATGTAAGTAATGTCCTCGGTAATCAGACCTCTAGATTCTACATTATATTTTTATTTTAAATAATTCTATGTTCTGTATTTATCTCATAACTAGCTAGCTGAATATAGCAAGTGTCAAACACTGAGAACTGTAGGCACGACAAATAAAAATTTTGGCTGTTTTCCCTTCTCCACATCTTAGTTTCAAATTGTTTTAGTATATCCTGTGAATGATCTTTGAGTATTTCTTAGGCAGGTTGGAATGAATTTTGTTGGCAAGTAAAACTCGTTGACATGCTATGTTCAAATAGTATTATGTTACTTGACTAAATCCACCAATGTATAAACTTAGATGTCAGGAACAGATTACAGTATAACATACTTTCCTTCTGCTCAATGAGATGTAAAAATTCCAGTTTAAGAATCAGAAGATGGACAAGTTGATGCCATCAATTAAAGGCTCTGTGGAGCAGAAATGACTATGCAATTATAATTGTATCTCATTTCCCACATTCTTACTTGATGTGTATTCAAAAGAATCAAAAATGACCCCAAAGTTTCCTTTTGTATAAATGTCGTTTCATCCTGCAGAAGAATCAAATCTATATATTGTTTTTAATGTTGTGGATATGTGTTCTCAGGTACGGTTTCCATCGCACTTCAGTTCAGACCTAAAGGATCTTCTAAGAAACTTACTCCAGGTAGATTTGACCAAACGATATGGAAATCTCAAGAATGGTGTAAATGACATAAAGAACCACAAGTGGTTTGCAACTACAGATTGGATTGCCATTTATCAGAGAAAGGTAAGACACCTTCTTCTCAAAACTATTAGAGATTTTTGGAGAGTAAGTCAAATTTATTTTTCTAATCACTTGGCTTATTTTCCTGTCCTAAATCTGTCGCATTAATTAAACTAAGAATAGGTGAAAGTAGTTTAAATTTGAGACTCTGAAGAGTATATATTGAGTGACTTAAAATACTAGCACCAGACAAATGTATCCTTTAACGTCTGTGTGCTTTCCCACTCTGTTAGCGAGTTGTGCTTCGGGCGGTTTCCTGACTATTTCAGGACCAGCTGTCTCTTGCCCCCCTTGCTAATCCCGGCTAGAACAGGAGTTATAAAATCTCCTGCACAACCCGGAGGAAATTGTATCCTTTCCAGCTAGAGTCTGGCTGCTTCAGCATGGGGATGTTCAAGCCAAAGCTAGAGCTCTTCTTTTTGAGTTGAGTAGAGCTCCTCTTTTCAGCTGAGATGTGCACCCTCATTCCTGGTTTTGCTTTATCAGGGACTGGAAGGACTCTGATGTAGAGGTGTCTGTCCACTGAGGACTTCTGTTCTCACATTACACTTTGGGTGCAGCTCCATGAACTGTGGAAACACCAAGAGCCCTGCTGATCACTGTTTTGGACATTTTTAAAAATGATTTTCTAGACCTGTTTGACCACTATCAATTGTAGTGGGGTTGGTTGGTTTGCTTTTAAAAAAAAGAAAGGCTATGCCAAGTCTCTGTATTGAACTCAGACCTGCATAGGAATGAAGGCAACAGGGAGAACTGGGAATGTTCTCAGAGCATGAGCAGCCTGAGGAGTGAGAAGTGCATTCCCATCTGGCAGGGCAAGCGAAGCAGAGCTGGCAGAGGAGGCTGGGGAAGAGAGGAGGCTGATGACAGTTCTGGCTGGATCTCTCTTGAAGCAGCTCTCAAGCTTCCTCGTCTTCTGAAGGAGAGCTGGACTTAAATAAGTGCAAAATAGTGAGTTCTGAGACAGATACCCAGGAAATTATTTTTTCTCTTAAGTGCAACCTCTGAACAAACATTGACTTTATTTTTAAATAGACAAATAACTTCAATGCCATCCCAGAAAATTCAGGTGGAGAAATACTTTAAAAAATATATATATATAGTTATTGGTAAAGATGTTAGTGCAGTGATGATATTTCAAGGAATTGGTGCACACTGTTGAAATGCTGGCAGACTTGACTACAGAAGCATGAACTTGCTGCTGTAATGGGAGTGTTTTAAAGGCCAAGCCTAAATACTAACAATACTTTATAAAAAGAAACTGGTTGTTTGGCTACACAAATTGCCAGTACAGTTGTTTTAACATTCACTAATGTATTAATTACTAGAAGACAGGATACTATTAACACATCTTGTATCTTTTGTATTAAGTACAGACATTTTAAGGAAAGATTCTCCATTACAGAAGTGTAATTATCTTTTCTTTCTTAATGCCTGTTTACAAGACTTTTTTCTACGCAATGAGTTTTATTCCCTGGTATGGCATTTTGTGACACCCTGGCCCCATAACATTAAATCATATGTTTCAGTTCTGCATTATACAGCAGCCCAGTAGTAGTGCTAAGAGTTAGTTTTATAGAAAAAAGAAGTATTTTAAAATCTAAATCAGTAGTACACTCAGAATATCTATTACTAGTAGGATTGTGAGACCCAATGCTGACTTCTTTTTAAACTATTAACTAAAAGGAACAAATACCATCTTACAAGGGATCTAAACCAACCTTGTCTTTCTAACAGCGTCTTTCTACAATTGTTTAAATTACAATAGACATCAATAAACCTGTGCTTTATGCCATCCTTTATTATGGCATTTTCTTATTCCTGAATAAATCTAGCTTGTAAAGTAAAAGCAGTTCCGTGACAGGTAAAGTAAATACTGTTATGATACAGTAATATTTCATATAAGTATATATAAATACTTCATGTAAATATAAATATTCCATAATTCAGATAAAAATAATTTGAATAGTTTTTTTTCTTCGTGTTTGCATAGCTCTTTATTAAAATATGGTTTGCTAATATGGTTGTACTTAAAGGCTAGGCAGATATTTTCCTTGGAAACCAGTACGACCTCCTGTAAACACTTTTTAGGTATTTCCTCAATGAAGATGAGTGTGGTTGGGCTCTGAATAAGCTATTTCATATGCTCTGAGCTTTGTTTTATGTTCTACGTACATGATGACTCTTGTACAATCATTTTTGTTACCTGCAGGGCTCACTTCACAGCTCATGAGCTAAGAGGGGAATATTTTTGGAGTTATATGGTTTTTGCTTTTTGTGTTTTGTTTTGTTTTTTTGTTTGTTTGTTTGTTTTTTAATCTGACAGGGTTTTTATCATCCAGCGAGAGAAGGGAATAAATCACACGTATATCAGTCCTTTTAAATTTATATTTTTACATTTAGGCCTGAATCTTCTAGATTGGCTTACAATATGTGCCAAAAATGTAAGGCAGTTCAATATCAAGATTAAGCTTTCTTGGCAAGATTTGGGATGTGTTTTGTCATGCCTATTATCATGCTAACTCTGACCGCTGATAACGTTTCGTGTGGTTTTTTTCTTCTGAATACAGGTAGAAGCTCCGTTCATACCAAAGTGCAGAGGCCCTGGAGATACCAGCAACTTTGATGACTATGAAGAGGAAGATATTCGTGTGTCGCTAACAGAAAAATGTGCAAAAGAATTTGCTGATTTTTAGTAGGAGTAAGAGGACAAGATGACATCAGGGCTCACATTGGGATCTTTGCACTCTGTTAACAGATGAGGTGGAGCTGAGACCGACATATGTCAAAGCAGTTACCTAGTTACTTCATTCCACAAAGCTGACTGAGGTCGTTATTGCCATCTTCCATGTGTGCGGTTTGCACCAACCCTTCTAACTAGGCACAATTAAGCAAGCACTGTTTGTGCAGTAACACAGAATACTAGACCACTTTCCTACTTAACTTTGGTTTCTGTCGTTCCTTTGTTTCTGTGTATCGTTCATTTTCCCCCTTTAAAATGAAGTAGTTTTTTACCCAAGAATGCTCCATTTTATTTTGAATAATGTATTATTTGTGTGAGTGAAATGGAAGGTGTTGCGGCTAGTGTGATTTAGACTGAAGTGAAAGATAAATGTTGCTTCTAGTCTGTGCCAGCCAATGATTCTTGTCTGTCTTGTGTCTGAGGCTACAATTTATAATACTTTTTTTTTAGTAGCTCAGACTAAACCTAGCCAACATTTTTAGCGTTTTTGAAGGTAGTATTTATCGCCATATAAATGTCTGCTAAATTAATTTAAAAACATTTCTTCCTGGAGACTGACCAAATTCAGTAGAATCAATTGGATGGCTTAAGTAGGGGACAGTAGGTAGACCCCGTGCCTTGGTTTTCTACATCCCTGCAGTTTTTGTCACTGCCTCCTTCCTTTGTATTCCCACCTAGGCAGTAGGTAATTACCATAGCCAGGCTGTACCATGGCAAGCTTACAGTCTCGTGAGAGGGAGTAATTCCACCTGGTCTGGATTTTGGACCATATTTAACTGAGTCATTTACCAGCATTTCAGTTGGCAGGTATTAAATGGCTTTTTAAGCAATGAGAACCCTAAATTCTTAAAGGAAGTCTTGGTCAGTATTGTAGAGAATTAGTCATTTTGACTCACTTTTATTCTTTTTTTTTCTTATGCCAATATTGGGGCTTTTGAAGTATTTGTTGTTTCAAGCCTTTGTTGACGTAAAAAAGGCATCTGTTTCAAAAAAAAAAAAAAAAAAAAAAAGTATGCGCTCTGCCAGTAGTTATGAAAAAAAAAAAAAAGGTTTAGCAAATGCAAAAATGCAAACTTGTGTTATGGATGCATTGCTGGATGAACACGGTTATTTTTTGTTAGCTGTTAAGAATAAAAGAGGTTATTGCCAAGTTTTTATTCTGGTATACTATATTAGTAAACTGAGGATGGAGTACTGCTACAATCATTTTCTGCTTAATTACAGCACTTCATTCACAAGGAAAAGAGACAAAGTTTAAAAACTGCCACAGCTGGGTTTATTTTAGTTGCATTATGTCTTCATTTCTAACCTATTTTCTTTCAATCAAACAGAATGTATGGTCACACAGATATAAGTATTTGGGCTTAATTATGTTTTGTATACTCTCACCAACTGACTTAAAAACTGCTACCATGTGCTAGCTTTGGGCACTCTTACACATTTATTTCAATGTTAATAATCAGTGGCTCGGCACTTTTTTGGGGGTTGCTTTTAAACTTATTCATAGTAGTTTTATTTGTACACTTGATTCTGGCTATTTCAGTGACCTGTCTTAAAACGGCACATCTAAACAGTTTAAACGAGGCTCATTTTATGATCAATTTACATGCATACAAGGATGAATTGTTTTTAATAAAACTGAGCTATATTGATACATAGCCACTGTATTTGTTTGAATGTCAGTGAACTTAAGCCACTGGCATTACTTCCTTTTAATCTGTATGACACTCCTTTAAGAAAAACCTTTGTAGACATTTTACAAAACTGTATGAATTGTAACATCCATCATTCTGTATGTTTAGGTTGTTGAGCATTTTTGCACAACGTCATTAGGAGGCTGACACTGAATGCAGTCTTTGTCCACCCATATTTACATATGTGCAAGAAAAGTATAAGATACTTTGCTGTAGCAAATTTTATGTAACAAAGATATATCGTCACATTAATAAATTTAAAGAAATCCTTTGTATGAAAATGTTAAAAATCTTTTGTATTTCATTTAGACCAAGGACATGCTGTTGTATGCTAGCTGTATGCGATAAATTCTACAGTAACTTTGTTGTCGTTTATGAACTTTAAAAGATTTTAATAAATGCTGGAGATCACAATTTGATTCTGTTATGATTTTAATTTTCAATCATTACCTTTATAATAAGGTTCAGAATTTTCTGTTTTGTAAAATACTGTAATCATTCATCGTGTGTGTACAATGAGGCAAAAGTCTAGGAAATTGGTTCTGACATGTCTGTCTGATACCCAGATTAAATTCTATGTGGGCATAGAAAAAAGAAGCCATCTTAATTCCATGATATTATGCTATTTTTTAATATTATGAAAAAAACTGTTAAAAAGTAAAATACTTTTCCAATATGGCATAATAGACTTCAGTATGGAAATGAGAATCTATTTTGGAAAAGGAGGGGAAGTGTGCAGTTTCCAAGGCGTTAGTGAGTACATTCGACAATGTATTACTCAACCCTCTCATTTAAACTCAGTCATAAAAATATAACTACAGAATATTACGTTACCTGTATTTAATTTCAAAAATCCTTTTCACAGTATGGAAAATTGTATATCTATGACAGTAGAGGCTTGTTAATTTTACACATTTGAGGAATTCAGTGTTGAACTATATGGTATATTTTAATTGTACTCTAGTTGTATGTAACTTTCATTTCCAACATAAAGGATTGTATCTCATTAAGTAAATTGCTTTTTTATTATCTTGTCAGTTGCATTAAAACCCTTATTTTTAAATCCTTTAAAGTATTTTACTAATTTTTGCAAATAATTAGATGTTTTTAAGTGCTGCAATAGTGTGCAATATAGTAAACATTTATATACGGAAGTGCAAATTAAATTATGTACAACACTGCATGAAATATTGTGCTGCTTCTTTGTGAATTGAAATGTATGATAATTTGTTGCATTCCACCATAGGCTGCAAATAGAGTTTGAAGGCAAGATGGAAGGGTTATGGAATATACCCTGCACATAATAGTTGGGTCCATTGAGCTTCACACTAAGTAGGGTGTTTGGAGAACGTAGTGTGTATAAAAGGCACTATGAGAAGTCCATGAGCTGGACATAGGCAATTAAGAGAAAGTAAGATAATAGTTATCTGCAATATCATTTGTCTTCATATTTTCACATTCAGACTTGCTGCTTTTTATTAAAGATAATTGCCTGTTTTTAAATTGTCTGCAGATCCCTGCTGTACAAACTGTGCTGTTTCTCGTTGTGCTATGAAACAACTGATAGAAGTAAAGACTGTTAATGGCCTTGGCCTTGTCTGTCTTGAGGCTTTTTCTGCAAGTGCTGTTCGGAGAGGCTGTGATACCTGCTGTCTGTAACGCAGCTCCTCCTTTCCCTGCCGTGTGGCCAGAGCTTCAGCCTCTTTGCTTATGCTGTCGTACGCCTACTGACTGTGGCTTTGTGCTTTACCCTGGTTTCATAGTGTAAATTCTGTATTAAATTTTGAGGACTTTTGTACTCTTTCTGAAGATGATCTAAGCAACTGCAATATTTTTTTTTTCTTCGGCTTTGGCCTCAATTCCTGTGCAAACACAGCACGAGAAGCAGCAGATTTGAAACTGTCATTTGAATCTGTTCTTTATGACTTGCCATACTTACAGAGAAGAAACTGCTAAAATAACAATTTTGTTCTTGAATTGGGATATGTAGAGCTGATCTGGATATTTGACAAAGGGAAAAAAAAGTCAATTGCCAGCATTACTATACAAAGTAGCCTGGTCTTGCACAGCTTTCTAAAAACATTCTGATTTCACAGCTTGAGGAATCAGCTGATTAAAGCTCTCGACAGAGGTAGAGCATAAGGGTCTAACATCAGGCTGGGCAGTGATCGCTTCCAGTAGGAGGATTAGTGGTTTCATAGAGATGTTCAAATGCTTAATTTTTTTTATTAGTAGTATTTTTTTTTAAGTGACGACAAGATAGCTGTCTCAAGATTGCTTCCCTCTCCGGAGAGTGAGAGTGAATGAATAAAGGGCTGAATTAAACCTGAGGGCTGTTAACATTTCTACTATGTGTTGTTGCGGGGTTCTTCGTTTCTGGACTTCTGCGAGGAATGTCTGCGGGAAAGAAATGGCCATATCTTCCAAGTGCAGTGTATCCGTGTAACTTGCTGCTCCCAAAAGCTCTGAACTAAGGGGCCTTGACCGGTACTTAAAATACCAGGAAATCATTTGGATGGACTTCCAATATGCTATGTATAAGCTAGTAATATTTACTTTAGAAAGCTTACAATCTCGATGTCCTGTTCCCTTCATCAGAGGGATAAATACAGATTATTTGCAAATTATATTTCTCAAAATTGTGTTTACTTGACTTCTTTTTCTTTAAACTTAAAAGTTAATGTATTTTTAGCATCCATTTGCCTCATGGTTAGTGAAGCAGATGAGAAAAACTCAAGGAAGAGCTTACGCCATTCCTTATTAGAATTCACTTGTAAGATTGAAATTTGATTGCACAGTAACTAGATACTAGCAATCCAATATCTAATTCCAA
The DNA here is from genome assembly GCA_032275445.1 of Crypturellus soui. Classification (NCBI taxonomy): domain Eukaryota; kingdom Metazoa; phylum Chordata; class Aves; order Tinamiformes; family Tinamidae; genus Crypturellus; species Crypturellus soui. The sequence goes on along the minus strand of JAUBNY010001131.1, from coordinate 1,592,720 downwards.
ATTTTGTTCTTTGTATTTAAAGCAACCTGAGAATGAGATATCTCTTGTCTAGGGGCAAAACCAGGGAAAACACTGTCCAACACGGACATGGCTGCAGCACAAAAACTCTTTAGGAGGTAACGTTGCTGTGTGTGGAAGAACCTGAGAGGCCAGCGATCTGCTCCCAGACACAACTGGCTGCAATAGTTGATGCTCTCCTGTTCCAAGGGATAAAGGTCAGACAGTTTTCAACCTTACCTTTGCTTCCAAGATCCTTTGAAGATTCAGCAGTACATGGACTCAGGTACGTTACTCCAACAGAGCGAAGTCTTAATGCTCAGGTATGTAGTGTGGACCTATCAGTGTGTCCAGTCAATTCTAAAAATTCTAGGAAGATTCCTGTGGATTATAGCAACAAAGAGAAAAGCAGAGCGAAGGGCAAGCTTGGTCCCTCCACTCGCTCCTCCCCGCTGAGCAGGAGGTGAGAGGTCCTGCTGGCTGCTTCACGCTGCTCCCAGCTGCTGAGGTAAGGCAAGCCGGCCGGCGGGCAGTCAGCAAGGCGACTCCAGGAGCGTGGGGGATACTTTCATGGACCTGCGTGTTCGTTGGGCATAAATGAAGAGTTTTTAGGTAAAAGTGATGTTGAGAGACAGTGTTTATTTTTACTAGACTTGTTTCCAGTACTTAGATGAAAGAGGGTGTCCCCAGTATGTTCCTGCCATTCCTTGTCTCTCACGGGATGTGTTGGTTTGTATCTGTCTGGCAAGGCTGGTGTGTTGCTGGTGGGTAAAAACTAAGGGGCAAGTGGAACAGGTCACCTTAATAGAACATTATATTGTATTAGAGACTAAAGGAAGCATGTAAGATCACGGTATGAGGGGAGCATGTGTTATAAGAATATGTTTTGTTAATGTTAGCACATTAGCAAATGTGCCCACATTAGAAGTGAACTTCTGAGGTAAATCTCAGTCTTTGCCAGTTACTATGGCACGAACTTGGAATTTGTGAACTGGGTTTCTTTTGAATGAAGTTAAACTGGAAGCTGTACCCAGAAGGGCATCTAAGGTACTTCAGCTGCTGCAGGACAGTTGATTCACTGGGTCAGACTAGGACTAGCAGAAAACAAACCCCCTAAAGCATGTCACGTGTGTGGATGTGGGCCAGTGACACCGTTTTGATTTAGAATTCCACTGCTTTTAGGCTGCACTGCTTGCTAGTGGAGACATAGCCACAGAAGCCATAGCTCTGCATAGCCCAGCAAGCAAAAATGACTAAAAAGTAAAAAGAGAGAGAGGGAGAGAGAAGCAGTGACATTCTCTTGAATTTAATGGGACCATAACCCAAGTAGTTATAAACACTGCCTTTTGTCCTGGTAAGTGAAGAGAGAAATTCCTGTCATACTGTCTTTGGTATGTTGCTATGTTGGTGTGTTTGCAAATGCAAAGTGCACAAGGTATGAATGTGCCTCCTGCTTCCGAGACCAGGATGACACTGTGAAAAGGTTTCTCACATGCTTGAGAACACCTCAGTGCTGCATTGCAGAGCACCATAATGTCCCAGGTGAATCACCACATGGCAAGATATTGTCAAGAAAAACAACAGAAACCAGCCATGAGCTCTACTTGCAAGGTGCATTAGAAACAGGCAAGAGATGGAAGGGCAAGGAAAGTCTGCATTTAATTTTCGCTTTGAACTGACAGCCTGAAATTATCCAAACAGTGTATGCCTGGTGTATGCGAGGCTTCACCATGCACCAGGATTGCATTCTTTGAGCAGCCACAGGACCTTGCTGTTCCTCGTGGGAAGAGCCTCTCTGTTATCACAAAACACATCTGTGTGGGTGAACTCTTACTGGATCAGCCAAGTTTGAGGAACTGGAGCTTTCTTCAAATGCAGCTAGCAATGACATTGCACGAAAGTCATCTTCAGACAGTTGTCAAGAAAAAAAATATAGTAACTGTATGCGGCTCAAGCCTTCTGTAGGTCACTGTTCACTATACTGTGATGGGAAGGAGCACTGTAATTCTGTTTGTGTCACGTTCAGTCCTTAAAGCCCAGCTGCCTCATTGAGCTTACAGTGCAGGAAGGTCTGTTTACAGATAACAGACGTCACTTAGAGCACTGGGTGAACTGCTGCAGACCAGATGGAATATGTACAGTCAGATGCCTTCACCTTCCTGCTGTGATAAGTCCATCACTGTATGTACATCCCTAACTATTACAGGAGAGAGAACTCGTATGTTCACCCCTAGCTACCTACATAAGAAGTAGGTTTATGAAGACTGCAGTGAAGATCCCAAGTCTCAGTCCGCAAGAGATAGGGAGATCTCAGGCATACACCAGACAGTGTGGCCTTTTCATCTGGCCAGACTGCAGACAGGAAAACCATGCAGGTAGGCTTTATTTAAACAAAATGTTTTGTTTTGTTATGCTCCAAATTCCTTTAGAAGCCCCTAAACTAAAATGAAGCGTGTTTCCCCCCTTACCCTGGCCGCTCCGTCACAAATGCTGTAGCTCCGCTCGCTCACCAGTAGGTGGCAGACCTGCACGGGTTGGATCCGCGCATGCAAGAAGGGTCGCAAGAAACGTACCTGGGGAAGCTGCGGTACTCTGGTACTGGAAGATTGGCCTTTAATTTTTCTTTTTTATAATTGTTAACTCTTATAGTAGTTTTTTCTACTGTTTTGCATAAGTTTTTAATACCACTACAAACGAAGTGATTGACATTATTTGAAGAAAAACATTTTTTCATGTTATGAACAAAAGTTTCACCAAAATATTTCCTGCCTGATAAATCCTACTTTAGTTAGAGGCTAGGATCAGTTTTCCCTTAGTAACATCCTGTCCCATTTCTGCATTATGTGCACTTGAAAGACCAGAAAGGACTGTGTGTTTAACCAAAGACTTGTTGCTGGAAAGTGCTGCCAAGCTGCATGATCAGCTAGAGGGGATTTATAATTGAGATAGATATAACGTATCTTCTAGATAGAGTTGGGTGCTGATCAAATTTAGGTGCATCACTATTTGATTATATAACTAGCTCAATAGTGTTTGAAGGAAAAAATATTGTCCAATATTTTCCTGAATGACCACCGGATCAGTTGTAAAGAAGGTAAAATGAAAGCATTATTTTTGCTATTGAGAGCATCTGGTCAAAGCCATATAAACCAGCTTATGACTGAGCACTTTTCATTTTCCTTTCACATGAACACAGGATAAATATATATTTTTTTAGAAGATCAGGTCATTTATAAACTTAATGCATAACTTCTGAATGTCATGTCTGTACATGCTCATATCTGAACACACACATGGTTTTGTTTTAGTTTTATCGAAGTACAGAAAGATGAAACAAGGGTATCTAGTTTGTGACTGGAACATTTACCCAGCCAAGGGAATGGTTCATTTCTTGAAGACAAGGTGCTACTTTCTGCAATTGCTACCTGCCAAGCTATACATACATCCTTTGATCTTATACATTTCCACAGAAAGTGTGGGGTTGCCATTGGTTTCTTTTGGTTTCCTCATAGCCCAATGCGCCTATAGAGCTGGGTGAGAACAGAAAGAGAATCCCTAGATGCCCCTGGCAGCCATGTCTCAGAAATGCAGAATATGTCCTTCCTTGCTGCTTTCTGAGGAGCAGTGTCCTCTCTGGCTGATTAGTAGGATAAACTGATTGCTCCAGTCTTCCACAGCTGATATCAGCCCAGGCTATATCACAGCTGTATCTGTTAAAGTGATGCCAGGGGGCACCAGGACATGCTTCACAGATCTTGGAAATCAGGCTGTTTCTGAAGCAGGCTAAAGCAGCCTGCAGTGTACTGGGCATTTGGTGGAAAACCTTGATCACTGTAGAAACTCACTGAATGATCCATCTGAGTCTCTGAAATGTGATCGCTTTACCTGCTAACCCCGCAGATGGCAATAGTCAACAAAGTTGGGCATCTTTTAAGGACTTGTGTCTGCCCAAGAGTTGTGTAAAGCTCTGTGCATACTCAATATTTTGTTTACAAGAAAAACATAATGGACTGACTGGTTCAGCAGGACTTCGGATACTAAGATGAGCCTCTTTTCCTTGCTGCACCCATGCAAACTCCTGAACCTTACTGACTTTGACTTAAGTCAAGGTGTATTGACAAGAAAGTGACACAAGAATGTTCTAATAGCTTCTAAGGGAAAATCCACAACATCCCAGAAAGCCTGTCCTAAGATCTAGGAGAAACTTTAGCAGACGGATGTGGAGAGGATTACAGTGCATGTCTCCATGCTGAAAACAAGGGAGAGCTAAGCCCTAAAGGTCTGGAGCGTTTTGCTGCTGAAAGGTGATTACTGAGGAAACTAAATGTTTGTCCCACTTACAGTAAAGTATCATATATAAACTGGGATTTTCAGGAATGGAATCGCTATCTAGCATGAAGTATACTGGTTGTCTCCACAGAAAATATTTTTTCTGCAAGTATTTTCCAGCTGGTGGATCTGCCTGTGTGGGTGCTGTCAGTCCCCATGGGGTGCCCTGGGTCCTGCGCAGATGGGTGGCTTTATGCTCTTGGACGGAGTATCCTCCTGGCCCAGGGCTGAGGTGCAATGTCCAGAGAAGCAAAAGCTTGTGTGAGAGGCTGGATGGATGTCTTAAGTCAATTTTGCAGCCAGGACTGTCTTATTATTAAGGTGGTAGCAGCTGGCAGAAGTCAGTAAAGCTGAGACCACTGTAAGGGAAGACTCCTTGTAACCAGAGTCTAATGTTTCTGCTCCCCTTGCAGCTCACACTGTCAGTACTAGTCACCAAGTGAGTCACCAGAGCAGCTTGGTTTCAAAATTAGGCTTCTATTTTTTTTTCAGTGATTATTCATTACTGATAACAGTGCTGCTGCTCAGAAAGCCACCAATGCATTGCTGATGGCCAGAAGGAAGAGCTAGTGAGACCAGTGTGGGTTGAGATAACTCCTCCTAGAACACAAAACCAGACAGCAAAGTGGAGAGAACCTAGCACAAATATGTTGATGGTGTGTTTAAAATACAGCTGAAATTTCTGGGTTTTTATTCTCACTTCATTCAGACTATTTCTTTTCCTGTTCTACATTTTTCTGGTTTTCATTTTAAAGCCTCTTGTAACATTATCACTAGCAAGGCAAATAAATGACAGTACTTACTGGGGTTATGGGCAAATTGCATTGCACAATGTAGGAATTGTACAAATATATTTTTTTTAAATATAAGGTCAAAATAACCAGGGTTTAAATCTGGACAGTGTCTTTATTGAATATGAGACAAATTATCATAATAACAACGAGCAGAGCAAAATAAGTAGGGCAGGAAATTCTAAGTGAAGTGGATATAATTCAAGGGCAAGGAAGATTTGCTTAAGCAGTTCAGCCTTGGAAACCACAGGAAATGAGCAGAAACCCATCGCTGGCCTTGTGCTGTAATGTTTCTGTACAGTTCATTTTTAGCCTGGTGTGAAGAGGGTGCAATTCTGGGCATCTTATTGAAGATTCGTACGTTTACAAAAAGACTGCATAATGCTTATTGTGTGAAAAGGAGCTTGGCATGACTAAAGACAGGCATTTGGAGAATGTGTTCACAAACTGTGGTGATAGGGTTAAAAAGCTGTAGCTCAAGGAAGGGATGAGCCTTTCATAATGCTGCATTCCGCGGCAGCCAGAGGGAGCCCAGTTTCCTAAAGAGCAGTCCCACATAAACCCCACAAGGTGCAGAAGTAGGAGGCCTTTATCAGAAAGCACCAAAAAACAGTACACCGTGTCCTTGTGTTCAATACAGAGATAAAAGCAGTGCAAAATAGGAAAAAGAGACTATGTCACTGAAGACATGATAACCCAAATCAACCTCCCCAACTACTCTTTTTCCTTTTACGATTTAAAGAACCCATAAAAAAGGAGATTCTTGCTGATGCTTGCTCAAATTAGTTCCATTGCAATTCACGCAACGTGAACAAAATCAACAAGTTCTGCAGCCTCCTGCACAAAGACAGAGGGTTCCGTGCTCCTGCTGGCAGCAGCCGTGTCAGCGGGTCGCGCGGCTCCCTGCAGCCGCGCAGCAAGCGCAGCTGCCCTGCTGGTCTCTGCGTGCCCTACACGCTCATCCTGGTCTCTTGCCAAACTTCTTGCACCCCTATGGATTATTATTTTTTTTAATGTTACAAGAGTCTACCCAATTCACTGCGTGGAATATAAATTGAGGCTGACTGGCCCTTGTGCCCTTAGTATTTAAACACACACTTCATTAAGGGCCTTAGAAATGAATGCCAGGCTAGTACAAGTCACTTGCACTATGTTCTCGCACAGGTTTTCTGCCTGCCTTCCCTCCGCACCTGCTTTGCACCATCGCTAGCTGCGGCCTTTTGGCGAGGCAGAACTTCAGAGCAACATCACAGCGCTCGGCCGTGCAGAAACCCTGGCAGGCGGGAAGGAGACTGGGAAGATGCAGCCCAGCCTCCAGGGGAGCTCCCTCGCCAGCGCAGCCATCAGCCCTCTGGCTGAATACGGGCAGCAGAGCGCTATCTCTCGCTGGGAACCCCTTCAAGGAAAGTCCAGGGAGGAAAAGGAGAGAAGGACAACTGGGATGAAGCTGACAATGCTGCAGAATAAGGTAAATGGCAAAATGCCTTTCAAATGAACCAGAAATAAAGTAGGAGCTGGAGCTGAAAAAGCCCTGTTCCTAACTGAGAAGAGTTTGCTGGAAGCAGAGGAAGGTGTTGAAAACACATGATCGTGGTCAGTAACGGATTTCTTTCTGGGTGTTCAGCAGTGGACAGTGACTGGAGAGGAGGGAGCGAGTACCCTGTGTTTTCTGCTCTCGGGATGACTAACCCTGCCAGTGCAGTGTGGCTGTGGTAACAGGCCACTGCAGGGGCAGTGTGGGCCTCAGGGGTATTCACAGCAGAGGGGTAAAGTGCTTGTGAGATCCCACCATGCAGCTCCAAATGCCTGCTCCTGACAGGAGAATTTATGGCAAAGAGGAATGAGCTCAGGGAGCAGAGAGCTTATATTGCAAAAGAGAATCCAAATGCCCAAGATCATTCACATAACTCAGTCTATTAAAAGCATATGAATACTGGACAGGGACAGAGAGGAAACAATTATTACAATGCTACTCCATGAATAAGTATGAATGGACTTTGTCTTTTCAAGTTCTAACTTAGAAGTAAATCAGAATCACCACCCAAGGGGACTTGATCTGGCCTTTCTGGCCAGAGAAGCAGGTGCGAAACCTCGAGCCCGACTCGAGGTGTGGATGCCACAGCCACTGCACAGCACGTTGGACACTGGTGGCGGGAGGGTAGGCTCTGGAGCCCAGAAGGGCCATTCCTAGTCCTGTATTGATAGGAAGGACGTGATGTGGGGCAATAAATAAATAAATAAAGCTATTTAGGCTTGCATTATTAATAACTTGGAAATAGCTATAAACTAATTCAGTTTCGGTGGCAAACTGTCATTATGAACCTGTGTCATTGTGAAGCTGCAGTCAGATACAACCCACTCCCAAAGCCCCCGACTTCTAAGTGATCCCTCAGTGCCCTCTGGCTGGAGAGCTGCACTGCAAGGGCAGCTTCAAGCGCTTGTTCCGCGCTGCCGCCTGCGCCCGCAGTTCTCTGGAGGCGCCGCGGGGCTCCAGCCCGCAGCGGGGCCCGGCCCAGCCCGGCATTACAGTGCCTGGCAGCCCCCGCGCCCCCAGCTGGCGCGGCCATTACCGGCCCTCAGTGTCGCCTCCCGCGCGGAGCGCTGGGCTCGTGGCGCACCCTGCTCGGCGCCATGCGCGGTGCTGGGCGTCCCCCCCGGCCCTGTCACCGCCGTCCCTTATGGGCACAGGATACGTTGTGCCCCTGTATGTCCTTATACAGCCCCTGGTGCTCTCTGGGGCTCGTTCCCGTAGGCAGAGGCGTTACCCGCACAGGGAGGGGAGGTTGCGGCGCGCAGAAGCCCGTGTGCGCTGTTCGTGCCGCGGCAGGGCGCGGGGAGCAGAGGCGGTTGGCTCCGCTGCTGCCCCGGAGCCGAGCGGCAGAGCCGCGCTGCTCACCTCGCCGCATGCCGCGCGGCCCTTTGCCGCGTGCAGTGTGCTTTCCCGGTGGGAATTTGGCGCTTTCTCTAGAAAGAAATCCCAGAAAACAATCCATTAGTGCCCAGCATCTGCCCTGGTTTCTGTGTTTCGTCTTGTGTAACAGAAGCCGTTGGGCAGCACCCGAGGTTGATCCCTCAGCCTGGGTTTGCAGGCACGGGTTTCAGTTTGTTCCTGGCATGGCCTAGGGAGCAGGATGCAAACGCGGTCTGTGTCCCTTGCCTGCTTTATCTCCCTGTGGACGTGCTATCATTGTCATTGAGAGATCTCCCTTCAAAACTGAATGAAAACGCAAGCCAGAGATCATACTCCACACTGATTTTTTTTTCACAGCATTTTCTTAAATTTTCTATCTCCACTTTCAAAGTCTCTTAGAAAGAACACACCCTGTGTGAGCCTTATTTTAAGTACAAGGGATGAATTGAAGAATATGATGGAAGGGATGAGAGAATGTGAGTAAAATAGCTGGCTTATATTTGTATCCTCAAATGTCAGTTCATTACCAAAATTAGAAACAAGCTGATGAGGAAAATTCAGTATTTCCTCATTTAAACTACTTATTTTTTGAGAAACATCAAAAAAAAAGGATTGCCTTATGTGGCTTATTTTGCAGCATATTTTGGCATGTGAAGTAAAGAAAGCTTTCTTTCCTGTGCAGCATATCTAATACTTGTTTACCTCCATTTACTTAAAATCCAAAGCAGTGAAAGCTCCCATTACCATCACTGGCCAGCACTCGTATTCATCGCATGCTCAATTTATATTAGAGTATTTCACTGAGCGTTGTTATTCATTTGCCAGCACGTAAGTTGGGCAAAGTAATCATCAGTCCCCTTTGCGCAAAACTTAGACCTTTCCTGCGATTTTAGTGCTTGTACCTGAAGAGCTCAAGTTAGGAGCTTGGTGACTTCAGTCCAGGTTCACGAGACAGGCAGCGGGCATGTAAATCCTGCATCACCGTGCGGCCGGGATGCCGGGAGCTGCTTCCAGGGTGAGACACTGAGCGGGACTGGGATGCCCTGCGCCGCCTGCCCGTGCCGGCGGTGGGAGCCGATCCCTCAACTCGTGGCTTTTCTGCAGGAATGCGGCTGAGGACACCAGCTCTTTTGGTACAAAACCTGGTGTAGGTAGAACTGCCCCTCTGAAGTGGCTGACCTTGTCTCACCTTAAACAGCAAGGAGTAATTGTGGATGGTTTGTCTTGTGAGGAAATTCTGCAAGTAACACATCCCACCAATTTGTTCTCTTTTAGGATATTAAGGGGCGACGAAAAGGGGTCGTATTACAGTCCTCTGAGCTATGACTGGCACACAGAAGGGAAATTTGCAAAGCACTTGCGCAGGGAGACCGGGATGTGTTATTTGTTACTGCTTATTTTTCCTACTGCTGATGGCAGGTGGTCAATATGTTTTTGTACAATTAGCAAATGTACAATTAGCAAATTAAGGGAAATTTGGTGGTAGTCATTTAAAAAAAAAAAAAAAAGAAAAAAGCAGGGGGAATAGGAATTGCTGGGGGAGAATGGCCAAGATTTGATTTAATCTGCATGGGCTGGATATTGTTCCCAGTGGGACAGGCTTGGTTGATTGTAGGTGCTGTGAGTTGTACCTCACTGTAAAAAGACGACCCGTGGGTATCTGTGGGTCAGTTTGTGAAACGAGACACGATGCCACATGAGTGAGAGCTGTCACCGGCCCGGGGAGCTGCTGTCTCCATCTCCTCTTTGGGCGCGTGGTGCCTTCCCCAGTGCTCCCTCCTGCCATCCTGCCCCTCCAAGGTCTCCTTTCAAAGACAGTCACTTGTAAGTTGATGAACTCATTTCAGAAATTACTTCTGTGCGATTTTATCAGTTCTTCCAGATCTGGTTGTTCTCACTTTGCTTAAAACATTCCACCGGTAAGTTACTTTATACTTGAAAGTATTTGCCTTTTTTTTTTTTTTTTTCCGTAACTCTTACTAAATGCATCCCATTTGGTAGGAGGAGTAGAAATGTTTACAAGGAGGTCCCAAGAAACTCAGGTCATGAATCTTGCATGGCGCGCTCCCCTCTCGCGGCGTGGGGCGGGCGGGCGGGCTCGCCGCTCTCTTCGCGGGCAGCGTCTCCAACAAAGAAACGGCTCCAACGGTGCCCTCGGCCGCCCTTGGCACAGGTAAACGCTGCCCGGCGCAGCGCGACGCTCCTCCCTGCTCCCGCCCGAGCGAACTTGCCGGGCGCCCGTTGTAACGGCCCTAACGGTTGCCGGGCGGGGAGCGGGGCGCGCCCGCCTCGCCCCTGTCAGCGCGCAGGTGGCAAACGGCCCCGCCGCGGCAGCGGGCGCGGGCGAGCAACGGCGGCGGCGCCGCGCTGCGCCTTTAAAACGGCCGCCATGACGCGGGCGGCGGTTGGTGCGGGCCGCGTGTGGCGGCGGCGTCACGCGGGCCGGGAGCCAGGCGGGGCTGCTGCCCGTGTCCGAGGGAGCCGCCGCGGAGCGCCCCGCGGCCGGCGCGGGGGGCGGGAGCCGGGCGCCCCGCCGCTCCGGGGCCATGCTTGGCTTTAGGTGCTCCTAGGTACGTTTTTCTGGCTTGCTCTTCTACCCCCTCACCCCACCCCATCCCCCCAAAAAAATGACAGCGTGGTGTGGTGCTGCCTGGCGAGCGGGCTCCGAGGCGCCGGGGAAACGGTGTCATGCACCCGCGGGGCGAGGGGCAGCGCTGGCGGCACCGCGAAGGGACCCCGGCCCCCGAGCGAGCGCCGTGCCGCCCCTCGGCTCGGCCGCGGCTCGCGGGGAGGCTCCGCGGAGAGGTGGCGGCGGCACTTGTTCTGCAGTCACCTCAGGTGAACCGAGAAGCGCTTCGCCAGAAGGCATCGAGTTATTTGGTCAGCTGCACTGGAAGAAACGCTCTTTTGATTAGTTTGTAACTGTTGGTTTTGGCGCTTTACGTGCTGCTAACTATATAATAAACATTTTTTTCCTTTTTTTTTCTTTTTCTTTTCTTTTTTTCCTAAATTGCGCTTTTATTTGGTATCATCGCTATCTGCAAACTTTTAGCTGAACAGCATGATTTCCCTATTTTGTACTTCCCAGAGCTGTATGACATTTCTAGCGTCCATTAATGCTACAGCAAGAGCGTCCTGAGTCCTTGGTCACTCCTTGGTCAGTTCTGTGGAACAGGAATGACTTATTTAAGAACAGCAGCAGCAAAAAAGGCCTCGGTCACTTCTGCATGGTCCAGAAGTTGTAGAAAAAGCTGTGTGGTGGAAATACACTACAAGGAGGGAAGCAAACTGGATTTTTTTTTTTTCTCCATGTTCGTTGTATGGGTCCTTACTGAATTCAGTGTACTTATAGAAGGAGGGATGGTCTTATGGATTAGATACTGCTTTAGACCTTAGGACCTTGGGGGTCATTTAGTAGCTCTGCTTATCAGTCTAAATGTGACTTGTGTATAAAACATTTTGCTCATCTGTACTTCAGCTTGCTCGTTTATAAAATGAGGATACGGCTTTCAAAGCATTGCCAGGGATAAGCTCATACAGCTGTTGGGACCCTTAGTGTAGTGTGTGACTGGAGCAGCAGTAAGCCCACTTAGTATGTGCCTGTGTAGGTATGGTAGGTCAGTTTCCCTCTCTTTCCCTGTGTAAATGTGAATATGCAGTTTAGGTAAAAAGTTTTTAGTTTGACCAAAGGATCAAAATTAACTTGACCAT
>JAUBNY010001131.1:1542408-1569933 GCA_032275445.1 Crypturellus soui | reverse complement strand
CGTAGAAAAAACTACTGGAGTATAGGCCAAGATTAGCAAGGTCTGTGTTATCAGCAAGAAAATGTATTTTGAATGGCGATTTTACATGGAATCTAGTAGCTGCTGTTCATTTCCCTTACATGTGACTTCATCAGCAAAACATTACAGCCACTTTGAGTTAAGCACTGTAGGCAACTTCCATAGCACCTTAGGGCAAGAATCAAAAAAAAAAAATTTCTTCCAATGAAAACAGTGTAAAGTAATTGTGGAGGCCAAATTTAATGAAGCCAGTATGAATTCTGCCAGGGCTCAGGCCCAGGTAAATTATGTGGTTGAGCCCCATTTTCAAGAATGATTTATGCCATCATTATCTGAATCTAGTTGCCTTTTGAGAGATGCGGGCTTGTTCCAAGTGCCCTACTCGTTATTTTGGAGGGAATTTGCTCCTGTGAGTGGTGACTCAGTCCTGGCTGTGCTGGGCAGAGCTGTGCTGAGATGTCTTTAAAGAGCTGCCAAATGGCCGCGTGGCCAGGGAGGTCTGGAGAAACCACAGGGCATGGGTGTACATGTGGGCCTGCAGCCACAGGAAAGTCTAAACAAACAGCTGGTTACTTCTTTGTATCCTCATTCTGCCATGAATGTTAATCCATGACTATTCTCAAGTCCAAAAATGATAAAAAACCTTCCAGTCATCAGAGTACATTTTTCATAAGGCAGGAAGTGGACAGTGAAGAAGAGAACAAAAGATCTACTTTGTTAGGAAAGAGGCAAATATTGAAATATTGATTGGATACTTTTGTAGATAAAATTGTCTGAACTAAAAATTATTTCTATTAATTACAATGTTTGTATTCATATATAGAAAGCAAATGGTTTCATTTCTTATTTGGTGAATAGTCATATACTGGTCATCTTGTTTTTTTGATGTTGCTCTTTATTTGCCCTTAAAAGATACATTAATAAATTACAAGCCTCTAGAAACAGCAGAAATAGTAAGACATAAACCCACAAATACAATCCTAAATCCTCACACAATTCTAAGAAGATAAGGAGTGTGCCCAGACAGAGTGGAAAGAGTTCTAAATCAAGCTTTTTTAAGTCAACAAGCGATCAAGCAGCAGTATAGCCGGGCCAGATCATTTGTCCTGTTGTTTTTAAGAAGATACTTAAGGCTCATGAACGGTAGCATCTTGTCCTTGTGTTTATGTCCTGCTGACCAAGACAAGAAAGGTTCCTGTCTTGCAAATTGCAGGACATATTACTCACGTGCAGCACCTGTGAATTTAATGATCATATCCAGAGCAGCTTTGTAGGCCTCCTAAACTGAGAAGTTGCCAAGGAAACTGAACTGCCATTTTCAGAAGTGACTTTGAGCACAGGACTTGCACTCATGTGTCACACAAAGTTCTCTGAAAATAACATGCTGAGAAACTGAAAGTAGCAGCAGTTAAGCAGGATTTCTTCTACATTTGCAAATGTAGTGTGTGGTAGCTACAGTTCATGAGACAAGAAGACTCCTCGTTGCTTATTTTTATATCTCCGCTCAAAGCCAACTAAACTCACTGAAAATAAAACAGACACCGACTGTCTGTCTGCTTGCCCTCCACAAAGCAGTAGGATTACTTAGTTTGATTCATGCCCGTGCAGAAGTCATGACAAGATTATTAGACTAATGAAAACTATGTCAGTAAACTAAAGAGAGAGCCCAAAACCTCAAACACCTCAGAGGTTAATATGAGAATGGTTGTATATTAACTGCGTAGTCTGATGAACAGCAGCAGCAGTCGTATAATTAGAACACTTGCAGAAAAATTAGTCAATTGCTGTAACTATTCATGCTGCAAAGGAAATACTAAAAGTACTTTTCTTTTTATTCGTACACTTCACAAAGCAGTAAGTGTCTGACTGAATCTCCATTCAGTTATTTCATCAGGACCTCAGCTGTGTAGATCAGCATGGCATCAAGGAGTCATGATAGGTTATGTTAATGAAATGTCTGGTCTTTTATCTGTATATTATTTTAGTGAAGGAAGATAAATAAATGCAATATTCAGAATTGATCATTTTGCATATTAAAAACATGCTGTAGGCATTATGAAATTCATCGACTGTTTCATGAATAGGGGTATAACTTCATTAACTAGAATGTTTCCAGATGGGATTTTCAAAAGAGCCTAAGGGAGTTCAATCTGCAAATCACACTGAGATTCAGGGAGAGACTTTGATAGCTGAATTCCTGAGACTCCTTTAGAAATACCAGCCTCAGGAGTTCACGGAGGTAAGAGGAGTCAGCAACTGAAACGGCCAATAGGGAGTATGCATTGACAGGAAAACTGTGCGGTAAGTTTATCAGGAATGTATGGATGCAGCCAAGAGGTTTCGTTTGTTCCACTGTCACTCCAAACTTGACTTTACTTCTCTTTTAGCACTTGGCCTTGTGCTTCCAAGAACCTCTTTCTGCCAAGTGTGCAAGTGCAGGAGCCATAGGGAGCTTCCACTGGGATCAGAACCTGAAAAGAACAAGGAGGAACATGGATGTCATTCCTGAGGCAAGGATGTGCCAGTGCCTTCGGAGCAGCGTGCCACTACAGTAGCTGTCCAGCAGAAACTGTAACTATTAATTCCCTCTGATATCATTCCCCTTTCCTTCCCTTATGGACATTAATGGTAGGTTTTGCTGTTATCTCAATGAAAGCACATCTGTAGCACCCACCCAGAAGAGAACAGAGAGCCTTGCAGCAGAATCACAAGCATTAGGAAGGGAGACTAAATAGACTAAAAATCATCAATCAAAATCACAACTGCAAAACTAAATAACCCAGTTTCTCTCTGATATTCACACAAGGATAACATTTGGACAGATTTCCAGTTGGACATCAGATGGAGCAGCTGCAGATGTCCTACAACGGCTACAGAACCATCCATCCCTTCACAGCTGTAGGAAAGTGCTGGTCTTCTGTCACCTAGATATTTAGCATATGGACCTGATTCACCTATTTATCTGCTACAGCAAGGAGAAATGACAGGTCCTTGCTGACCTCAGTGGTATTGCCAAAGAAGAATTATGTTAAGAAACAAAACCCATGCAGGGGTAGCAATTCAAACCGGGGACAACCTGATATGTTCTGCTTGATTGCAAGTGCACAAGTTGACATTATCACTGATAGTCAAATTCAGTAAAGAGGAACAATCTCCCCGACGGCTTCTGTAACTGTAATACAGACCCTTTTGGCCTACAGTCCTGCTCTTTGAGCTTTTATCAATAACACAAGTAAGGGGTTAGCTTTCTCCTGTAATCAGTGTACATTTCTTTTAGTGTTCTCTGTTGCTAGGGTGCTTTTTTTTAAGCTGCGTATTTTTTTCAGAGTCCAGTCGAGTAGTGTTCTGAGCATTTACTTACTTCCTTGTCATTGGTCAAGCCTAGATTCTTCATATCTAAAACATTGTAAAAAGTGTTGTTCAACATGACTTCAATGACCTGTACCTGAAACCATACAAACAGGTGGGACAATGAATTAGTGCACTTTCTTAGCCAAAGCCCTGACAATAAAGAAAAACAACTGACAACCTGAAAAAAAGCCCTGTAATGTTGATAAAACCCAATCAATTGAACATGTGATTTTTTTTCTATCACCCCTTTTATTTTCTGTTTGGCCCTACCAAGCACTGATTTTTTTTTCCTCCCATTTTTTTCGAAAAAATAGTATTTCACACTTCTCAGGTCTGATCTTCTGAGTGCATTCATATTTGTTGAGAGCATTGAGCTGGACCACCAGTTTCCAATCTGAGAGCCAGCAAAATATGCTCATTCTGGTCTTACGAGTCCAATTAGTATTCAGTATCATTTAAATTAAATGTAAAAGGAGGAAAGAAGGTACCTGTGACACTTTAGAAAGGATGTGCATCTGGATACTGTTGACAGTCTTCTGGTAGGAGGGCGAATACTCCCCACAGTCAGGTGGCCCAGCGAAGGCCTCAATGACACATTCCCGGACTTTGTTCCTAGAGGTAGCATTGAGCCATTACAAAATCTTGTATCAGTGGTCTGTGCCTATACACATAATATTTTACTGTGTTCTATTTTTAAAAAAAATTCTGTGTGTCTTTTTGTACCACTACATAGCACACGATATTTCATGAAGGAACAGGGTCTTTTTCCTCCAGATTATCTCACAGCTCTATAATTTGCAGGTATTTTGTTTATAATATTTTACAGATTGGGTGTAAATGCATTCTCCTGAAGTGCTGAGCATTGATCTACAAGCTCCCCATTTAAATACTGTCTGCACCATCAGAGAGAGAAGTTGGTAAGCTGACTACCCCGGAGGTTTACTTGGGGCACAGGGTTGTCTTACACCCACGGGCAGCAAGAGGTTAGAACTTCCTCTGAGATCATGAGAGTGGCTGGCGCTCAGCAGATCTGGCCTTTACGCCTGCTGTGTGACCCCTCTGGGGTCATAAAGTAGGTGATAAACATATTCAATTTGACATATACCATATGCAGTCAAAGTCAAAATCTTTGCATTCGCCATATGACCATTTGCAGAAGAGTTCTCCACATAAAATCCTGTCATTCCTTTCAGGAAGTGTGGTGTGTTCACTCTTATGGAAGCCTTCAAATCCGGACAGTGTTGTCTTCATTAGTTTCATATCTTTAATTCCAGCAAAAACAACCAGAGGACCTGTGATCCAAAAATACAAGACAGTGTGAGCTCCTTTTCAGTCAGAGTGAAGGGAACTCTCTGGGCATGCACGTTTGCACTAGCAGCTCCAGAACCAATAAGGATCTGCCTGAGAAACGCTAGTGCTTCTGTTGCAAGCCTCATCACTTTATAAAATTATTTATTGCACTGATGTTAGTGGGAAGGTGAGAAACAAGATAGAAACCCTTGAAATTAGAGCTCAATCTGGAAAGCAGAGAACCCCATCAAATGACCGGTAATGTTAGTCAGTGGGAGTGGAGGATGCGCTTTATCTCACCTCCTTGGCCTGGGCCCTGCGGCAGGGTGGGCATTATCTGCCATGGGAATTCAGGAATTCCTATTTAGACTAAAGGGAAATAAAATAGGCTACTTGGGCTGTGGCGTAGAGGATTGGTGATACAAACTTTTCCACAATGATGTGGAAACAATACAAAGATGTGGAGACTGAGTCAGGAATTCACTGTACACATCCATTTTGTTGTGAGTTTAGCACCCGCCAAAGCCGGAGGGGGAGCGGCCAGCGCGGCAGTTCAGCGCTCGCAGTCCCGGCGCTGATACTCGCAGATGCCACCCGCAGGCTTGAGCAGACAGTGATTCTGCTCTTCTCGACTATTTATAAAATCGCTGCAGATCGCTTGAGCATGGGTGGATTATTGTTTTCTAAAGACCAACCAGTTTTTCTTCCAACAGACCTGTTGGAACCAGGATGACTGCTAAAAAAAATCAGGTCGTCAGTTCTCTAGATCAGACCAAACCAAGAGGTGAAAATTTCACAAACCAGATTAAAAAAAATCAGAAAAGACGACTTGTGTGACACACATGGCTATGCAGAGCCTGAGATAGTGGCTGAAGCCCCCGCTGCTGTTTCTGTGCTGCTCTTGGTGCTCACTCTAGCTAGCTCAAAGCCATACATCTGGCACATGGTAATCATGCCTTTGACCTGAAAAACTTTGTTATATTAAATTCTGTCTTGACAGGAATGTATACTGGAAATAATTTTACCGTGATGGATATTTTTAAATGAGGCAATTGTCTAGAATTTTTAAAAATCCTCCATTACTGGAAATGATCAGAGCTACATTTTATGTAAGTATTTCTCTTCTTGTTTACATTCATTGTTGTTTTTCAGTTGAGTCCAAAGAGGTATATCTCTTTGAACCTAATTCAAAAAACAAATGCCGTGCCCTCCCTTGTTATTCACTAGAGCTTTACAAAATCTTAAGAGGTGACTGTCTTTGCCCTTGGGTTTTATTCAGATCTTGATGAATTCCTTGCTCAGGTTTAAGACAGGAATATCCAGATATTAATGTAGTGCAGATACTATCAAGGATCCTTGAAGTATATTTATCTCATATTCAAATGCACAGCCTTGATTGAAAGAGTTCCCTGCAACTAATGACTCACGTAAATGCAGACTGGCTGGCTGTGTAGCTGTCTCTCTGAAGATCACGCTGAAGTGTCAAGCACCCAGGCAGTTAGTCTTGTGCTTTCGTTATGTTTTGTGGTTGCCCTGAGTTTCTAGTTTTCCATTTTTGACTCCAATAAATTACTTACAGTGTTTTCATTTCACAGAAAACTCTGAGCTTTTTATCACCTGATATAATGGCAAAACAATAAGCCTATAATTACTCTTAAGTCTCAACAAGTTCTGTTTAGTTAAAGTGTTATAACATATGATTAATTGGGAAATAAATTTCAATGTCTGGTTGATAGATGCATAGGAGGGTGCTAAAGATAGAGATGAGTCTTGTCTAAGAAAAATAAAAGGGGCTTGAGAACCTTCGCCCTAGCAGGGAATCCTCATGAAACAACCAAAGGGCTACATGAAGGGGAAGATTAGGAAGGAAAGGCCATTTCTTCAGCAAGTCTTGATAAGGCCTTCTTGTGCACAGAAGCGGAAGTTGCAAAATTTCATGTTGATTTTTCAGGATGATAAAAGATTTAGATCCTATCTATACTTTAAGAGCAGCAATTTTTGAAGAAAAATATATGTCTTATTTTCCTTTTTTTTCTCTTTTTTTCTTTTTTTTTTAATTCCAATTTCTTTCTGATCATTTTCCAGAAAACAATTTCAATACTATGGAAGCTGCCAAAAATATGGCAGTAGTTAACATCACGAGCAACATAAGAGAAGGAGGCACAAGGAACTTGTACCAGATCTGTCTCTTCTTTCATGGGGAATACAGGGACAAAGCTCAAATGAATCTTTCAGAACTGTGGCCTATCTGTAAGTGAAATCGGTCCCTCTATGAACTTGCATATTAGGAAAATAGAGAAAATAAGTTGGGAAATATTTGTAAGTTACATATCTGATTTATCTTAAGACATTAATGGATAATGAAATAAGGCCTAAAACTAAACCCATTGCATAAAACAGTGCAGTCAGCTCGGTTCTCAGTATTCTGATATGCCAGTACAGTGAGACTGAACTGACACTCTTGCTAAGGGTCATTTCAACACAAGAGAATTCCATTATTACATTCGCTTTGGAATGCCAAGTCATCTAACTGCCTAATTTACAAATGGACATTTCAACTTTAAAGCCTATGTCTTTTCAAGTGAGTACTCTCAGTGAAGTCAAATGGAATTTTGTTTATGCAAAAAATAGTAAACACACTGTGAAATGCTTATATGTGAAAAATGGTTTGCATGCAGACTTTCAAGCTCACAGTGTTCAAGCTAGCATGATTTGCAGCAATTACCTCACATCTTTTTTAACAGTAAAACCAAGGCACGCTGCCAGGTAGCTGCAAACTAGGCAACTGGCCCCTGGCAGTAAGGCTTTGTGCTATATTCTCTACAGGATAATGTTAATAGTGAAAATGTAGGCTGTACTATAATGCAAAAATGTAAGGAAGGAAACAGTTGGCAGCAGGCTATAAAACCTTGTGACGATGTTATTGCAGTTATGTTGTATGTATAATTGTAACTAGTACGTGTTTAGGATGCACAGAGAAATATGAGCGTAGATTCAGCCATGTCTAAGGGATCAAGGACTACAAAATTCAGCCACAAATGTTTTTGTTTTGTTTTAGACCTCTGGAGAAGCCCTTTAACACCTCTAACTATCTCTAAAGCCATCTTCATCTGTCACCAGTAGAAATATTTCTAGAGAAGTAGGGAAAGTAAAAAAATTCTCACCGTTTTTACACTGCTCAGCTTCACAAAAGCGAATCCCCTCAGGAACACATATAAATGAATGGATATGAGGAACACCATTCTACAAGTGTAGAGTAGACATGTAAGTAAAAGTGCAGTGAATTGTATCCAAACTTGAAAAGAGGAACCAAAAAAGCAACAAATGGCTGGAACATAAACAAAACCAGTGTACTGTATTTTAGATACCTCCTGTAGCCGTTGCCATGGTACTTCTTGAATATAGGTTTTGACATACGCCACTTGACAAAATGTTGTCATGAAGTGTTTGCAGATATCAATAGCAAATTGTTCTATACTTTGGATCTAAGACAACAAAAAAATACAGTTACAAGTCAGCAATTACCTCAAGTGCAAGAGTAGACCGTTATAATTGTTCTAGATGTTTGGGAAGAATCAGTTTGGTTAAAATACACCTTCCTTCAATTCTGGTTTTGTACACTGTATACCTAGTCATTTGATCAGCTTGCAGCATAAGCTGCAAATAGCAGCCTCAGATTCACATCAAAAATCCCCCATTCCATGGTGTAGTGAGCTGAGGTCTTTGGACCGAGAGGAACTACTATGTAAGCTTGATCCTTTGAGAATAAAACATTTAAAAATCATTGTGATACTCTGGTTCAGCTGTATAGGCTAAAGGTGGAATTTCATGACTGAGAACTTGGTCCACAGACTGTCATTATGATACATTGAACTGAGAGAGTTAACATCGTGGTAGTTAACAGAACTAAGAGTAGTCTTATAATGCAGTATTACACGTTGTTACACTAAAAATATATACGTATATATATAAATATTACTAGAAAGCTGCCTCAAAAAAAAAAAAATTAAGGCTTGGAGAGCAAAGGATGTTTCCGTGCTTCTGTGCTCCAGCGCAGAAGTGGGTACATAACATTTTCAAAACTGAGGCTACTCAGAGTTGAAAGGTTTGTCTGCTCGAATGCAAGCTAGGAGAGGGCAAATTAACCAACACTGGAATTCTCAGAATAGGCGGGAGTGCTTCAGTTACCCTCTGTGCCCAGGATAATTACTGGAGGAAGGAAAATCTCTTCCAAATCTTTGAAGGGGTCTTACTGCCAATCTAACACACACATGTGGAGAACAGAAGATTCTTTGGATGCATTTGGGAAAGAAAAAAAAAAGTATAACAAATACTACAAATAAAGGCATAAGTTACAGTGTGGCTAGTTAAAAAACAACTAAAATACCCCATTTTTTTTGGCCAACACCAGGACAATGTTCTTGATGGTGTCTGTGGGTATGACAGCAGCGTTGTTCCCCTCCAGGTACTCGTGGGCCGAGGTGAGCCGGAGGTGTGTGCACACTTCCACCTCCTTAACAAAGTGCTTCTTCCCCTCCCTCTTGAGCCGGAGGAACTTGATCGTGTTCTTGCCGTATTCACAGTTGAGGACTTCTACATCCTTGAGCTGCAACGAGAGATGTGCATCGCGGTGATGAACGAAATGCAGGGAAGCATGAGATATCCCGAGTCTAACCTAAATGATGTTTATCATTTTATTTCTGTGGGTACCTGTGATAATGGAAAGCCTGATAGGAAGAAAAAAAAAACTCTAGGAAGATACTATTACTTCAGTAGCAGCTGCGATAGAGTTTAAAAGTTTGGGAGGGGGGCAGATGATTCAATATGAGTAATAGCGCACCAGTCTCTCTGACCTATCTTCCCGGGGTTAACGCTGGCTAGATACACTTTCCTGGGTCCTTCCTTCGGGGAGCAGCAGGCCCCGGCGCAGCCCGTCACCTCAGGCGCTTCTTGCAGAGGGCGGGCAGGTCTACCCGGCACCTCCCGCGCTCCTTCCGCCAGCGCCAAGCACGCGCCCGCGCTGCGCTGGGCTCCTCGCGCAGCCACTTCTGATTCCCCTTGGCAACGGGAGCCGATTCCCAGCACTTCCTACGCCCCCAGCTGCCAGGCAGGGCCTGTCCGCAGCCGAGCGCGCAGCGGCCAGCGAGCCGGGCACAGCCGGCCCCGAGCGAGCTGGGCAAGGCCGGGCCGCGCACAGGCCGGGTCCTGCCGCCGCGCCGAGCGGAGCGGAGCGGAGCGCAGCGGGCGGCTCTGGTAAGTGGGCAGGGCTTCCCCACCGAAAATGAAAACAGCCCTCGGGGTCAGCGCAGGTGTCTGTGGTCTCTTACCCTATCTGTGCGCACTGCGATTCCCAGGAAGGGGACGAAACTAAGAAATGAAAAGACCGAGCTGCACTGCTGGAAAACATTTGGTCCGTTTTTTTTTTTTTCCCCTCACAGGGCTGATCTCTCACAAAAGGAATCGCAGCTGAGTCCGAGCAGCAAAATTCAGGTTAGCATCTACCCCTCCAAAATTGGGACTTGCTGGGATTGCCATTTTGGTTTGCATTAAGCCCTGTTCACTTTTATCCTGTGTCAGTCGAGCACAGTCCAGTTTACACATCTGTTATTGTATTGGCAGACAAAAATACTGTGAACGCCGTGAGCATTTCTATTATGCTAAAAAATCTGGAGTTTATCGCACTAAACTTGCCCTGATTTGAAATATCCCATACTCGATACTAACATCTTTAAGCGTAACGGAGGAGAAAGTATTTTTCAAAACTAAAAAATAAGTTGAAGCTTTTTCTTCATAGCTACTGACCCCATTAGATGGAAAATCACTCACTT
This sequence comes from Crypturellus soui, assembly GCA_032275445.1. Lineage (NCBI taxonomy): Eukaryota > Metazoa > Chordata > Aves > Tinamiformes > Tinamidae > Crypturellus > Crypturellus soui. The sequence goes on along the minus strand of JAUBNY010001131.1, from coordinate 1,559,446 downwards.
GAGATATGTTTATTCCTGAGAGAAATCATGCTGTTTTTAAAAGAGTATTTTTAGAAATAATTAACTGATTATAAGTAAATGATTGTGGTCAGAGAGTTTTCTCTTACTGTCTGTAGACTCAGTCCCTACGGTCAAAGTAAGGATTCCCTCATGGACAAAGTCAGGATCTGGGGGAGTTCGGCAGGAAGCTGTGCTGTCCTTGCAGGAGCACACCTGAACGCCCATGGTGTGCTCAGTGCAAGGGCTGGGTGGAACAGGAGTGAAGCAAAACAAACTGGTTTTGTTTTGCTTCTCTGAAAAATATAGGTTTTGGATAGTTGCAAGAAAATCATGCTTCATTCATAGAGCAGTAGAAAGAAAAGCAAGCATTTCAGTATCTACAGCTTATTTGAAAGCATTGCCTATTTTGAATATTCAAAATAATAGCTTCTAAAACATAAAAGTATGTTTTGCAGAAATATCACTGGTCAAATATCATTTTGCCATTTCGTTGTCCCCCTGAAATCCTGCAAAGTCTGCAGCCGCCCTGCGGAGCACCCAGCCCTGTGCCGGCTCGTGTCTGTCCCGCACGGGTACGTCCTGCTCGGATCCGCAGCCCCAGGCAGCTGACTGCTGTGTTTACTACATCATGGCAAGAGCTGACACGTATCAACTTCTCCTTTCAGAATCTGCCCTGTGCTCTCTCTGTGCAGTTGACAGACCAAAATGACTGCGAGATCCGTATGGTGTCACCTCGTTTTGCTATTACTGCTTTCCAACACATCCCTGGGGGCAGCTGAAATTTCCTGCAGAAATGAAGATGGAAAACCTGTTGACTGGTAAGTAAATAAAAGAAATGTTGGAAGAGTAAAAAATGTTTAAGATTAAACTATGCAATATCAGTGGATCACTGACTTAAAAAATGCTGTCTTAATCCTGCCTGCCTATGAGTAATACTTGAATTTTGCGTTTGGAAAGTCTAGGATAAGTTACTGTGAGCTGGTTTCATTATGCTACAACTAACCACACTGCTGCATAATGACTAACTGCAAAATAATCGCTGTTTTACAAAGTGTTTGTTTCTCACGATCAACCAAGTGAGACCTGTGTGCTGGTGCCTAAGCTCCAAATGCACAGTGGTCACCTCAGCACCCACATTTTGGCAAGGACAGCAGCTTGTCTTGCTGAACAAACTCATGTGAGTGGGGAAAGCTGTCACTGTCCCGGCCATAACCTCGCTGCTCACACCCAAACAGTAGCCTGGTGTGATCTGTGCCCTTCCCGCAGTTGTTGCAGTGGCCAAGAGCTGAATGAAGCTGAACCATCTCCTGGACGGATCAGGGTGAGGCTCAAGGAATGCAGACAGACGTGGCAGTGTGGGAAAACGCTCTCAGTGGTTTGTGACTAAGAAGGAGATGTCGTTCTCCAGCCTCCGGAGCTGCCAGCACTTTAGAGCTGCTAGCAACCACTCTGGCAGCAGTAAACGTGAATTTGGGCATTAAATGATTTATTACATTAACGCACTTTGAAGATGAAAGATGCAAAGTGTAATTACTGTACATAATATCCAACCCAGGTTTAAAAAGTGAAACAAGTGCTCTTAAAAAAAACAATTGCAGCCTCGCGAAGATAAGTATCGACTAATTAAAAAAGTAAAGAGTTTGTCTCACAGAACAATGATTCATTTGGATACAAGAGATAAAGAAGTAAGTACTGTTCCTGTAATACTTAAACATGTCCCTTTCTTTATGCATAGAGCTAATTCCAGGAAAGACAGAGGACTAGTCACACTATAAGTAGCATAGTATGTGAAGCATGGGTCTATCACCTGCTTTACTGTGTCCTGCCTTAGCATCAAACATAATGAGGGTCTGGCCCATCCCTATGACTTGTCACCTATGCCCAGGCACTTTTGGGTAATGACATTTTCAGGATCAGATTCTTGTGTATGCAGCCAGGCAAGAACTTAAAGGTAAGATTAAGTTCCTTTGCCTGTAATTATTATTTGTTGCAGAATGAATATGCCTGGGCTTTAGGATCAAGCCAAAAGAATATACTTTATAATCTATTTCTTAAATCCAAATATCAAAATTCTCTGAGGAATTCTCTGAAATCTCTAGCTAGATTTGACCTCTGCTTGTGTGAACACCACTGATGTCAGGCCAGTTCCAGATGGGAAACAGGCTGCTTGTGCACAGTGTGGTGTGTGTGAAACAGTGCTCCCATCTGATCAGTGTAGGGGGGAAGGGAGGAGTTATCTTTTAAATGTGGCATGAGCAAACGAAAGAGAAACATATCTATTTTCAAGTCATTATTGTGAAATAGTCAACTTTTGCTGGATGCTGGATTCAGTTGTTGTGAAACTGATAAGAGAAGCAGAAGTGAAGCTGCTGAGGAAAGCTTCCTCTCGCCCAGATGTTGATGCCCTTTCAAACAAATACAGCACTGCAGCTATTACACTGAGCTAGCAAGAGGCTTGCATGAGTCCTTCAGGGGTTTCATCCTGCAATATTCCATAATCACCCATTACTAGTACTCTTGCAGTCATTGCATTTGACACTGACCTGAAGCAATCTCTTGCCTTATGCGACCTGATAACATCTGTTTTCCCCAAATTTGCTTAAAATTTCTGCCTCCATGGGCTTCATGTCATTTAGGAGTCTATCTCACAGTCTTTAGTGCACCTCCTATAGGTGTTACCAGTGCAGAAGATCATAGGATCAGCTCTAAGGAGGACGGAATGTCTTTATTCACTCCACAGTCGCTGTATTCAGTGGGAATCTTATTACACAAGTAAAAGCTAAAGGACTGCGTTCTGAGAAGTGCCAAGTCCATCTTTAAAACCAGGGATAATTTTTAATTCCTCTTAGGGCAATGGAAGTTGTATCCTTGGTACACAGCATTTTGCAGCCTGGGAGCAAAACTAAATAACTACTTGATAATTTTTTAAGAGCACCACTGTCTGCATTTCGTCTGTACTTCCAAAGTTACTGCTTTTTACTGAAAAAAGTAAAGTGGTGAAGCAATACATGTGACAAGTCCAATCAGGCATAAGCAGATCCTTGCCATTTCTGCCTTTGCTTCTCCTTGTTCTCAGGATAATAACTGCTACTCTGCTCCCACAAATCCTTAAGCTCTTGAGAAACTTCCTGTGCACAAATAGCACCGAAGATATTTATACAACTTAAATTGCTTAGGCACTCAACTAACTTTCTGTAAAGGGCCAAAACATGTATCAGCTGGGAATTGGCAAGCAATTTATATTAATAGCTGAACTATTAATATCTCAGGAGTCCTATGTACAAACATTGTCATGCTTGCTTGGTGCTAGGTTGTGAACAGCAGAACATAAACCCTCCAATGTATTCCAAAGATGCTTGGAAGGCTTCATAGACTATTTCTTGGATTAACTCTTGCTATTATAACTATTACTATTCATCTCCTTTCCAAATCTTAATTTCAAATAAAGGGATTTTCATGACTCCTCATGCATCTAATGCTCTCATCAAGCTTATTATACAAATCACTTCCTTGATCTTCCTTGTTATCTGTCATCATCAACATTTTTTACTGAGGTGTTTAAAGAACATTACTCAGTGGATTACCAAGATCACTGATTTTTTTTTTCGACTGCCTATACGCGTACCCTTCCCATGCATCAAATGTTCTTCTATCAAATGCTTTCCCATCACTTTTTATCTGTTCTTCTGTTTCTCCAGAATGTATTTTATACCAATTTAGTCTGTATATTAACTGTGCAGGGCTTATTCCTTCTGATATACTTAAAGCATCAAGTGGAGTCAGGGTGCATTTTTGTTAGGTTGTCTAGGATTGAAAATAATGCCACACAGTTCTTGACATAACTAGTAAGTTGCTTAAATGAACACTCAAATATAGCTCAGTAAGTTGTGGTGCAGTTAATCCATGGACTTGTGTACTGGCAAAACCTGTTTACTTCATCAGGTATGTTAATCTGCACTGAGCATTAACTGACAATACTGAGTACTTTAAAATTGTGGAAAAATGTATCCGTTTCTGGCTGATGGCTTGTAAATATGGAGCTTACAGTAGTTCAGCAGAGTGTGAGTTGGTTAGGAAGAGTATTATAGCGTTATCACATAGCTTTGTGTTTATTTACACACATGTATATGTATATGTATATCTACATAAACTATTGGTAAAAGGTGTCCTTGTTGACCATGAGTTTGGATCTGAGGTTCAGGGTAAATCTTTCTTTCTCCTCCAGTAGTAGGAGCAATAGTGGGTTGGTGGCTGAAGGTGACTCCAAGGGACATCCCTGGAGCCTCCATCCTGGGCAGGTTCCTCTGGGTGTGACTGAAGCTGAGCTGCAATTAGGGTGCTCAAGTACGATACAGACTAAACCTTGTACTGTGAGCAGTGCTGGTTCTGAAGGTTGGAAAAACATAATCATGTACCATAAAGCTCTATGGAAAAAGGCACTTATCCAAAATTTAACCCAGCAAGGACTTCAACACAGTGTGGCAAACCAGGAGTAGGTCAGAACAAGCTCTTTAGGGGCACCAATAGCAGCCTGACTGCAGATCTGGGGTGCGCGATCAGCCCCTCTTGGCTGCTAATAAGCAGAGCAAATTTGGCTGCAGAAAGTATCATGGCATTAAACTGCTCCTGATTCCTAAGCTGGGTCGTCTGCGCAGGGCTGAAATATCAACACGACACACTGCTGACCCCGGGGCCCCTCCTATGGAGGTGTCTTCCATATCCTTAAATGCTCAGGTGGGAAGGAGGTACAGACTCACGCAATGAAACAGGACAGCTTGTAAAATGTTACTCGTTGCCCTTTCAGGTTCATTCTTTACAAGTTACCAAAATCTATAGACGAAGAGAGTGCTCGGCTGGGCCTGCAGTATATGTACATGGATTCCCTGACTCATGCATGGCAACTCAGTAAATATCTCATCAATATGACACAAGGTGTCCTCGGGCAAACACTGAAACAACTGTATGAAACTTATGAATCTAAGGCAAGTGACATTTAATTATCATTTTGTTAATATACTTGCTTGATTTTACATGCAAATGACATGATTTCGGCCAAAATAAGCACATGAAAGCATAGCCAGACCTGATTAGATCTGCTAAAATGCACTGAGGCAGCACAGTCTGACAACCTGGCAGATTATTTCTGAGTTTTTTTATTATCATTTATTTATAATTTTATTTAATCTTAATAATACACAAATGATAAAAACTATTATTATCTGTTTTCCTTTTGTCTAGAATTACAAATTATCTTAGAACTTCACATTTCTAGTTAAACTTTTTACACAGTTAAGGGGTTGCCTATAAAAATAAAAAGAACATTAACACATAGACCCTGTGGCTTCTTCTCTGCCACTATCGCTGAGGAACATCTGCAGCTTCGAACCAGGGCCCAAGTAACGACCCCATTAACGACCAGTGGTCATCACTATGGGGATTTGTCCCAAGTCCTGCCATGTGCATGTCTCTCAAGTGGCTTCTGACATCAACATGGGGCTTCACTATTGCCCCTGAAATCCCTGTGACTTTTCAGCAATAATAGACTGCTTGTCAGGCCTGTTTTCCTCCCCTCCCACACTGTCAGGCACCTAATTTATATTTGTGCAAAGTGATTGTAAAATACCACAAGATCTGCCTATAGTTATTTTTTTACCATCTAGTAATATTCTCAGGAGTCTGGGTGTGTCTTTGCATTTTTGCCGTAGGTTAGTGGTAAGTTGCCATTAAATTTGTATTTAGGAAAGATTCTCGGAAGTCAGTCAAATGCTGGCAAACCAGGCAACTCTCCTATTCCGTGGCACAGAGTAATTGTAATAAAGCGTTTGCAGACTCATAATGTGGAGCCCACGCTGGTGCCAATCTTCAAACACTGCTAGTGTTTGCAAACTCTACATCTGGAGAGGAAATATGTCCCACTTCTTCTGAAGTTCTCTATTCAGGGAGAATAACAAGTGACTGTATGCAAATGTTTTGCAAAAAAAAATAAAAAGTATTAATTGTTCATCCTTCATGCAAGCAGTTGCCATGTCTACATTTCCTGACTATACATATTCACAAGATCTGGTTGCTAAATCAGAGAGACACACCAAATGAAAAAGGAGAAATTTCATTGCAAGTGATTGCCTAATGAAATCTTATAAGGCGTCTTAGTAAGCATCTCTGACCTTGTTAGGGAAGGACGCTTGAAGCGCTCAACAAAACTTCCACTTTACATTAACTCTTTGCTAAGTTCTCTTCAGGTTTATTTTGCTGTAACTTCCATAGAGACTGTGTCAGATGAAGTGATAGGAGTGATAGGCTTGTGATACTCATATGCTGAAGTTCTGAATTCTTTCTTCTGCTGCTACTAAAAGATATTCTTTTAAATGCCTTTCATTTATTGAGCGCAGTGTCTCATAATTATGTGGGGTTTTTTTGCCTGCAGAACAGCAGCATTGCCTATGCAATATATAATGATGAGGTCCCTCATTCTAAGGCCTTCAACTGGAAAAAAGGACATGCCAAAGGTACAGGAGTAGTCCTAAGTTATTGTTTTCTCCTCTTTAAAGTTGCAGATAACATCTATTTGTCTGCTCATTAGTCTGTCTATCCAAACTTCCTGCCCAAAGCAAAGCTAGAGGATGATTTGCATGACATATGTTTTGATATAGTTATGCATGCCACAGCTGCTGTTTGCATGCTGCAGCTTCTGTTTTGGTTTTGCTGTGCCTATATTGTATTGAAGAACTGTAGGGGTTTACGGGCTTCTCGTCTTGCTTATGGTGAAACTCATACGTCATTTAACAAGTACAAACCACACTGTCCTGAGCCTAACAGCAACAGTAACACCAGGTGTGAAGGGAAAGGTGTCCTAAATGACAGATGTCTAAACAACATTAACTTCCAAACTCTCTCTGGCAAGAAACTGCTGCCAAGATCATCTGCTCTGGCAGAAGCAGATTGGGTTTGTCTAGTGTGATGCTGGAATGACCATATTTTGCAGGCCTGTATTTTCAGGCTGCAGATATGGGGACAGCTCGGGAGCTGTGCTCCTTCTAGGAGCACTCAGCTGCCCTGAGAGGCATATTCTGTCTCTGCTGCTTTCCCCTGCAGAATAATTTGCTCCTGGAGAAGGAAAAGACCCAGTGTTGACAGAGTCCGTTTCCTCTTGTGCAGTGAATCTAGGAAGAGGAAAGAAAACGAGCAGCGGAGACCAAGCCATTAAACCATCAGATTTTTCAAAGAGAACATTTAAGTATAGAAAGAAAAAAGAGTTTGGGGAAGGAATTTTTTAAAAAAGAACTGAGATGATAGTTTGAATTAGGTTATTCAGAACAGAATTAATGCAATTTGTATAAAATATTACTGTTCAATATAATTCACTAATATGGACTGAGCCAATTTACTGTAAAAAATAATGCATTGAAGTGCAGTATCTGCAGCATTAAAACCAAAGTGAAAGGCTGCTGTATTTTCTCATAGCTTTTCCCCCTTAATTTATCTACAGTAACTTTCCTTTGGTAGGATTTCTGCTCTTGGACAAATCACAAGGCTTCTGGGGAATTCACAGTGTGCCTCTGTTCCCTCCCTTTCTGGAGGACGGTTATGGTTATCCAGCTACTGGGAAGACATTTGGACAGACAGCCATCTGTGTAACCTTCAAGTTTGACCAGTTTACAGAAATAGGTATGAAAACCTTTTTATTCCTAAGAAAGCCTTTGAACCACTGGATGCGTTTGACTCAGTCTCTTGAGGCTGTGCCTCAAAAATGGCCTTTTCTTGCCCTTAAGCTTCGTTGTCAGATTAGTAAACTGAACGGGGCCTGGAAACAGCATTCTTGGCTTTCAGTTGTATTTATCTAACCATCTCCCGTGTGAATATGGGAAACTCACTCTCCCACTCCGTCTCCATCTCCCCATGAGGACTATTGGGATAATAATAGTCACAAGTGCGTTTTGAGGGTAGAGTTAATCCATGCATAAGGAGAGCTTTGGAAATATAAAGCAGGATGATTACTCATTTCTAACAGTAATAGCACATTCAGCTGCAGTAGTCTACAGCTCTAAAAATGTAATGCAGTCACTGCTTGAGGTGGTGTAGGCACCCTTACACATCAGAGCTATGAAATAGAAAATAAATATTCCTCAAAATTTTCACAACTTTTTGCCACATAAAATACTTGCACTAAAAATAAAAAGTAAACCTATAACTGTAAGATTCAACTATCTGATAGAGGCATTCCAGAGAGCAGCCATTAAAAGAGACTGTAACAAGTCATACTGATATATTAAAATTTTTTGTGCTGTATTTGTTCAGTTACGAGCCAATAATTATACTAATGAGCTGTGTAAGATTATGAAGATGGCCAGGTAGGGCCATTCCACAGAGCTATCTAAACAAGTTTCTTGTTTATGGAAGTGCATGCTAGCAGATGCTTAGGGTAAGAGAACAAGAAAATGAGAAGCAAACAGTAATACTTCCTGCTCTGTCCTTCCAGCTTCTGGTAATCTGTGGTTCAGGGATTTCCTAAACTGGAAAGACTGGAAAGTTCCTGATGGACTGGTCTTCCATGAATTCAGCTGATTTGTTCTTTTGCTCTTTACAGCATCCCACAGCAATGAGCCCCACAATTAAACCAAGACTATATAGAAAAGTACTTTTTTCTTTGTAAACTCCGTCTAGATTGTGAAAGTCAAGCTTTGTGCTGCCTAAAACCAAACTATACCCTTTGTCAGCTCTCTGGTTTAATTTTGGCTTGACAAGTATAACTGACTGGAACTACTCTGGTAAATATGGACAGGTTGGAATTGATAACATGCTACCTGGGTGACATGTGACTGCTGAGAGGCTTGGAGGTAAGCATGGATGTAAAGGCCAATATGATATATGTGATTCGAGGTCAATCAGAATACAAAGCAGTTAAGCATATTTTTGTTGCTAGAATAATCTACTTTGACATTGAACTCTTCCAGGAGACAGAATGTGAAGATTAAAAAAGAATCATGTTTCCTTTCCAAGACAAAACTACCCTTAACCCTCTTGTTTGCTTTGTTTAACTCATTTTGATTTTGAATATATTTGTTTCTCTGATTTTGTTCAGACCAACAGTTGCTGAGTTATAATCCAAGCATCTACAACTGCTCCATCCCTGACATCTTCCAAGATCAGCTCCCAAATCTGCAAAAGCTCTGTGTGAGGTCTAGGTTGCCCTCAGTCCCCCAGCGTCACCTCTCCAAACTCCAGTCAGCTCACGGGGAAACATTTCTTCACTTCGCCAAGTCACACTTGTTTGTGGATGGTAAGAGAAACTGTTATTAGTTACGACCAAGCAACTAATAGGCAATTAATATAATATTGGGCAATTAATATTTTTGGAAAAAAAATGTGACGGGGCAGGGAATTGTATCCCTTCAAAATACCCTCTCAGCTCACAAAGCAAAAGGCTGTCTGGTCCTTCAGGTATCCCATTTGATAATGGGATTTTTAGACATTTTCTTTCCTGGTATTCAAAATGGCAACATGGAATCATCTGCTGTTGTTATGAAAAAGCGTTTAATTTTTTTTTTTTCCACTTTCTTTTTTTTTTTTCTGTACTGATTATTTGTAACAGACTTTCCAGGAAAAATAAAAATATACTTCTGGAATAAAAGTCAAGATAAAGGCAGAAATCCATTCAAACATTCCTGGCCTCCTTGATGCATTGAAGTAAAGCAATCTCAGTTTAAGCAGTGCTTTCCAAACTCCTTTGTAATGCAATAAAATAAGAGACTAATTTCTCCCATCATCTGTTATTCCACAGATATCTATGCGGCATGGGTAGCTCAAGAACTGAAAACACATTTGCTGGTTGAATCCTGGCAGCATTCTGGTCACAGGCTTCCCTCAAACTGCTCTCTCCAGTACCACGTCTACAACATACACATGATAGAGACACCACTGAATTCAACGTTTGATTCCATTAATGATCATTCCAAGTGGTGTGTTTCCAGGAGCCCTGAAGATCAGTGGACCTGCATTGGAGACCTTAACCGTGCGGCTGAACAAGCCTGGAGAAGTGGTGGGTTAATTTGTACGCAGAACCAGTACATTTACAAAGCTTTCAGAAACTTGGTAATCCGCTATGAAAGTTGTAGTAATTCTTCCACATGGATATGAATGAACCATTCCTCCCAAGCAGCATCGCCCTTCCAGAAAGGGTGGAAAACATCTGCTTTAACCTAAGTTTTCACTCTGAAAAATGGCCCGATGAGTTGTCAGATGGATTAGGTCTTTACCTTCTTAGTCACAAAGCAATTGTTTTACAGGTAAGATACTGTTTTTCCCTCACTTCCAGATCAGTGAGCTTTGAGCTGTGCTCTGCTCCTTCCTTGTCTCCTCTCCCCATCAGTAACAGAGAGTGTGCTGCCCTGGCAGGGGTCTCAGCGACACTGTGACAAAGCTTTGAATGTTGGGCACAAATGTCCTTGAGTGGAACTTGGTAAATAATGTGGGATGTGGGAAGTGAGGAAGAACAAAAATCTCTCTCATTTGGTAGGTTGTTTGGGGCATGCAGTTAACAGGAGAAAAATACCCCCAAACACCTTCAAAATTGCTACATGGCCCAGATGCCATTTCTGGGATGAGGGATCAGGGATGCCATTTCTGATGAGTTTGGGGGTAAGATCGGATCTCTTAAAGAACAGATTTAACTGAACATCAACAGGAAAACAGGCAGGCCTGTGGACAGAAAGGCTTAATTTGTACGCGATTATTTTTTATGAAAGAAATAAGCTTTAAATCATGTGTAACCAGTAGCTTGGTGTATTTCTAGTGCTTTTATTCATGTATAGTAATCGTATTAACAAATAAATATGTCCAAAATATGTCTAAATTATGAGGGGAATGATCTGTTTACAGTCTGTCTCTTCTATCTGTAGTTATTTGTGGTTGGTTAAAATATCTTTTAGCTGCCAAGTGAAGATTATGGAGGAAAAGTAGAAAGAAAAAACAGAAAGAAAAGAAAAAAGAAGAAAATTCTTGAAGAAACAAAACTCTTGTGTCTCGCCTGCTTAACGAGGAAAATTGTGAAGGAATTGTTTAGTATTGATCTGGATCATAGATAAATCCTAGGCAAAGTTAACTGTGCAAATAATGTAGATAGTTTAGATATTTGCATGAAGTAGACCTTTTTTTTTGGCATGACTGAATAATATTTGGCAAATATTTTGATTGATAATGTTTTTCCTCTGATGCTCGTCAAATTATTTTGCATATATACTTTCCAGTGTTTAACTAGCATGGTCAAGCAACAACTTTCTGATAGTGAAAGCTGCCAGTGCTATAGAATGATGAGTAGTGGACTGGCACACCATCGCTCAGGTGGACCAAGATAAAACTTCGTTTCTCTTGTCCACGTTTGCAAGGCAGACACTAACTTAACCTGTCTAAATCTTATGTCTTGCCCACAACTTTGCATATGCATCGTCTTACTGTGCAGGAATGGCAAGAAATCTATTCTGAGAGGCTGCTTTGCTGAAGTCCATGTTGGTAAATCAAAGATCTACTTGCCCAGCCTGCATTTCTTATGTTAGATGCTCATCCTTGTCATTTGGGTCACAGAGTTCAACAGCAAGGGAAGTCCCCATCCGCGGGTTATGCCAATAGTGCTGTCAGACAATCCTGCTCCCCAAGCTAAAGTCTGTCACTTGACCTTCAAGTCATAGTTGTTATTCTTAATTATCTGATCATTGGATAGTCGTCATAAATCTTCAGAAGAAGATTCACAACATTCCTCTTTCATTAAATCAAAGATAGGTGACCTCCACTTTGGCTATGGCTGAAGAGGCCTAAACGGGAATGAGAAACATGCAGAAATGCAGCTGTACTTTACAGCAGTGCGGTCACCTAAATAGTCAAGCTCTGCACACACTCATTTCAGTGGTGTAGCAATAAAAAGCCTGCAGTTCTGGTTCTCTCTCTCTCTTCCCCCCTCTTTTCTTTTTTTTTTTTTTTGGCTGTAAACAGCTTTAATTCAGTTTTGCTTTCATTGTGTAACCTCCATATTTGCATATCCAATATTTCTCTTACAAACACATGAGCAGGTTCTTTGATTCTCAAAAGAGACCTATGATCAGATAGATAAGCTTCTGGATTTTCAAATGGTTTGTAACTCTCATTTTTACACATATATTTACATATGTGTATATATATGTGTATGTGTGTGTATGTACCGAGAGTTTAATTTTAAAACGTGCTGTTATTTTGTCAAAATGTCAGACACGGTAACAGGCTGTACCTGCTGCTCTCTGTGCTCTCTTTGCTGCCCACTCAGCCCTCTGACAGACAGAATTTCTCCTGTTGAAAGGGGCTTCCTGCTGCTGCCCTCTCTGCTGCCTCAGAGCGAAGCTGCCGAGCTGCCGCCCTGGGCCTGTCCCGGCGAGGGAACCAGCCGGGCTCCTCGGGCACTCAGCGGCTGCTCCTCCGCGTGCAGGTATGGCTGTGCTGGCCCTTGGGCTCTGCTCCACTTTAGCAAAATGAGAACATTATTATAATGAAAACAGTTTGCCGGGGGAGCAGGAGAGGCCAAAAGTACACATTATTAGTCCACTAAACACTATTATAATTCAGCCAAGTTTGCAACAAACACAACATGAGAGACTGCTGTTTGTTAGAAACTGCCGTGTGATAATTTACACAAGATGCGAATCTGTCCCAGCATGTCTAACTCACAAATGGCAGGAAATGCAAATACGAGACCCTCAAATCACCTGCTTGCCACTCATTCACCCACGAGAGCAGCTCCTAACGAAACACAGCTAATGTCATCCCAGAGCAAGCAGCTTAACTCCATCTCCCTTTGACCTGTCAAAGAGAAACATTATTCCTGAGGATTTTTCTATAACACTGGCAGTTGCGGATGTTTGGAGTAGTGGTCTGCTGTGTTCAAAGGGGCACAGACTTATATGCCATTACAGGATTAGACACTATCACCCATAAGAGAGAAACTGCAAAGTATTTGAAGGCATAAAAATTTAAATGGTGAGATTTCACTTGATCTGATCATCTACGATTAGGGAAAACATGTATATTCCAGTGTCAGTCCATTTTATAATAAACGCCTTAGGGTGGGATTGCTTGAGGTGCCTTCACAGTGATTGAAAATACACAGACTTAGGCACAGCAGCGCTGAGCAGAACCTGGCAGAGGTCCCCAGGGAGCCTCGCTCCATGCGAAGGCAGCTGGGGAGACACTGCTGTGCTTAGCTGGGCAGCTCCCTTCCTCGAGACCTGCTGGCTTAGCCTGTCGCTTAGGTTGTCACTGAGATTCACAGGAGGAGTCACTGAGATAACAGAAAAGTCAACGTCAAGGTGAGCTACACTGTGCACAAATCCGGGGAAACCTGGAGGTGTCGACTGTTCTGCTGCCAGCAGTGCCCATCCTCACAAGCACCCTTGCGTCCCTCTGCCCCCCGACTCTGCACCAGCTCCATTTCCTGTCCCCCAAAAGAGAAATTAGCCACGAGTACATCTAATGGGAGCTTGTCTGTCAAGCAGTGTTTCCTCAGCTTGCATCTGGTGTGAAGAGAGAGGGTTATTTTTAAAAGCCTCTTTTGTCTCTCTCCTCCATTTAAATATATACACCCTGACTCCTGACAGTAATGAAAAGCTAAACAACAACTTTGTGAGAGTTTTCTTTTTTAATGTAGCAAGGCATCCTTTGAGTTATTAGCATAGTCACATAATTATCCCCAGAGAAACTTACACCCATGTGTTAACACCCATAAATTATTGTGTGGATCTCCTTTATACCTTTATTTTCAGCTTCTGGGAAAAATACATCACTGAGTACTTAGGATAGTAATTGGTTTAAAATGCGTAAGCTGCCTGTGCCCTGGGTAAAATATCCAGGAGAGAGTATTGCTGGCAGCCTCTTTGAAAAGCTCCGTGTAAGCCAAAGCCTAACTGTGCTTAGAATATGATGCAAGAACGTGATGCACCTCTTTTATTTCCCAAGAGATTTCTGCAAAAGACGTGGATATTCAATTTGATAGGCACGAAATGAAAAGAATGGGAATGAAGATAAATAGAAATAACAAATGCTAGGCAAAAGACAGAAAAAATATACTGTGAGGTGTCAAGGACTAAATTCTACACAGGACAAGGCACTACCAGCAGAGCTATGATTTCGAATTAGAATATAATTATTAGTGTTTTAAAGATATCCTGATAGCCTGAGTTAATCAGCTACAGATGACACTTTTCTATTGAGATACCAGATTAAGGGCCTATTTTGCTGGTTTTTCTCAGAATCCTTCAGAATTTGGCGTGAATACATTATTAGAACACACAACATATCAACTCAGAAATCAGTTGTAGCTATCTTGGCCTCAAACATATATTGTCTATATGCTTCTTTAGATAAGGTTTTTTTTTTTTTAAAGCACATTCATCATATTATTACCTTTGTGGTTTTTAATTGATTCATTTCAATATAAAGTGTATGTTGCTCTAGATTTAATTTTATATTTATTTGATATGTTAATTCTGCTCGAACTTAAATACAAACATAAGGATTTGAAATATACATCTCACCTGTTATAGAGAGCTGTGTTTCATTTTTACTTAAGTGATTTTAGCAAATCCTCTTGACATAATTTGATTTCTTTTTTGGGTTTAGTTCATTTTAGATTTCCACAGAAGTTATCCAGTGACTGCTCTGAATCTCTTTTAAGGTGGCTAAAGGAGAGACCAAGGTTTCTCCAAGCCATTAATCGCCTTGCAGCTCGGGACCGCGGATCAGTATTCATGTGTGCAGCCTGGCCAGCCTCGCCGCAGCAGAGTGCAGGATTTAGCGCTGCCTGTAAGTGTTGGCTGTGACTGCAGGTGCTCCACTGCAGTACATTTCTATTAGCTTTGTTCAATTTATTAACTACAGAAATCATGCATGCAAATTAGTGACACAGCTCTGCATCATAAAGCATTAACCCCCAAATCTGTCTTCACATGTAGTGATGCTCTCAAATAAGTGTGTCGTGTTTTAGCAATACGTGTTTTATTCATTGCATTGCAAAAACTGCCAAGAGCTCACTAAAAGCCTTATCATCAAATTATAAAATTAGTTCCTGTATTTCTCACTCTTCAAAGCTTGGGACTACTTAGTTCAAAGGTCCTTTTAGTGTGTCTCTGTTTTTAAGGATCCTTTTTGGAGTAAGGTTCTGTCATCCAGAAATTACTGTTAGAAATGTCTGTACTGTCAGATTATGCTCAGCATCACTGACCTCTACTTTATGTCAAGGATTAAAAATGCCTCGTTTAGCAGACATTCGAAGAACTGCTTCCTTCCTGGCACTGGAATCTGTTCCATTTCTCATACAAATCTTGTGAATCCCAGGCACCGTGCAAATTAAATCTGCATCTTTTCTTCTCTCACTTTCTAACTATTCCAAATATTTGTAATAAGTAAGATTGGCAAGGCAAAAAGGGAGGGCACCAACAATTTTCAAGACATGTTTTGCAGGAAGCAAGCATGGAAGAAGTGCTGCACAGCAGAGAGAATTCCTACAGTCGTGTTTGCATCTGTCCACTAACCTTCCCCTTTTTCCAAAGAAAGGAAGGATCAGAGAAACAGGAGCAAAGGTGGCTGCAAGGTGAAACAAAGAGAAAAGTTTGAAGAGGGAAAAAGAGTTGGAGCTGAGAAGAAGAGAAAAAGCAAAGGAAAAGCAGAACAAGCACTAGGATGGAAAACAAAAAGTGAGTTCAATGAGTGTGAACCATTCAAACCTCACCATGCAAAAAATCAGGCTCTTTCATTGACTGTGATGGTTACCTAACATTCATTTTACAGGTATGGAGGCTACAAACAAAAATAAACACCAGATTACAGACAAAAATGAACACCAGAAAGGCCCTGCCTTTCACCAAACCTACAAGAGGTGAGGCAAACCAAAATCAGACGTATCAATAGTGTTAAGTTTGGAAAAATTGGAGGGAGAAATTTATAACGCAAAGAATTTGAACCATATATTATTTGAACCACATGGTAAATCTCTATCTCTCAAAAGCTTAAAAGCCAGTAAAGAAAAAATACAATGAAAACAAGAGATCCGAAATAAACTTTTAGCAGAGTAACTGCAGATGATTCCAATATGGATCACTAGAATAAAAACAACTTCATTCAGTTTTGTGGCATTTAGAGAACTGAAAAAAGAAACAAATATAAAAGAACGCATATAGTGTTAGGTAAAAATATGCCTTTGCCATTTTGCTTTTGGCATTATCATTAGAGAGATCTCTACAACACATGGCCTCTTGTTCTTGGATAAAAATCAAAATTAGTTCAGAAAACTCATCAATTTTATATTTCCTTTGCTTTCACCTCCTTCTACATTCTTTACTCTCAGGACAAAATAAATCACCATCAGTCTGATATAGTTGTTTCTTACAGCACTGAGTAAAAACTAACAGGATTCCTGGATGTTACTTACTGTCACTTGGCTCATGGTGGCCTGGTGTTTTGTAACCTCCCAGCTCTGGATCCCGCAGAGGAATAATGGCAGTGTAGAAGCTGTGGCTCTATAAAAAGTGTCACCTTAATTTCAGGGGAGGAGCTAAGCATAAGGGGTTGGCTCCACAAATGTAAATATTTCACAATTTATTTAGTAATATAGCACTTTTTTTTTCTTTTTTTTTGCCTTAGGCAGAAGCTTTAATAAAGGAATAGCTCTAATGCAACAAAGCAGCAGCAAAAATTGAGAGAAGGACACATCGTAACCCCATTAATGCCAGTGGGAGTTTACCTTCATCTTCAATGGGAGCAGAACTTCAAAGACACAGAATCACTCATAAAAACGGAAGGATAAAATCTGAGCCTTGCGTGGTCTATGACACAAACTGTGCTCAGAGAGCGGTGGTGCCGTCCCTGCGTGCTGGAAATGTCCCCAGCAGGAGCCTCCCGTGGGGGCTTGGCCGCAGCCCTGTCCGCGGTGCTGCCCGGGGGGCACCTCGGCACAGAGGCAGCTCCCGTGGATGAAGAGGCATCTCCAGCTACCCATCTTTGATGGGTTCGACTACCGTGCCCCAGC
>JAUBNY010001131.1:1494636-1539275 GCA_032275445.1 Crypturellus soui | reverse complement strand
GGACTCTGTATCATTTAGTGCACAAAATCTAGAGTTTGCTCAGAGAATTGGTAGCTTTTTACTGTTTTAAAAATCTTTTAGTTTAGTTAAGTTTAGCTCCTTAAACTACTGTGGTGCTCATATTTGGTCTATGATATATGGGGGTTCTGTAAGAAAGAAGTGTGCTTATGGGTGAAGAGATAAAAACTATTTACTATGAACAGACTCAAATTTTTCATTTCCTTCCTTTTGTGGGTTCATATCCGGTGTATACATTCATGTTCTGCTCCTGAACAGTTTTTCTTAGCTTAATATATTATTTTTCACAGAATTATCCTGGCATAATGCTAAATCTTTATTTACTAACACAGCTTTGCTTAAACCTTGCTGAAATGCTTTTCACCCTATATAAATACTTATTTTTCTGTCCTGCAGTACTCAGTCCTATATAGGTGTAATGTCTTTTCCAAATGGGAATAGGTGGAAGCTGGGTTGGAGAATGTGCTGGGATATCTTGTGGCATTTAAGTATTAAGTAGCAACTGTTAAAAAAAATGGAAATGTAAGTATAAAAATATTTGAAGGTCACGAAGCCAACAGGGGGTGGACTGGCACCACAGTGCAGGGCAGCAAAAAGAGCAAGGGAAGAGGGCTGCCCACTGCAGCGTGCTTTTTGAAGAAAGAGACAGAGGGGAATGATTAATGAAGGCAGACATGAAAAACACAGGAGCTTCTGCAGGCTTTGGAGTTGCAGAGTGTCTACCTCTTCCAAAGGCAGGATCAGACCTAGAGATAGGGGGGGCTAGTGGGGAAAGGCATGAAGTTGACGTCTTGCCCGAAACAACACAATTATCTTGTTTCATCTCTGCCAACAGGTATAACAGAATGGCACATCCTGAGCCCAAAGTAAGTAAATCACTGTCCCTTGGACAAGGTGGGCTGCTTCCTCGCGAGGCGGTGGTGTGGCCTGGCTGCTCACTAAGGGCACCGGAGGGGCTTGCACAAACTGCCGCGGCTCCAGGGGATGTGGCAGAGCATCAGCTTGTCCTTAGCGCGTGGCAGTCTGTTCCCAGGAGTACCCAGCAAAATACTGCTGAATACAGAAATGAGAGAAGAATTGTGAAAATCAGCCTCCACCTGGATAAAAGGACAGACTGGAAAATTTTGCGCTGAATTGTAAAAGCACCTAGGAGAATGATGTGATAGAAATCCTCAACAGAGATCTGCAAAGAGACTACAGCCAACTGAGCAATATATTCTAGGTAATTTTTAAAAAAGTAAACAGAATCTGGTCTTGATGACTTGTGTGCAGGATCAAAAGCTGCTTTGTTAGAACCTCAGGCAACATCATCACTCCATCTTTCAACATCTCTTTGGTTGGCTTCATATCAACAATATCAGCCCTGCAGCTTGTGTAACAATGTAATGATGCAACCCTTAGGGATGAAGGTGGAGGTACTGGTAGGATGACAAAGTCCCACCACCCACATACAGGTAAGAAATAATTGGGAATAGGTGAGGCTGTAGTCAAGCATGAAACATTAAAAATACTGTTTATTAACAATCAACAGAAACAATTAAGCTAAATTTCTATAAACTATTTAATTAACAGATTAGAAGGCCTAAAGTGACCTCTGTGATCTTCTAGTCTGAGTTCCTGTATAATGGAGCGCAGGTTTCCCTGAATTATTTCCTGTTTGAACTAGATTGTATCATTTTAAGGGGGAAGCATCTCAAGATATATATTCACACCATAAAGGTACCATAATTCTTGGTAACATTCTTAGTACTTAGTTTAGATTAGCTATCATTTTGTCTACCTTAAGATTTCAGCTCTTGGATCATAGCCTGATGATAGAATTAAGTCAAATGGATGTTCCCTGCACAGACAGATACTTAAAAGTTGCTCATTATGTTTCTCTTTGATAAGCTAAATAGATTGAACTCCTTGATCCCCATATTAGAAGAAATGTATCCTAATACTTTAATCATCTCATGACTCTTCTATTAAGCCAATATAATTTTTCATCATTCTGAATTTAGAACACAAAACCTTTGTACAACATTTCAATTTATCATCAGTGTCCAATACAGAGAAAATATAAACTGCTCTATTCCCTCCCAGTATTATCTTGCTTGAGCAAATGACGGTTAGACTAGAAAGTGAGTACTAAGATTCCCTCATTTTAGTTGCTGTGTCAGACAAGTAGCTACTGTGATCCACTACAGTCTCAAATGGCTTCCCAAAAGAGGACTCTCTGTCAAATTTTCTGGATACATCTTCTAGAACATATGTTACACTTACTAATTTCTAGAAGGCAAAAATGTTTCCACATCCATTTTATAGAAGAATAAGGCAAAATGGAATTTATCAAAGGTTACCCCTGAAGTATTCCTGAGGAAGGGATCTGAGGAGTCCCATTACTGACAGGAATGCACATACACATTTGAAGTTGAACAGCAGAAGCCGTGCTCATGTGCATTGTAAACTGATGAATATAAACGTGGTATCAGACTGAATGCTGCATTTCTTTTCATTTAATTTCATTTAAGATTAACCTCATTATGTTGATGAAATAAAAGAATAAGGATGAACGATTTAGCCTAACCTGCTGCTGTGAAAGGAACTACGTCATATCTTCTCTGTCATAAACGAGCACACATTAACTTAGGAAATAAAAGAGACTTCCAATTTCCCCACACAGAAGTTAAGGAAAATAAAATAAAATTGGAAATACAAAGAAAAATATTATCTTATCTAATTCTTGTCATTTTATACATTGGCATTTATTGAAAAAGTGCTCCTGAGTCTCTCACTGTAGGGAATAGCTAAGTTCTTCTGAATCATTCTGTGAGTTTTGGGTTGAGTGCCCAACTTGCTGAATTATGTAAACCAAGCAAGAGAGCAACTGTAACAGAAGACCTAACCTAAGACCACATAGCATGATAAGATTTGTTTCTTCATTCAGTGCATCCAGTTCATCCAGTGCATCAGACGGCATTAGATCTGACAAGCTTCTACTGTAAAATGCTATAAAACAGGCTGAAATCTAGGCCAGAACTAGGGGTAGTTCTTGGGGAGCTACCTGGATTTCCTGGAGGGCAAGGTGTGGTTCTCTGTGTGGGAGGTAAACGCCACTGATTTTCTGTTAGTAGTAATTAGGCGCAGCTTGAATTTCATTAGTAAGAACTACATATGCATACTGGAAAAAAAAAAAAAAAAAGGTTTTCTGACACTGGGATTATTACCTGTTGCCAGCTATATGTCTTAGTGTTTATTACCTTTATTATTTTGTGATTAGCATGTATAAATGTCCAAAAGCGTGTTCATATTTTACCAACACATATGAAAAAAAGTTTAAGCCCCTGAGAGTTTATAATCCAAAAGAGAAGGAAATCTTATGGTAAATCTCCAAATTAATTCACCAAGTGTGCTAATATTTTGGAACTACTTCTCTTTGCATTCTCATTTGTTTTCATTAGCCTCATTTTGCTTTTGATGTCCTGTATAGATGAACTGATAAGAAAAGGAAATAATCTTATCATGGAAAAGGAGTTGGAAAACCTTAAATAAAATATTAGCTGCAATTCCAGGGAACATTCATCAAATTCAAATAATAAAAAATGGTTAAAAATGACTGCTAACTTAAAATCCATTACTACGGACTGGTACTATTTGAATATCATAGCAGATATTCTAAAATTCTATAAAATATTTTCAAGTTTTTTTGTTCCCTCTTGATGTTTCATAGCAGACAGCAGCGTGACTTTCCAGATGGACCTTTTGCATGCTACAGGTGATAGAATTATTTCCTACATAATTTCTGGTGGATCTAGATGACATCTAGAGAGAACTTCCATCTTCTTGACTTAAAGACAAGGTTACAGTGACAGTGAATGCCTCACAAGCCTATGTATGTTGTTAAAGGTTTAATTTTTATAACTGTAAATTTTGTACCTTTTTAAATCAAAAAACATCCCTAGCTTGAGCTTTCAAACACCAGATTAAAAAAAAAAAAAAAGGAAAAAAATGTCTGCTAAGCTGAAGATTTCTATAATCACAATAATCTTTTTAGTTACTTCCAGGTAAGTTAGCTCTTACAAGATTGATGGACTAAATAGATGAAGCCTTTAAAGGCTTCTTCTGTGAGTTTATAGATCCCCAGTCAACCTTACAGCTCTGTTTAACCACAGTTGGTTTGTCAGGGCCTGTTCTCTTGTGCAGGTGTCAGACAAGACATCCTTTTCCACCAGTGAATTCCTACCTCTACCCTGCCATTTATACACAGGTTCTTTTCTAATTCTTTTTCTGTGTTACTACTTTTCAAAATTTCCCATACATATTAGCTATATTAAAGTGCACTTTCTTCAAACTTGTTCATCACCTAAGAATCTGGTAATAATTTACAGTTTATCAATCCTTGTTATGTATCATGTGAGCCATTTTTGTTGCTTAGGTAAATATTTTAAGAGTTCTTAGATGCTTACGGACTTGTAACCTAACTAATGCAAGTTATTGGCCATGTTGAGATACTGCAGATATATTAATAATGCCGAGTAAACAATAGTCCTAAATCTATTTTTTCTGACTTAAAATGTAGAGTATCTACCCAGAGGAAGTAATAAGGAATATATAAGGAATAATATAGTCAGACACTGAAATGTAGTGAAATACAATACAGAGGCATATTTAAGCAAGATTGTTTTCTATTTCACAAAGAATCAGGGCTTCTTTGTATTTAAATCTATAAAAATATTTATCTATTATGGGAACATATGTTGATACTTCGAAGCTCAGAGTGTTCTGCAAGGGGAAACAAGTCCAATCTGACTGAAGAGTATCTTACTTTGTAACAAAGTTACATTATTTTTACAGTTAATTATATTTACAAATTACTTGGCATTAATTTTGAACAGTTGATAAAATTCTTAGATATCTTTTGACAATCAGCAAATAGGAAAAAAAAAGAGGTAAAATTAGATGTATTAGATCTAGATGTATTACAGAGAAATTATTCCACTAAAGCAGGCATATACCTTAATATAAAATAACAGAGAGCAAAGAAATAGGATGAAAATGTAACAAATTTTGTAAAGTATTTGGCTAGAAATGAGTCATGCTGTAATGCTAGATAAACTCTTTCCTCTTCAATATATGAAAGAATGTTTTATTAAGGCAGCCCAAGCTACATGTAATTACCACTAACAGAAAGATACTAATACTGCTTCCTATAGAGAGGACCACACCTCTCAAGAAATACATGTATTTCTGCACACCCACAACCTTGATGAAAGGTTGCCAGTGACTACTGCTTGCTTTACAGCATAATTTCATAGAAAAGGACACTAATCTCCAGAGGAAGGAAAGTGATTTTGGCAAAATGCCAGACTGGATACAGCAGCTGCTTCTTCAGTACTTTGTTGTAAGTAGGTATTGAATAAAACTCAAGAAGTGGTCAAATCTAAACATATCAAATTACAGCTTTCTGGTTTACACAGTTTCTATTGGGGAAGTACTTCTGTTTTCCACACTGGACACTGGAAGCACTGGCAAGCTCCTCCTTTTCATTTTCAGTTTACATAAAATTATAGTGCTATCTAGTGGTTTTAATCTACTAACTAAGCAGAAGTGCTGACAGACTTATAAGAAATTAAACACCCACTATTCACCAGGCTGATCTGCCCAGATTAAGGTAATGGACAGCTCTGCCATCTTGATAGGTCTTGTGGGAAGGAGTTACTGTAATATCAGTTATAACTACATGTTTAAGGTTGTGTTGAAATCCATACATAAAGCAGTTTTTAAAAAAATTTTAATGATCTTTAGGATGGACATGATCACAAATATCAGGGAATTAATTTTCCATTAATTTTTAAATAACAAAATCACAAGCTTGATTTCAAAAGCTTGCCTTGTCTTTGAAATGCTAGTTTGTCTCATTTTTCCTTAGATTATTTGTTTTGCAATCTCAGTCTTCCAAATGCTTTTCTCCTGCACACATACATGCATATGCAGAGATGCTAGACATGGATCACTTAAATATGTAAGAAATCATTACTCTTTGCGCAGCATAGCAAGAAATTTGCACTAAATTTAATTTTAATTGCTGCAACTTCAACACAGGCAAGAATGACAATCCAGGAAACTGCTGATCTGTTGGCCTAAGGGTGTCAGCCGGAGGGTGTCTGAGGAGCAAATACTCCTGAAAGCCACTTGCAAGCTCCCAAGCGACACAAGTGACTGAGAACAGCAGAGGACAAACCTTTGACAGGACTAGCTTAGCGCAGGAGGGGAGAGCAGCAGACGTTGTTTCAGTCTTAGCCAGCCAGGCCTTCAACACAATGCCCTTAAAGACAAACTGGTGAAATATGGAGCAGATAAACAGGCCATAAGGAAGGTAAGTGATTACTGGGCTGGTGAGATGAAGGCTCACGCAGAGTCCCGGTGGTGGTCCTCAGGCAATGATCTGGGAGGACAGAACTGTTAACGTGTTTGTTAACGACCAACACAGGGGCAGAGTGTGGGCTCTCACCAAGTTATTGTCTGACAGTTACTGTGTTTAACAGAGAGGATAATAGGAGAGGTGTTTAATATTATGGAAGGTAAAACTGCTGTTCAGAGGGAAGACTAGTGCAGCAGTGTCATGAGAAGATGCTTGTGTCTGATGTAGCAGCAGAGCATTGCGCCTGAGCTCACCAGCTGAGAAGCAGGATTTGGTGGTTTCTCCACCACACACTGTTGTCTGGCAACGTCTTAGCTCTGTTAACATCAGTGGTCACATCAATTGCAGAGGCTGCAAAGGAGATTCATTCTGGGACGGACCGTTGCAAGGCTGGTATGTTTTCCCATGAGAGTTTTTCCCCTTGTTTGCCTTCTTAAACTAAGGACATGAAGCTTGTAAAGAGAGTCTCAAAAGCTAGAGCAATACAGACTGAAATTTGACAAGGAAAATTTCATTTTCTTTTTATGTAACCGCAGCATAACATATACTTTTTTTTTTCCAGGTCCTGTCCCTCTTGGACTGATTTGTCCTGGTTTGTATGTGTGTCAATAATACCCACAATAATATCTAATAAGATCCTTTTTTTTTTTTTAATTTCAAGATGTTAGAAAGGAAAAGGATTAGTTCTACATTGTGAACAGTTTTAAATTATCATGATTTTTTTTTTGCCACAGATGCTGAGCATGTCACTAAATCTACTCAGGGAGAGACACTATGTCTGCATTCCTCATTTGCTGTCTGCTCACTTCAATATATCTAGAATCTGATATCTAGAACGATATTGAGCATGGGGAAGTTAACTGTGAACCTAATTGAACATAATTGCGGTTTGAACCTATGCTGCAGCTTTGGGTGTCTTGCATTGAACATTCTAAATTCACAGAAGCACTTCAGTTTTGCATTGGAAAAGTTTTTTTTCATTTTCCCACACTTGCCAAAGTTTAAGGAGTTAGAACCTTTTTTCCAGTAAGCATCTTAATGTGTCCATGAAAATTACAGCCTGTTGAGTTATGGGAAAGTACAGTCATTGGCAGTACATAATAAGATCTAGTGTTCATCTTGAAATATTAAATAATACCCAACTTCATTCAGCATGATCCTCATTTACCATTAAAGAGATTGCCCTAGGTGATAAAAAATATGGAAATTAAAGACTGTAAACAAGATCCACTAAGGAATGCAAGCCTGTGAGTCCCAAACAGATGATCCTGAAAACAACCCACGCTGTTCTTGCATTGGCACTTTGTAATTTTACTTGTGGTGCTCCTTTAGAGAAGCAACTCTGTGTGGGCCCAGGTCTGGGTGCAGTCTGGAAGAAGTGGAACAGCTTCCATTTACTCCATGCTGGACACCAGGTATTCCCGGCCTGGTACCCCATGTGCAGCAAACACCATAGAGCCAGGCTCGCCACGAAATACAGCAATGCTCTTTCTGTAAAAAGTGATGGTACCTGGGTGGGTCTTTCATATTAGAGCATATTGTGTTATGTTCAACTCCTTCCTTAGTTAGAGATGAGGGTTCAAACCCAGATTTCTCTGTCACACAGAGTGTCTTGCACCACTCCAAATATGCTGAGTCAGATCATATTATACTTTATTTACACTGTGCAAAACCCCAACCAAATATCAGGCTAGAAAATAAACAAACAAATAAGCAAGAAAAAAAAAACAAGACTGTTCAGCCTAATGATTAAGGCATTTACCTGCAGAGACAAAACCTGGTAACAATCTGTTCTCTGAAGAGTGTTTCTGGCTTTACTGTGTAACACAGCCAGGAATCTAGTATTCCTTCAAGTAAGTGTCCTAGCTCCTAGCTGTTCCTTCTCTTTAGTCCAGAATGTCGTACAACCTATTCTGCATGCAGCACTAGCTTAAATTGGAAGGAGGAGGATACTCCTTTTTCCCTAAACAACTTACAGGCTTGTGGCTAGATTGTTCCATGGAAAAGGTAGGTCCATGGAAAAGACCTACGTGATTCTCAATCTCCAGACGCTGGAAAATCATATGAACTCACGTCTCCTGCGCCATATGTGAATGCTTTAACTTCCAAACTACCAGTTAAAGAAAGCTATTGCCACTAACTGCTACACAGCCAGTTCTACCAGACAGTCTGTGAGAGTGCCTACCAGACACGTGCTGCAAGCTGAACAGTTTGAAGTCGTCTAGTTTGCAGGGCCTGGTAAGATTTGAACAAAATCAAAGCTCCTGTAGTGGCTGTCTCAAGGCTGAGGTGGTTATAGGCACTGCAAGACACAGACCTTTGGGGCACAACTACATTATCCACACAGCACCACGAAGGGAGAGCAGATCCACCTCTGAACGAGTCCGAATAAGAGGATAGTTGTTTACAGCTGTTCAGTAGAGCTCTGTACATGCTAATCAGCCGTCCTGGATAGCTGAACCAAGTATGTCTGCAGCTGTACTGCCTCTGAGGCTAAAATTAACTATGTCCGCTCAGCGTTGCCTTGTGCTGTTCGAATGTATTAGCCTCTGTCAAGAATTCCTAGAACTGAAATATTGTTTACAGAAATTGTGCTGACTGAATCTTATGATATTGCTGAATTATTGTCCTTTCAACTTAACCACAAAATTGTTTTAAATGATGACAAAGATCCCATAGCTCTGTTGTACCACAACTCCAAAAAAGGTTTTCATTACTGTAGCTTGCAGGAAGGTTTCCTCCAAAATTCCTTAGTGCTGACATGGAATAAATACTTCCATTCATTATTGACTCTCTAGTGCAGAACTTACTTGTGTGTTTACACAAGTGAAAGGTTTTTTTGTCTGCCTGTTTTTCAATTTTTGTTTTTGACCAGGACAGCTTCTCTCAAAAGACAGTTTCCTGGCAACACTACATTAGTTGTAAAAAAGGAATATCCTGGTTAAAGTCTTGTTATTTACAAAGCATTCATACCTAAGGTAAGCCAAAAACAGAGAGACCCACAGCATTTCTATTAAGAAATTAAATTAATACTAAGTACACTCTTATTAGTTGGTCCTTCTATTATTTTATAATTGTGTCTTATTAGTGATCCTGTTTTCATTGGATTCACAATGTGTTTCTGGCATATTTTTACTGTCCCTCCCGTGCCCTAGGAAGTTTTTGTATTATTGTATATAATTATTTTGTTCCTGTGACTCCTGAAAGAAAAGCCAATGCATAATACTAGCAGGTTGTCTTACATTTTGCTAGGAGAGAGAATGTGGGGTTTTTTTTCCACTTGGAAGCACTGAGCTTCACAAAATCACACTATACATGAGTCTGCCAGGACCACAAAAACAGTATTGCAAACTGAAAGCAGAAATAGCTCAGAATTCCCTTATATCTTTAGGAATGGTACTGGTTAAAATCTTTACTTGCGATTTTTGGAGAAATACTTTCAGTCTCTGTAACATCTCAGCTACCTGGTTGGCAGGTTGGCCTAAGTAGGATTATTTGTATTAGCAGCTCCTGTGCAGAATACAATGTGTTCTTCACCCCTTCCTAACAACTGCATGTAATGAAAAGTTCCCCTTCTGTTGACCATCAGGTGACAAGTAATTTGGTTTTCTATTCTCCTTAAAAGATTGACACATTTCCTCTTTTGGTAGCAAAATTTAGAAATAGCTTTACAGGATTATGAGGCTTGAATTAGGATCTAAATTAATTAACATGTTGGTCTGACATCACACCTAGTAAAGGCAGAAAAAAATAAGCAAGCTTTGCTTAAAATAAAGATCCAGAAAATCTTCAGTCAACATATTCCTAGCTAAATCCCCCAAATCTTAATTACCATGGAAACAGCATATCCTTAAGGCTCCAAGGATTGGAAATATTTTCCCTTGGAAAAAAATGGGAGTGAGGCCAGAAAAACATGGGACTATGTGTAATGGCAACTTTGATCTTTCATTTACATCTCCACTAACTAGAAATAATCTCAGTGAAGCAAGCTGCGCTACACAGTTAAATCAGCACGGTGAAAAGCGGGCTGGAGACAGCATCTACCTCAGGTTGTTTCTACGGTCTTTCACCATTATCTTCACGCGCTTGTGTTACCTCGTTTCCCTTCCCCTCCTGCAGTGAGGGGCACCCTGGAACACGGCACGTTACTTGTGTGTGAGCCAGGCTCGAGCACGAACCGAGCAGCGCCGCGCCGGCGCCCAACGGCTGCCCGCCCGCCCAACGGCTGCCCGGGAGCGCCGTGTGCGCCTGCGCGCGCCGCGCCGCCACCACCCCTCCCCCAGCGCGCCCGCCTTCCGGCCGGCGCAGGCGCAGGCGCAGAGCGGCGGGGCTGGGGTGAGGGGTGACTTCCTGCGCGCGACGCCATGGCGGCCGGCGGCGATGGCGCGGGGGGCAGCGCGGCCCCGGCGGCCGGAGCGGCCCCCGAGCGGGTGCTCTTCCCGCCCACCTTCAGCGTGTCCGAGATCAAGAACAAGCAGCGGCGCCACTTCATGTTCCAGCGCTGGAAGCAGCAGCAGCGCAAGGTGCGGCGGCAGCGGCGGGGCGGGCGGTGGGGCGGCGGGGCGGCCCGGGCCTGCGGCTAACGGCGCCTCGTTGTGCCCACAGGAGAAGCTGGCAAGCAGGAAGAAGCGCCGGAAGGAGCGAGAGGCCCTCGGGGACCAGGTAGGCGCCCCGGCCGCGGGCTCATCCCACTCGCTTTATCCCAGTAGAGGTGCAAGAGCGAGAGCCGCTGTGGGGCTGTGCCCTCTGAGCCGCTCCCCGGTAGCCACAGCTATCGGGTCCGAGCACCTCTTGCCTAGGCCTGGCATCCCCTCATCCCCTAGGGAGAAATGGCTCTTGGGGAGTCTCCTTGGGAGCTAAAGAGCTCCCGGCCTTGCCCTAGCCGTGAGCAAAGGTTTTGCTTCTCTTTTTCCCTGGGCAAATTCAAATACGCGTTAGCAATACCTGTTGGACAATAAGTTGTTGGTTCCTGTGTTGCTATAATATCATAAGAGCATACTGTATCAGCAGGTTGATTATTAGTCAGTGTTAGTCATGAAATTTTGGGCTTCATGGGTAAAACCCATGCAGAAAGAAGTAGTTTTGGGTTTTGTTTTTCTTCTTTTTCTGCAGATAACAAAGCTCCACTTTTCTTTCACTTTTTTAATGACATTTCTTCATTAGGTTGAAACTAAGCAGTTTTGCTGCTCTAGCATGGTTTCCTTCCATAGTATGCTCTGTGGTGTCCCATTACCCACACATATTATTAACTAAGGTGGTGGTGTTATTGAAGCTTATGTGAGATGTTGTATGAACATTGGTCGTAATGTATTTAAAAATAACATGAATATATTGTGTTAAAAAATTATATTTTAGGCACCTCCAAAACCTGTACCAAAGACAATTGAAAATCAGAGAGTATATGATGAAACAACTGTAGATCCCAATGATGAAGAGGTAACTTTAGTTTCTGCATTTTTTTTTTATACAAATGTGTTTTAAAATGGATTGATGAAACAATGTTCTTTACTTCTATTAAAATGTTAGGGGGGTATTTTTTACATGCAATGAATCCCTTAGAGGATGATGCTGTTCTTTATTGTCTGCTTTAGATACTTGCTCCTTACATTATTGTTGGTAGCAAAACATGTCTACCATTTTTCACTACATTACAAAATGAAAACAGATTTTAAAAGTATGTGTTGACCTGATTAATTACAGGATAAATCTTAATTTTAATTTCATCTGAATTAAGATCAAATTGAACAGTTGTTCCTTAATTATTCAGTATTAATAAGTGGTAGATTAACAAGATTTTTCCACTTACAGGTTGCTTTTGATGAATCAACTGATGAATTTGCACCATATTTCAACAGACAGACGATTCCCAAGATTCTTATAACAACATCAGATCGACCTCGTGGGGTAGGTGTGCCTTATTTAGGGAATGGTTATAGGATAGCCAAGATTCATACTGTAATTAGTAAATCCAGTTTTGCTGTAGGAATAATTTAAAAATACAACCTTGTTGTAGCCTCTATGTAGAGGTAAAGTCAGCTGGTTGAGCAAGAGATCTCTTAATATTAAGTCATTAGTCAATTAGTTTAATACTAAATTGTTTGATCATAACAGACATACTTTTGTTTCTTGCAGTGCTCAAGATGGTCATAATTTGCCTGAGAGTATTAAATTATCTTTCAAATATAATGAGACTTATAAGACCATAATCAATTTATGCAATCTTAAACTGGAAAACTAGCAAACTGAAAATAATTGCTCCTATATGATTTTTTTGATAACTTTGATAATTTTTTGATAATTTTTTTTTATAATTTTTTTTTCCTTGGCTCTGTTCTTTCATTAAAAAGAAGTCATGGATTTATTCCCTCTTGCAGTAGTTACTTGGGGACATTTTTGACAGTTTGTGAAAACTGTAAAAGAAGTGGTTTTAAGAATGGGAAAATGGCAACCTGAAACCATCTGAAAACTCAGGTGTAGTGAGAGTACCCCAAGTAATATTTATGTTGTGTTTTGATGACCTTAATAAATAATGATGTCTGAAAGGGTTGCTTTTGGATTTTTTTTCTGTCTGGCTATGATTGAGAAGAAAATATTCCTCTTAAAAAATCCCTGGTGTGCTGCAGCCTGGAGGGAACTGTAGTCTTTACTGCAAATACATCCTAAGTAAAAATGAAATAACCATCAATCCTTCTTTGAATTAGGCTGTTTACTTAAGATTAAGATTGCAAGTTAACCCACCTGTCTTGCAGAGAACAGTGAGATTCTGTGAACAACTGTCTACTGTTATACCTAACTCGCATGTCTACTACCGAAGAGGATTGGCTTTGAAAAGAATTATTCCACAGTGTATTGCGAGAGACTTCACAGATTTAATTGTTATTAATGAAGATCGCAAAATACCAAGTATCCTTTGTGTACTTATTAAAAAAGAGGTACTAGCTCTAGGCGTTTTTTGGGGGGGAAAAAAAAAGTTTAGTATGTACCAAGCCATATGATGTTACTTTTTTTCTCTCTCTCTTCACTATGCACTATTCTATCTGTAATTGTAAAGCTGAAGAAAGATAAATAATCATTTAAGTACCTAATGACTAATGGGACTTGAAATTATTCAAACAAAGAAAAATAACTTTGTTTAAGGGCATAGATAGATAGCCTTCTGTTTCTCTAAGCTTTACAGTTGGATTAATATTTTTTTTCTGACCAGAGTTTCATTTAGTTATGCTAATTAGGTAAGCCATTATTAATTAGTAAGACAAAGTGCTACAATATACTTCCGTTCAGCTATTAAAGCAAACTTTTAATGAATGTATGTCAGAAAACTAGTTATTTAGCTTATTAACGTAATTCAGAAAAAAAAAAAACTTGCAAATCAGGCATATCAGGTGTTCTACTGTAACATAACATTTCACAGAACACATTGCTCTCTAAATTACATGTTGAATTTCATCAACTTTTCTTTAACTCCGTGAACAGATGGTCTTGTTTTAAGTCACTTGCCTGATGGCCCAACCGCTCACTTCAGAATGAGCAGTGTCCGTTTGCGTAAAGAAATAAAGGTAAGGCTCCACGAATAGAGGTATAAAATGTGCAGTGCATTGTCTAATGGTAATATATTCTAGCTCTCAAAGCTGATGCAGTTTTGTGAGCTTCTGCTGATCTCATAAGGATATAATTTTGTATTTATAAACAATTCATATATGCATATTATATGTACACGTAACTCTGTATGCATAATGTACACACAAATGTGGAGTGCATGTGCGTAAACACAAACACACTCTTAAAGGTCAAAATGTTCTAGTCCCACAAGCAGCACAGTTTTAATTTCATAGTTCCTGCTGAATTTAATTGTCTGTCAAAGACAGCTGATACCCTAACTCTAGGGAATGTAGTTGCTGGCCTTGAATAAAACCTAGCTTTTCATACTCTTACAACATTGTAGTATTTCTTACCTAGCCCTAAATAACTTGCAGTAAAATGCCTTTTGTTCTCATTTTCTGAAATAGGATATTCTTAAATTTTATGTTATTTCATCAAAGGCTAGCCCAGATACACTTACATGGCAACAGTCCAGAGGTTCACAGACCCATGTAAGAACTAAACTGACCCTTTGTTGTAAGGGATGCTGCTAGGCTTGGAAATTGGTGCAGGAAACAGGGAATGTAAAATTCTCCATTTATACTTTTTATTTTAAATTTATGTTGTTGAACCAAACATTTCTATGTTAAGCTTGTTGCTTCACCCGTATATAACTTTAACGTCTGAATGATTTTTCTAAATGTAATTTAAAGTAAGCTGGCCCCTGATGTTATTTCTCTGTTTTACTTCAAACTTAAAACGTGTGTCTGATAACGTCTTGAAGTAATTTAGTATTATCCATATTACCCATTAATGATTTTCATTCCAGCGAAAAGGTAAAGAGCCCACAGAACATGTACCTGAAGTAATCCTGAACAATTTTACAACACGCCTTGGCCATTCTATTGGTCGTATGTTTGCTTCTCTCTTCCCCCATGATCCTCAGTTCATTGGAAGACAAGTAGCCACGTTTCACAATCAGCGAGACTACATCTTTTTCAGATTCCACAGGTAACTCCCCCCATCCCATTCAGCCAACTCCCCCCATCCCATTCGGCCGATGAGAGAGCTTTCTTATAATTTCTTTTTTGTTGTTGTTTTCTTCTGAAGATATATCTTCAAGAGTGAAAAGAAAGTGGGGATTCAAGAACTTGGGCCACGTTTTACCTTAAAACTTAGGTCCCTTCAGAAAGGCACTTTTGATTCTAAATTTGGAGAATATGAATGGATTCATAAGGTATGTTTTAAAGTCATGATACTAGTTCTGTTTGGGAGTGGTAAAACTGACATTATGAAATGTAACCACAGATCTCAGGATAAACAGCAACAATAAAAGTATTCAATAGTAAGCATTCAGCTGAAACACCATTAAAGGTGCTTTTATAGAAACAGGTAAAGTAGAACTGTTCTGCAATATTGCAACTGAAAAATAAAAACAGCAGGGTTGATGGATATCAATATACCATGCTACTACTTTGCAGAATGTAATTTAAGACATATAGTTAAAAGCAAGTGTGTGTGTGTGCCTAGCAAGCTTCCCTAGAGCTCTTCTTGTGCAAAGTGAATGCAAGAATCCTAGTGTAAAAATGTTTGAACTATTTGCATACAAACCACTTAGTAATAGTGAATGGAAGGTAACAACACCTTATGCACAACTCTTAAGTGAAATGGAAGTATCGGTATAGGCAGTGACAATAACTTTTCCAGTCATTTTACCATGAAATTGAATTAGTTGATTGGCAAAACTTAAAAAATGAGTGTTCAGAGCTGTACCAGGAAAAAAAAGTTCTGATACTCATGATGTAATCTATGCAGCAGACATATGGACTCATCATCACGAGGTGTTTGTATCCTCTTACGTGAATTTGCTGGTTAATAAACTTCATTTTGAATTTCAGCGCAGAGAAATGGACACAAGCAGAAGAAAGTTTCATTTGTAAGTGACTGCTACCTATAAACTGCTGGTAATGACCATGGACTGCGTCACTGTGGACTGCTAAGCAGGGTAATGTTACTGAACAATTACCTGTCTGCTTAAAGACAAACTGCCAACATTAAAACTGTAATAGAGATTGCAGTGAAGCTTCACTTTGAGTGCTTCTGTGCTCTAGAGAGAAATTTTACTTTGCACCACTGAAGACAGTAAAGATTTTTGTTAAAAGATATTTGAAAATAAAGTATTTTGCAATTTTTTTATCCTTCTATAAAGCAGCTCAACTCATTTATCTTCCATTAATTAGGTAAGGTATAAATATTTTAAACTTCTAAATTACAGCATGCTGTCCTCTGAGAGGAATGGTGTGAGGTTTTTGTTTTTTTTTTTTTTTTTTAGAACTCTGTTATTCAGAGAACATTAAACATAAGAGGTATTCAGTTTAGGAAGTCTGTGGTATTTCTTTTGGTTAAGATCTTATGTAAAATGGCTATGTTCCTGAAGTTACAAAGAATATGCTAAATTCCTACAGCTATCTCTTCTGTAAATAATACTATATTTAGGAGAGGTATGTACCATAAGAAGAAATAACATCACTTGGGAAGATTTCATGGGGCAAGCTTCCAGGAATGCTGGCCCCATAAAGCTATCATCTTGAGGGGAAAAAAAAAAAAAAAAAACTACCCTCAAATGAACAGGTAATGTCTCTGGGCAGAATTTTTCCTATTAAAACTTAAAAACACATCTTTAGTCTTTTGACTTTTATGAGTTGGAAAGAACTATTGTTCTGCCCTAAGTCCACTTGTTCCCTGGCATCTAAAAAGCTGCCTATTCTTTGAGTTATTCAAGTACAGCCATTTTAAGTACTTTTTACTGTTTATTTAAAGAGCTTACAGTGTAACCCTTCTACTCTTGTAAAGTTGCTTTTTTAGGAAAAGATAATTAAACTGGTTTACTATCTTTGCCTTTATTTAATAACTTTGTGAAGAGACAGCTATATAGTTGAGTTGTAAATTCAGAGACAAAAATAACTTTTTTTGTGTTTTAAATATAGTCCTGATGAAGACTCATTGTTCTTTAACAATATTAAGACAAACTTTCAGCAGCAGGGAGCATTTAAAGGGACAGACTCTGGTATCGTTCTGTAACAGTGACAGAATTGGTACTCAGTAATGGGTGAGGCATAAACACTTCCAAAAATGATTCAGCTTGTTCCAGTAATTCCAAACACAGACTTAAGTCAAAACACTTTATTTTTTTTTTTGTTTGCTTGGTATATAAAACTGATTCCCTCATGAAACAGAAGTATTAATTAGCATACAGTTCATTTGGAGAGGTAGATGGTAAGAGGTTTGACAATAGTAGCAATTTTACAGTTAGATTTGGCACATAAAAGCCAAGCTTTTGTACAGACTTCAAACCAAGCCACTCCTTGAGGCACTCTGTCTCTACACACATCAGCAGCTAGGAAAGATACTAAAAGATCTGAAAGATAAGAACAAGAGAAGGTAATTAGAGATAGGTTCCAAACCTCAATGAAGCACCTCATATTTAAAAATGTGCACAGTCAAAGTATGTCAGGGAGAGCTACTTAAAAAAAAAAAAAAAAGACTTTTTCCAATGCTGTTTTATAGAGTTACTAAATTATAAAATAACTTCCTAAAACCATTTCCTGTCTCCAAGGCTAAAGGAAAATAATCAAAACTCTTAGGAGAGAACTGAAGCATTTGGGTTGCTGTAAATCAGATCTTCAGAAAAACTGCTCAGTCACTTGCCACCTACAACAGTATCAGATGTTGATTATGTCTTTGCAAAACTCAGGGAATCGGGGCAGCTTACAAGGAGCCTGTGAGACAGAATTATACTTCCTTTTCACTTGACAGAGGTCATGCCAACTGCGCAAACCAGAGGTCATGCCAACTGCGCAAACATGACCTCTGTTGCCTCATCCTCAAAGTACCAGGATTACAAAGAAGAAATTGCCTATTTAGAGGAAATATATGCAAGAGATAGTGGAAAACAGTTCTCTATGTAGCTAACACAGCTAAAATTGCTGTTCTGATGACTTTTGATGTAACATCGGCAGAACCAAGTGCTTGATTACAAAATGAGAAATGAAAGATAAAGGCTGTAATTGAGAAATAAACTACTAAGCCTTTTTAAGAGTTGTATGTGCACACAGTTGAGACAGAGCAAATATACTGCCTGACAGCTATACCCAGCAATTAATAATTACTGGCAAAGCTTAATGGAGAATCGTATGTAGCACTGATTCAGCTACAATGCTAACATATTATATGGTTTCCTCCTCCTTGAACCGTTGCCCCAAACTGAAGCTATAGTAGTGTGAACATACATTGTGTCCAAAACATCTGTCTTTGAAATAAGAGTAAAGTTGCATGGAAATAACTTTAAAAACTACAGCAATTCTAAAACATATTTCAGTTATACTACCATAATGCCTTGCTTAAGGTAGGCTAGAAAGTGTAGGTGTGTGGGGGGGTGTTAATACAATTATAAGCACCAGCCAACCTATACTATAGGTTTTAATAGCGTGAACTGCTTATCTTACCCAGAGATGCTTTCTGGGAGTTTTCTGCAATTTGCTTGAAGATACTGAATGGTTAAGTTCTCAAATGAGAGACCAATTTTAACAAATCTGATTGTGGTCCTCTTTCTTTAAAGCTATATAAATAATAAGTTATATACAACAAGTGCAATTCTTTGGGTAATGTAGATCTGCTACAAAAACAGAATCTTTCAATGTTAAGAATTGCTATGAGGTTTCTAAGGATTATCAACTCTTAAAGCACATGAGGTGATTTGAATTGTTATATATGCAAGCTGGGGGAAGATGGTAAAGGTTTTATTACTGAAATTCAAACACTTGGTTAGAATACTATGGATCTAAACCGCACCCAGCTTTCTATAGTGGTTAGTCTAAAACTTGATTACCAGAATTTTCAAGCAGTATTAGATTAGCTCTTTAGCTTCACAGCGATAGCAGCAGTGTTAATAGACCTGTAAAAGTTTTGAAATGTAAATTGAAATAGTGAGCTGTTTCTAGTTATTTATACTGCCTATCCACATGGTAGCTTACTTAAGTGGAATACAAATCTTCGAATACATAACCTTTCCATTTGAGTTAGAGGAGGTATCCCATAGAGGACAGTGTTCTTACTTTACACCACCACTAGGCTAAGTTCTCTTTTTAAAAGTTTTAGTTTAGGTAACTTGTCAAAAAACTAGAAGAAAATCCTAAAAACTAAAATGTCTTAAGTGTCTGCAGCAAGCTTAGGCAGGCAGTAACTCCACTGTCAGGCAATAACTCCACCTGAGAAAATGAAAGCAATACCCTTAAAAGAAGTCAAGACAGAACATAATGTCAATCCAGGTTAGTCAAAGTAACAGCTCACTCATAGTTGGCCCTGCTGCTTTTGCAGCAACAGAAAGTGGTTGAGACTGCCACAATTCAGTGCCCCTCGCAGCGCTAATGAACGGCACCTGTGCAGTCCAGTGCAGAGTTACCACCGCAGAGAGGAAGGAAATGCCCAAAATGGGGACCTACATCAACACCAGCTGCACAAGCCAGACCAATGCTTTTAGCACAGCCTCATTTAAAGCTACATATTTTTATTGAGAACCAAGTTTGTGAATAATTTTAGAACTTACCACTGAAAGATACCAAGGCAGTTCACATAATTACAAAAATGAACAAACTTTCTGCGGTCTGAATGGATTTGTGCTTGAAGATACTCCTGTCAGTAGGGGATCGTGCTGTGCATTTTGCAAGCAGAACTGCTTCAAGTCTGCTGCAGCCTGAGAAACCTGGTGAAGATAAAGCTGACTTTAGTATTGACGGAACACACTTGTTACAGAGGATGTAGCCTACCTCGCAAAGGATGATGAATGCAGTTACGTGATTCTGCATTACAGCTAAGTCAAATTTATATGTTAGTTTCGTCTCACTTTGTGGTTTCAGAGTGATAAAAAGTTGTACAATGCTGGAACAAGAATTCTTTTTAAAAAAACTCACACTAAAAACTTACAAGTGTGAGCCTGCATGCAAGATGAGCTATGTATTGAAAAGCCCTTTATAACACGCACAAAGATCTTTGTTCTTCAGAAATACAGCTGATAGTTTAAGGCTCTCTACCCCAATGAACTGGCATTTTCTTTTCTCCCAGAGAACTATCTTCACGATGAGAAAACCAACGAATTTTTATTTTTTGACAGACTCTAGCTACCCAAGGACGGGGCAGTAAATCGTCTTTCTCTCCCTTGCTGTAACACTGAGCTGAAACGAATGATCAAACTTTGGGAAACTTGCATCTCCACGGATACTCTGCACTTGCAGTTTCCTCCTAGTTTGCCTCGTTCGGCGCCGGGCCTGCTGCACTCCGCGACGCCCTCGCCGCGGCCCGCAGCACGGTCCCGGGGACCTGTTGCCCGCCCGTCCCGCGCGGCCGCTCTGGGCAGCGCAGCGGAGCCCCGCGGCGCCCCCGGCCGCAGGAAGCGACAGGGGGAACGAGTCCGGGCACCTAGGGGCGAAGGGCGCGGCGGAAGCTGCCCCGGGGCCCGGCTCGGCGGGGAGGCCCCGTGGGACGGGAGGGGCACACGGGGCCGGCGGGCACCGGCCCGGCCGCCCCGCGCAGCAGCGAGGGGGAGCGCGGGCGGGAATGGCGGCGCGGCCGCCCCGTCCCGTCCGGTCCGGCGCCGTCTCTCACCTTCACGCGGCTCACGCTGGCCTCCAGGCGCAGCTGCTGCACCACCTTCTTCATGGCCGCCACGTTGGAGGAGCCCGACATGGTGGCGCGGCGGCGGCGGGCACACCCAGCGCAACTTCCCGGCGCGAGCCAACTCCCGAGCCCGCCGGCGCCTGCGCAGCCGCCGCCCGCCCGGGGCTCCCACCGGCCGCCGCGGGGGGCGCTGCGGGCGCCGCGCGGTGCTCGGGGGCGGCCGCCCTGGCCGCGCTCCGGGCACCCCTCGCGGCCGAGGCTGCCGGGAGGGCAGGGCTCGTGCGGCTAATGGCGGCGGCGCCGGGAAAAGGCGCTTTGTCCGGGTCGCAGGCGCCTCCGCCGTGTGCGCCATGCGAGACTCGCGGTTCTGTCCCAAGTTTTCACATGATTCCTGTGGAAGGGCACTTGAAATCCAGGAAACACACAGAGAAATGTGTTTTTTCTTTTTTTTTTGTCTAGTTGGCAGAGTAAATGGGAAAACAATAGCAAGTCTCATTGGTGTTCTCGGCTGAGTCACCAGTTTGAGGCGCAGTGAGTGGAACTGTTAACTTTTGCCAGCTTACCTGGTGTGTGGCCGCATTGGGTTAGAAGGTGCTTGGTATTTATTGCAGAAAGCATCCTAGAACAAAGATAAAGCCTGAAATAATGAATCAGAGCGAAACTGAGCATACAAAATGCAAGATCTGCGTCTGTGCAGGCCTAGTAAGAGTCTCCTGTACAAGTCTTTGGTTGGAGGCGGAGTGTCTGCACCGGTGCGATGTGAAACGTGAGCTGTGAATGACTCGGCCTCAGTTCACAATAACCGTCCTCTCACTAAGGATAACCCTAGCCCTTGCAGGAATGCCGTTTTGTGTCTTCAGATAGCACTTGTAGAGGAAATTGCAGGCAGCTGAAGTGTTCTCAGAAAAGCACAAAGACTGTGAGAGCAGGTGCTGCAGGGCAGGTGCCCGTGGGGCTGCGTGCCTGGCACCGCGTTACTCAGCGAGTTTCTTAGGTGATCCCGGCTCCGCAGGTGTGGCGAGCCTGCCCGCCTGCAGCGAGCTAGAGCCCTTCGGCCCAGAAACACCTCTGTTCATTCTCGTAAGTGGAAAAGAAAACAAGCAAGTTCAAGGAAATTAATGGGGTAACTTCTCCCATAACAGATTTATCATGGAACTTGCTCCTAAAGAATGCTTAGATCGAAAAGAAAATTAAAAGTTCATCTGGCCTTCACAGCAACTGAATATAGGGATCAAAATGTTCGGTCGAACAAGACCTCCAACATCACAGGTGAGAGTCTTTATACTTTTCATAGTTTAGTTTTCGTTTCTTGAATGAAAAAACACAATAAGCAACCTTGCAGCATTTCTGGAAGACTTGAGAGAAAAAAAGATCTTCTAACATAGTAAACATAAAGATCATTCTTTTCCTGTTTGTATTTTCCAACCCAGTAATTCTCCAACTGCAGAAATATTTAATATAGCTTCTAGTTACAGGGAAATCTTTTCAGAAATTCATCATGCTTGCTAATACTGTGTAATTTTGCCCAGAATATCAAGACCCAGATATTAGCCCATGATTCTTGCAGGTTTAGGCATGATCTAAGTGATATTCTCAGAGCAGGCTGAATTATTCTTGCCTCAGACATTACTAAGAGCACTTCTATACCTCCAATATTGCTAACAATTGTGAGAAATATTTTGTGAGAAATTTTCTTGTTGGAAAGGCCTCTTTGTGGGGCTTTTTACTGCATTGGGATCAGGCTTTTAGCACTTTGCACTTCTTATGAGTTGAGCAGGGTTGGGATTT
Source organism: Crypturellus soui (assembly GCA_032275445.1). Classification (NCBI taxonomy): domain Eukaryota; kingdom Metazoa; phylum Chordata; class Aves; order Tinamiformes; family Tinamidae; genus Crypturellus; species Crypturellus soui. The sequence continues at coordinate 1,516,816 of JAUBNY010001131.1, read as the reverse complement.
TAGCTGAAGTATTCAGTATCCATGACACCCACTCTAGAGGATCAACAGTTTTTGGTAAGCTCTGTCTATGGCTGTCACAGTGATATGAAAGAGAAGCACAGGCTTTCTCTTCTCTCATTTTTACTGCTCAGCTTGTTCTAATGTAAATTGTTTCACTGCTGAGTTTATTGTCAGTTGAAAGTCAATCAAAATTGGTTTTGGTCATCATTGTCATCTAGGCCATCATTTTCTAGGCCATGTGCTAACAGCAAAGAAACAATTCCTGCCTCCAGAAATTGAATGTCCAACTAAGGAAAAAAAATACCCACAAAGGGGGAGGATTTAATAATATATCTGTAATTAGGATAATCTCTTCTTACCTGATTTAGGTGGTGGAACTTCATGTTTTTTATGTCCCAGAAGAAGTTTGGAACTTCAAGCTGAATACAGTTTCTGCAGCTCTTTCTAGTAAATTCATCTCAGCTGGATTTATAAGGTGAGTTTAGTCTCAGGCAAGGGTCAGTCAGCATCCGTAAAACTTCTCTAATCCCTAAATCTCCAGAGAGTAAGTGGTGCCGAAGAGTCGGATTCTGCCTATTTGAACTATCTCAGCTTAGCACTACTGCGGCCTGTGGCGTAGACCACTGAAGTAGGGTTGCTGAAGAATAATTTAGCTTGTAAATTCACAATCTTAGATTCTTTCTTTTTCCTTGAGCCTGATTATCGGAATCTTAAATTTGTTTCAGCAGTGGGCCAGCTTCAAGAGGAGAGAGGGAAAGAGTTGCTATCTCAGTAACTTTCAGAGTCAGTAACTTTCCAGAATAAGTATATGAGATTTTAAAGTCTGAAGAAAGAGCTTAACCCATTTTTCTAAAAGGGAAGCATTACAGCCTATGCAACCACTAGTGTATATTTTCTTTTCTTCTTCAGTAATATTTTTGAACAGTTGCTTGCAACTGCGTGTGCTATCTGTGTTCTTGAGTAGCCATTTGGGAAGACTTGCTGCTTAATAATTCCCTAGGGGGAAATGTTACAGCAAGCTAGTATGAGTAATAACCAGTGCAATGCCAGTATATCACTATCTTTTAAAAACAAAAAATTAAAATATTACAATCTAAGAGAGGGAATAGCAGCACTCTTGCTATTACCAGCAAAGTGTGGACATTGTTGATAGCACTGTCCAGTCAAGAGCCTAATGAGTCTAGTACTGAGTCAGATGAACAAAGGATTCCAAGGTCTAAGTATGGGCCACTTACATTAATCATAAAATTACAGGAAAATATTAAGAGTGTAATCATCTTTGGCCCCAAGTTCTTGGTCCCATGAACTTGATTTCTCAGCCTCTGTGATCTTTTCATTTAGTCCTCATTCTTTAGCACAGTCTACGCTGTTGTTATTTCAAGAGGAGCTTACCTCAATGAATTCTAGTTTGCATTATTTTTAGAGGAACACCCTGAAGCAAGTGATGTAGATGTGCCTATTCTGCTAGCCAGTGACAGCACAAGGAAGGATATTATGCATGGTTCCTAGCAACTGCACTGGCAAGTTGACTATTTTCAGATATATTTCTGCTGTATATGTCAAGAACTATATAACCTAAGTAATTTTCTTCTGTGTTCCATCATAGCTCCTTAAATCAGATGTTTTCTCCATTGTTTATAGAAGCTCTTAGATTTTCTTGCTCGTTTGGAAGGATGTTATTAGTTAAGGATGTTCAGTTCTAAAACTAGCTATGAAAGAGCTTACATTTATTGGGTTTCCGGGACAGTTCAAGGGGTACATCTTCTCTCAGCTTGAAAAAAAAATATGGTGAATGAGAAGTCTGAATTATAGATCATCTCTCTTTTCATATCAGGCCATCCAAGGATGTGTATTGAATTCGGGATCTCTCCTTCACGTGTTTCTTTATATATTTGAAATAAATGACTGCATCTGCAGCAAATATGGGCAAAAAGAGGATGTGGAAGCAGTAAACAGAAGCTAAATGTGTGGGACTAAATGTGTAGGCACCAAGTAGTGTCCACTGTGTCCACTCTGCAGAAAGCTTGGCTGTGCATCGCCTGTGTCGTGTCCTGTGCTCCAGGTGGAGACTTAGGATCTTGAGGAGGGTTCTCTAGGTCTAGAGTGTTGAAGTAAAGTAAAAGCAGCCTTGTAGCCCAGTGAAGTATTGGGTGAAAAATTTATAGGCTGAAATTGAGAACATTTTTTGCATACTTTGGGTGTGAAATGAAGGCATATAGGACTTAGAGACTACAAGCCCTGCTGGGGAAATACTGGCCTGAGCGTATGGAGCTGAATATGCTGCATTCTTGACTGTGCTGAGCATGGTGTATGCTCTTCCCCAGGCGGTGTGTGTGCACTGCTCCAAGAGTGATAGCTGCCTTGGGCCAAAGCCGTGCCAGACAGGGTCTCAACATTTGAGCAGCAAGGGGGATCAAAAGTCCTAAGTCTAAACTTCCTCCCTGGCTTATTTTATGTTGCAGCATAAAAGTCACCAGAATTGCTTATGTTCTGTTGAAGAACATGTGCATTCGTCTTGCATGTTTTGTTTTATTCTGTGGCGATGCTTCTTATTCTATGGTGATTTTCAAACTGAGCTTATGCTTCAGTCTTTTCATGGTTTCCAGTAGAGCATTAGATGATGTAATTCATATTTGCATCAGCTCTCTCTCATCCTTTAGCTGTGGTAGAAATGTTTGCACTGAGTGTTTGGTTTTGATTTAAAGTACATTTGCATGTGTACATACACATACACCTCCTCCTATAAATTTATATTAGAGAAGATTAAATGCTAGACACATTCCTTTGATTTTAAGTGGATCGTGATAAAGTATCTTGAAAGAGTGTGTCCTACAGACTTAGACCAGCCCTCTCCAGCTTTGTCACTTAGATGGAGGAAGCACTTTATTGCAGTTTTTGTTGCTTGTGCTATTCTTTTGCAGATTAACAGTATAAAAGGGGTCTTCTTTGAGTTTCAGGGCTTTCGATTTTCTCTTGTTGTAACGTGAGCATTGTCAACTAATGTTATGACAGTCTTTATAATAGAGTCTGCCATGGTGCACACTCTAGCTATTTTAACACAGTCTACCATACCAAGTAGATGTAGTTTCAGCAACATGGTTCCTATTTTGGGTCGTTCTTTTCAGTCAAGCCAATCTAGAGTGTTATTTTTCCCTCTCTTACTAACTAGCCAACGCTATTTGATCTTATAGATGTATTAATGAATAACAACATTCTAGGGTGCCTCCTCACATCACACTAAGAGTGCTGCGAGCGAAGCTTGGAGAATACCTCGGTGGAGTGGCAGTTGCAGATAAATTTATATTTTTAAAATGCATTGGGAAAAAATTAGCAGTGGTAAGTTAATACTTTTTTTTTTTTTTCCTCTTCCCTAGTGTTATTCTGCAGATTAAATGCTATCATGGGAAAACAGGGATAACTTTAGGGGCACTGATAACATTGTTTTCTTACACATGTTGGTGTGTAAGCTCTTACTGGAAGTGCTTCCTCGCATGCAGGCACAACTGGCTAGGTATACTAGAAACAACTTTTAAAGAATCAGACATAATCTTTTGCCATCCAGTGAAAGGTAACAGCTTTGATAAATCAGGAGATTGATTAAATATGGTAGCTCTAGCTGCCTTTAGGAATTTCCCCACTATGGTCATTATTACGCTTACATGATTAGAAATACGCTTGAAGAATTTTCAATGAAACTTGAGTATGTTGGAATTCCTCTCAAGGTTCCTGCTGTGGCCTTGGCAATGACCTCTAGGATCGTTCCTCCATGCAGGCATTTTTAATTAGTCCAGTAATGCGGCCCAAAGTTTGTGTCATGAAAAAGCTACATTTCTTAGTCATAGCTGTTCCTCACATTGATATTAAAATATGAAGTAAATTTGAAAATCAGTCTAAATACTTATGTTACTTAAATCTTTGCATAAGTATGGAATACTTTTTCACTTCTACTTCTTAGAGGTTGTCAGGAAATTAATTACAAGCTGTAAATTTGCTGCTGTTCTTTCTCTCGTTTGTAGTCATCACTAAAATTGCCCACACAGAAGGCTAGAATAAGTATTAATGATGTGAAAAATTAGTTAGAAAAACGTAAAAACAAACTGAAGGACTGTGACAGGACATAAAATTGTGCAAATGTTTTCAAACAATTCCAGTGTTTTTAAATGGGGATAGGTAAGATTTTATATTTGCTCCCCACTGATACTTCTGATGTAAATGGAGAAATTTTGCAGCTCCATTGAGAATGTCCAGCTGTATAGTAAAAAAACCTTTATTATTAGAGAATTAAAGATCTTAGTAGAGATAAGTAAAGATTTTTATCAACAAATTAAAGATACAGTTTTAATTTGGGGAATTTACTCTTGCTTGATATTTAACTTTGTAAAAAAGGGCAAAGCAATAAATCAACAATGTGGTTTATTTGTTGTTTAGGGTCATGGTAACCTCGTGCAATTATATCTCCACAATCAAATATTTGTTGAGTTTTTTTTCCAGTCTTCTGTTTCACAACAATGTAGGCAATACAGAGAACTGTCCCCTGTTTGCAGAGTAAGGGCCTTTAAATGAAAAATAAGCATAAACCAAAATTTTGTTCATTTTCTCTTCATTTTCTTTCATATAATCTATGAATGTTACAATGAATCAGTGGCATTGTCAGTGTCATTCTCATAGCTAAGAAGACCCCAAACTTAGTTCAGTTTTAATTATTTCATTATTTTAATGTAAACTGTAATTTCCTTTTCTCTGCTGGAATGAACACAGTGATTTGGGGTTTTCTTTAGAACTCTGTTGAAATGAGAAAGTTTGTATCACACAATGGAAATTAAACAATAAATTCAAGAAGCATAGGAGTGTTCCGGAGATTTGTGCATATTTTCGATATAAAATATTTTGCAACGTTGTATAAGATGAATAGAGCATGCAAACTCATCATTTCTAATCAGATTTAACTTGAAGCAACTTCTGGTAAAGACAGCTGAAGACTTTTTTTCTGTGATATTTGGATCAGATCCTTTCAACTGTAAGACAAAGCGTGAAAGATAAAAATGTTTATTTAGATATCCGTCTACTTTTGTGGGTGTGATTTAGAGTTTGAAAATAGACAAAATTTTTCCGTGCCATGTCAGAAACATTGTGTGTTGCTTATTTCCCATTCAGTCATATAAGAAGACAGTACTGATTAATAAAAGTGTAAAAGTGATGACAGAATATATAAATTGATACTCAATATTGATTTTTTTTAAAGTATTTTATTAAGTTTTCTGTTGGTTACACTTTCTTCATCTTCCAAGGTGAAAGCAAAACAAGAGGCAGAACTGGAACTGAAGTCATTTGCTCCTCCTTATGTATGTATTGTATGGCTTTTATACACCATTTTCAGAACTTTTTACACTGCACGTTTCTTCTTTCATGCCTGATTAACATACTGCATATTTTAGGCACTTTACCCTGAACTATATTTATTACCTGGCGTAGAGTACTTTGAAGATGCTTATCCAATATCATCATCAACTCAGGAAAGACATCGCTTTAATGAAGAAGCTAGTGGCTTTGGTCATGGATCAAGATTATCCAGGCTTCTCCCCACAAAAAATGAAAAGAGCGAGCAGTTCTTAGAAAGCAGACAAAGCAGTCATCTGCTAGGAAATACGGTGCACGGTTCCTTGGAATGGGGTGAGAAAGAATCTGTTCTGGTTTTGCACACAAATCACAAGCAAGACCAGAATATCAGGATTCAAGAAAAGAAGGTTCAGCTTGGAGAAAAAGGTAAGTTTATCCCATGCAGTAAAGAAGAAGACAAGAATAACTACTATGGTTAACCTTTGCAAAAAAAATATTTTTTTCTCTTTTTGGTGTCAATTATTATGCAGATGACAATGGATCCAGTGGAGCTCTCTCTGTGCCAAATAATTCAAAGACTGCAGATGGGGAATCTGGGAAGAACTCTCCCCAGAACTCTCAGCAAAATCTTCTTTGCCAGGATCAGAAACAGCATAATGCTCCCAAGTGGAATGACAAAGCCAAAGAAACTGCTCTTACTTTTCATGTAAACCACTATGAGGTACAAGGCCAGAATAACCCAATCCCCACAAACTACATTAAATATCAAAAAGGTATTATTCCTTGGCATCTTATTGTGAGCATCTGCTTTTTAGAAAGTGGGCCCAGCAAATGTAAGATTAAAAAGAATCTTATCATAATTCGGTAAATTGTTATCAGAGCAGTATCCTAACTTTTTATCAGAAAAATATTTTACAGAGATGTAGGTCTTTCTAAAGGGTGGCCATCAATTAGCCATTGTTTATTGCTATCTACTGATATAAGGAACACTTTAATATAAATGATGCATGTTGAACCTTTTCTATATGAAAACAAACTGTTAAGATGCCACTTGTTTCATGTAAAGGTAGGAAGATGATCTCATAATTATAATTCAAAAGGAATTTTAAGTGATAAATTCTGTAATCAATAAAGCACGGAAAACAATTTACTCACTTCCACTTTCATTGTCATTTTACCCATGACTACATTACCTCTGGAGAGAACGGGGTTTTTCCCCTCCCCCTGATAAAATGTTGGTCTATTTTTATACTGTTGAACAGTGTGAAGCTTAAAACTGATGTGAGAGGACTCTTTGGCTAGACTGCAGTGGAAAATAGTACAAAGTACTGTTCTGAGATAACTTCTCAGCAATTTCAGTTTCCAATCATAATTCATCAAAAATAGCTTTGTCTTTTCATCTCCATATTAACTGAAGGAACATTAGGTAAATACACGTGCGCTCACACACTTAGATACATGTGTTTGTTCATATGCATATGTGTGTGTGTATTTATGTTTGATAAGTGGTACAGCTATATATATCTATATAAATATATGTGATGTGATAATATCATATCACAAGTTTTCTCAAATGTAATTTTGAATGATGGGAACTGTAGAATTCTGTCAGATGAAGGTAAAGTCATTCAGCAACTTTCTTTTGAAATATTACTTTGTAGATTTTTTAAAGCAGATAACATTTATTCATTAATGTATTAAATGAAGAATGTTTTGCTGCCCCCATTTTAGGTAGCTCCAGTTTGTAGGGCTCTTCAGTTGCTTACAGGTAGAAAGTGTGAGATAAGGAATTAATTTAGGAAAAGTTAAATAACTAAGTGTTTTCCTTATCTGTGTTATCATTCTTGTGTTAGTTACCAGAATTTACTTAGATGTAATTTTTCAAAACCATTAGGCCCTTTTTTCACTTATATTTCTTTTCTGTCATTTATACAACATTGCCATACCTAAGAGAAAAGTATATTAGTTGAATTGATTCAATGAATTGAATTGATTGAATATTTAATACAGATTGGAAAGCCAAGGCATTGGCACTCAAAATAGCTTGTTTAAATTTTGTTGGGTTTTTTTTTCTGGCTTTCTTATTTTTTGTTTGGTTGTTTTTCTGAGTATAATATAAACATTTTAATCGTTTGCTTTGCACAGAACTAAACCCCAAATTACTAGCCACAGCCATGGAAAATAATGACCATCAAGAAGATACCAAACTAAGAAGGAACAGAGCACAGAATTCTGGAATGTCTAAAATGCGGGAAGATCAAACCATAGAACATATACGTAGTAATCAAAGGTTAGTAAATAATGATTCCCATAAAATAATGGATAGTCTTAATTTGTAACTAGAAACTTCTTTAAAATATTTCAAATAAAGGAAAGAAATTTGAAAAGAAAAACTTTTAATTACATACATTTTCACTTGCTACTTTGTTTTATCTTTAGCTTGCAACAGTACAGAACAGGCAAGTCTGTAGCTGACTCAGGTGAAAAACAGGATCATCAGGTATGTTTTCTCAGCTATGAAGCAATAAACACAGCAGAGAGGAAAAGCAGATGAAATCATCCTGTAGGTTACCTTTCTGAAAGGAGACTGAAAAGAAAGAAAGTTTTCTACATTTTCACATACCATTCTGCAAAGCTGTGAAGCACAAAGGCATTTCAGACACACCCACCTTTCTTCAGAGATGCTAAACTTCTGTTTTGCCTACTTTCATTTGGTTTAGTAAAAATATTACTTCTCTCACCAAAAGTATATATTCTACTACTAAGTTTTTTGTCTTTGGATTTGTCTTTGGAATGAATATTGGTTTTTTTCACTGTGCTTGAGTTATTGAAAAAAAAACATATTTAAGTACTATTTGTGCTCAGAAGGGATCTCGTGCCAGTTAAATAAGGATAGTTTCCATTAAGAATCCTTTCCTTACCACAGAAAATAGCAAGTGGAAACGGATGTGTCTGCATAGCTTATCTACTGCTGTAGGATGTAAAAGCTAGCTTAGTTAAATGCCTTAATTTGTCAGTGAAAAGAAATTTATGCAATACAAGATTATAGAAAATCTTGGAATTTGGTAACTTTTCGGGGGTACTGTAGTGATTCACTACTTAAAGTCTCTCGAATATGTATGAAAAAGCCCATTATAATATACTGTTTAACTGATAGGTGGCAGTCTGGCAGGTGGAGGTCTGGAGGTTTAACTTTATCAATTTTTATTAGCTGCTAAATAATATATTTTTCTGCCAGTAATACAAGCCAATGTAAATCTGAAGAACAAAAAAGCTTGTGTTCTGAATTCAAATTCAGCTCATTCAGGTCATTCACAGGCAGGGCATAGCTGTGCGAGATGACTTATGATAGCTTGTAGTTCCTATTAACTTAGATAAAGACTTTCCTACTGTGCAATATAAATATTTAGCATTACAAATTATGTTCTTATTGTTGTTTCCTTTTATCCTCTAGGCAGATGAAAACAACCAAAATCATCTTACATTTCCAAAAGAATATCTTTCTCCTCCTAGTCCGCCTTTTCTGGCACTTCCTGTAAATCCAGCTCAAGTTCTGACAATTCAGACAGAAAGTAAGTAAAAATATATATCTAGAAAATCAAAGGGAAGTGAATAAAAAGTGAACAGTTGATGAAGACAGAAATATTCACCTTATGAAATAAATTGTATGTAGGTACATATATTTGTTCACAGTCTTGCTACAAGTGTTAATTTGTGGTTGGAGAATTCCAAGCATTTATCATTACATACCTGAACATGGCAGAGATTCCCCGTGCTTGAAAACTCTCTTGTGGGTAGAAGGAGGTAATAACTTAATTAGATAAAATGCTGTTGGCTCAAGTGAGAATGTGGCTAAAATGACTACTGCCCATGGCTAGTTGCATTGTTGCAGACTAGTGCAAGCTTAAAATACGTTATTCTGCCTATACTAGTTGAATTTAAGGAAATATTTTGCTACAGTTTGTCACAAGATAATTTGAGCAGGAAATAGGGTCTCTCTAGGGGCTTATCTGTCCTCGTGGCAAGAGTTTTCAACATATGTTGAAAATGTTCAGGCAGTTTCGATAGCTGGTCTAGGCATTTAAAAGGGTATTTACTTGTTTGTGTGCATATGGCTAGCTGCAAGTATGCCATACTTACCTCATTTTTGGCTTAATTATGAAAACTTTGATTGATCCTTCCTACTTACAGCATTCCCGCACTTGCTAAATGCAATTTTATTTTTAGAAAATGAGATGGCAGAACAACTGCAGCAGATGAAGAAAGACAGAAGATACATGGAAAAAACAAGAGAAGACCTGATCAAAAAAGCCAAAGGGCTACTGGAACAAAATAAGCTGAGGAGATACCATGGTATGCTTTTAATTTCTGTGTGAACTTGGAATGACTGAGAAGACACACTAAAACCAAAGTGAAAATGTTTGTCATCATCAGTGGGCGCAATTATAGAAAGAGCAGTTGGCTGTGCAGTAGCTTGGAGAAGGCTTATTTATATAGCAGTTTGGTAGAAAGATTCAAGATAGAAATGTCTGCTTCCACTTCTTTGTGGCAGTCTTACAAATCTTCAAAAAAGCATTCTGGCTTTTATAAACCACTGATGCTATGTCACATACAGATAGTAAAGTGTACAGAGAGCTACTTCGGACTTCATTGTTTGAGGCCTAAGGCAATTCGTGTGTTCTGAAACTATCTTTAACAGTGGAACTTACTCATGTTTTGTTAGGACTTTCATTCAGTACCCCAGTGTAATACTTAAAATAACTCCTATCAAATGTCATTTATCACATGGCATGGAAATTATAAGAGGTCATGACAAGCATTACAGCTCATATTTAGGTACATCTGCAACCTTAGGAGCCTCAGCTAGATGACCTGTACCTTTATAAAAAAGACAAACTGTTTCTTCCAGCTGTTCTCTCAGGGTATGGCTACACTGCACTCTCCAACATGGTGAAGTCATATTTTAAAAGAGCAGGCTTGGATACTAGCAGCAGGGAATTAGTGGTAGCGTGGAGCTGCAGGCAAGCTAATTTACCCAGCTGAGATAAGTCATAAATGCATTGTCTTAAATTATGTTATCCAGTTAAATTAAAGGTTATTTCACAAGGATTCCAACAGCTTCTGCAGGTTCTTTAAGAAGCACCTCTACCTCCCAATTATTTTAGTCAGACCTTTAGAGTTTCATAAGTAAGTGCTTTCACAAACATGTTTCTTCACAAGGTGTGAAGTGCACATCGTGCATTGTAGGAACAACACTACCCTATATTTAATTTCCTCCTAAGATTGCCACAGTGACAGTCACTAAGTTTTATGTTCTGCAGTCCTCCAACAGCTGGATTCTTTTACTGAGTAGCTAAGAAGTTTCCTGCTTTCCTAAAATAAGCTTTGGAAGAAAGAAGCATTTAAGATACGTTGCTGACTGACAGATGCTTCTTGGGCATGCCAACTGCCACATCAAGTATGAGGAGTGCATATGTGCCAGTCACTGGTAATATGCTAACAGTGTAGCCCAAGGACTCATAGCTAAATGTAAAGGTAAAAATGTTTTCCATAAAGCCTCAGAATTCTATGTAAAAGTGCAGAACTGCCAGGCTGAATTAAATTTAATTTCTGGAGCTTCTGTGGTGTTTCAGAGCACAGATAGAGCCTTTTGTTTAGAAGACTCTGTTGCTATTTGTAACAAATGTCACTTTAGCAAAGACTTTAACTAATGAAATCTACTGCTGTAGGTTCACATGCATATTGGCCAACTGCATCTTGTAAGATCCATTGGTTGTTACCCTCTTCAGAACATCTTAATGCAATATCATAATAAGGTGAACAAAACTAAACAGCACTCTGGTCTCCTATGCAGTTCGTGAAGAATGGAAAAAGAAGTACTTTGAAACAAAGAAAGCTACAGCTTCCCTGGAAGACATTTTAAACAAACTACGTCAGGATTTTGAGCTTTACTATCAGAAATTACTTTTGCAACTGGAAGCTAGAGATACCCGAAAACAACCAAATAATGCAATAACTTCCAAGGTATTTGTGCACGTCTTTTTTTTTTTTTTTTTGACACGATCTCATTTTTTCTATAAAATATAAATATAAGTAGCCAGTACATCTTCAGCCAATGTATAAGTTAGCTGTAACAGCCAAATGTCTTTCAGGGGGCTGAGGTGGGGATCAGTTACCCGCTTCATGCATCCCATTCTTAGTAAGACTGAAGAAGTGTTGAGCCTGACCATTTGAGTCTGTCTGCTTCGTGTTTGTTTGATAGCCTCTGATAGCAGAAACCCCTTTGCTCAGTATGATTAATGAATCCTTCAGTTCCACATGGTTCTGCTCATCCCCAGTTTCAAGGACAGAGGTAATGCAGTCTAGTTGTGTTTGGAAGAGAGAAAAAAACATCCCTGAGGCATTTGGAGTGGTTGCACCTGAACTGTTGTGCAACTATGAGTACTGTGTTAGTGGACATATATTGTTGGTGTCAAATCATGGGAAGATCAGAGAGGAATAAATAAAAAGATAAAAGAAATCGGGGAAAAGCTCTCCCAGTAGTTAAATGTGCCAGTTTTCTAAATGCATTCATAGAGGCAAGTCTGCCCACAAATCTGAAACTAGAATAGGAAAAATGAACTGTAGGACACAAATGTAATGTCTTGTGCTTGCCTCTAAGCAGGGATACAATATCAAATATATAATGTATATTATTGAAATTGTCTTTATGTAGATATCTAAAAATTATAAGTATTAATAAAGGTTGATGCAATGTATTTATTATTAGCTGTGTTGGAGTTCAGATGTTATTGCCCCTTTTGGGTTGGGATCAGGTGTTTGGGGTGTCTTTAGCTAGGCATAAAGAGCCTATACAGGAAGCATATGTACAGCTTAACTGTGTAAAGCAATTATTTATTGGCCAACACATGTGACACATAGGCTTGGAATGTCAAATGAAGATTGCCACATTTGTACCCATTCCTCAGGGTTAAAGACTCCTAGGGACTTATGCTAGCTGAGTATCAGAATGTCTATTGTGAAAATAAGAATGCTAGTTTTACAGGTTAATTAAAATAGAACTAGGAACACTTGCAGCTACTGTACTAGACAGTCACCCAGTGTAGCAGTCCCATCAATAAATGTGCTGCCTATGGCCTGAAGTGACAGTAAGCCTGTGAAGTGTGACTTTTTATTATATGTGGGCAGTAGTCCCAGAAATTAATAGCAAAACACTGTGCTATTACTCAAGAGATCTGATCTGGATCTTAACTTCCCAGAGCAACAGGGAAAGGAGGAAGTTTCACCCCTAGCTGAAGGACTTATTGTTGGAAAGCTGCCTTCTAAGGAAGAGCAGAGCCACTTAAAACAGGATAGCTGGGCGTGTATTAGATTCTAGAAGAAGGTGAGAGAACTGGGAAGAGAGTTGACGGGAATTATTTCTGAGCAGGGATTTCACACCCTATGATTAAAGAGATACATTGTCTACTAATGGGCAAATACATTAAAGCTTTCTTGTTGTTTCACCCAGAATAACACAATCATCCGGATTATCACAGTACAGTATGATATTGATCAACTCAGGAAGCAGCTGGATGACACAAAAATGAAACTCGTGATAGAAATTAAGGTACTTAATTTCAACTTTGGGGAGGATCTGCATTTTTATGTAAAATAATATTTCCACTGTTTTAATTAAAAGGCTCACTAGGATAAAAGTGAAAAGTAAAAGACACCAGAAGACTTAGATAAACAGTGCTTATTTTGAATTTTATGGTATTGAGTGTCATTGCAGCTTTATAACTTGAGGCCAAATAATTCCAGAACATCAGATTTTTAGATGCTTTTGAATGCATTGCATTCAGGCACTTAAATTTTCACGGTACTGTGTCAATTGAGCTTCACAGTCTCTCATAAAATTCCTGTTTCACTGCAAAGGTGACACATAAGGCACATAATTAGGTCAGGTGTTGATCAGTGGCACTTCAAGGGTACAAGGAACAAAGTAGTGATGTGGTCCATCCTAACAGCCAGCTTCCATTGTGGTACTGCCTGTGGCTTCCTCTGGATGGTGAATCATAGTAGCAGCATTTATACTAGACAGAAAGCTTTGCAGCTTTGAATTCTTGAAGTCTGTGTCTTTGTGGCAGAGAATGCCCAAACACCTCATTTAGTGACTGGTACTCATTATACTTCCTAAAGCAGAGCCTTTCTATAGCAAAGAGAGGAAAGAAGGCTGAATTCTATGGTTGCCTGAGGCAAAGTGCAGAAGAAAGCTGTGCTAGAACTAGGGTATAGAGTTAGGCATAAAGGACTTTTAAAGATGAAAAGATACAGTCTATAGTAGCCATCCTGTATGAAATCCAGTCTTAAAAGCATATGCATGTGCATTCCAGAAATTGCTGTAAATTACAATTCCTTAAATTACTGGTTCTTCTGTAGATGAGAAAACAGGCAGCATCTGATTTACGAGCACTGAGAGCAGAACTGACACAGAAGAAGATTCATTCCAGTTTTATTCTCCAGCCTGGAAAAGCAGACATTTAAGGGGAATGACACGACTTGGCACCTGAAAGGTCTACTGAAGTTTTGTAATGTATATAGAAGTTCAGACTTTCAAAGTATTTGTTTCTATAAAGTTTTGTGTAAAAAGAAGACATCAAATATGTAAACATTGTGGAATTTATATGCTGAGTTACTGAAGGTACCGCAGATCAGTACTTCTCAGATCTCACCATGTCTGTAAAACTACTCAGCTTCACAAATCCCCAGTTTAGCACAATAATGTGTCTGAAACACAACAGAATTATTTTAAAAGTGCAAATTACTTAAGTGTGTAATATCACATAAGTATGTTGCTAGTCTTTTGTAAACAAAGTATTTGCTAAGCAAGTATTCCTATAAACAAAAGGCTCCTCTTCTGATTTTGGGGCATGCTTATTTAAGTCTTAAATAAAACACATTTTCTGTAGGACTAGGACAATAACTTTTATTTAGCTATTGTTTGACTAGTATTTTTCTCTAAATACAAATATGCTTATCTGTATTATCAATGTGCTGTGCAGTATGAACAAAATCCCAGGTAATTTCATATCTGGCAGTTTTTGTTCCTTTCCCAGGAAAGCTGCATGGAGAATGGTGAAGTCTATAAATAGTGGAAGATGTAAGCTTTGTCTTGGACAGTTGTAATGATCTTGGTCTGATTTACTTACAGTATTATGTCCTGTTTTCCTTTAAGTCCGTATACACGCTCCAAGAAGAAATCTCCGACAGAGTAATCAGAAACCTCTTCTTGCTAATCATTTTTTCCAGCTGTCCTCTTTGCTACCCCCTAGTTGCAGATATTATTACATTATGCAGAACAATAACGTGCTAGAGTTTAACGTTCGCTCAAAGCCTGACAGGGCTGTGTTTATTACTGCAACTTAAACACAATAGGAAGTCAGTAACAGGATAAGAAAATTGTGCAACTTGCACAAGGAAGACTTGTACTGCCTTCAGCCAAACCACCCTTTTTCCAATTTATTTTTTAAAGAAGAGATTTAACAAAAGGTTTAAGGATTAAAGTAGTAAAACAACAAGCACATTTGTGCAATTCAAGATTGAACTTACTTGAAGAACAGGCAGTTCTTCATTCTCTTGTTTTTATGTATGAAGTAGGCGTCACAGAAACGAATATAGTAGCAGCACTAGCAGTAGTAGCAGCACAACTAAACCAGTAAACTAAAAAGTGTAAGACTAATCTTAAAAGCAAAGCAAAGGATTAGGTAGTTCTGTCAAGTTTTAATACAGGAAATCCATAGTTTTAATGCAGGAAATCCAGTTTGCGGGGGGTACAACTCTGACCCTACAGTTTAGATTGTCCTGTATGCCCTTAGAAAGGCATAGGAGCCTGGTACAGCTCCCCAGGGGCTGAAACCTTAGGTAAGGCTCTACAATATCTTCCTGTGTCAGTCATGGTAATGGTAATACAGTGAGAAGAGAAACAAGCCAAAGCACCTCCATAAGTTCTGTCTGTGTTGCCTTTCTCCAGTGCTGCTCCTACTCTTTAAAAAATCAATAAATTCAAGGTATGAATACAGGAGATGTGCAATTAGCCACAAACCAAAATCATGGCTCGTTTTGCCTTAGAGCAGACAACTGTCTACTCTACACATAGCCCTTCCCCACAGAAAAAAATTGTCATGATCCTTGAGTGCTATAGGAGTGTTTCTTGCACTTCAGAAAACTTTTTGATTCGATCACACGTATCTCATGTTAATCTGAAGTTAATCTGTTGGTGCAAAGTCCCTGCATTTGGCTTTTAAAGCCAGGAGAACCTGGTGTCTACTGAAAAGCCCTCCCCTCTGCCTCCCAAGGGAGATGTTTTGTATGCAAGAGCAGTCAGCTTCACTTCCATCCCTCTGTTACCTGTAGCATCAGCAGTCACACAGTCATTTGCTGCAGTCACAGGGCTTTTCGTTCTTTTTGGTTCTAATCTCCTCAGGGTGGTTTCCCATTAACCATTTGGCGCTCCCTGCCCCTACCCTCAAAACAATCACACACACAAACCTTCCCCATCCCAACTGACAACTTTTATATAAAATTTAAGTAACCGAGTCACTTGAACAGGGCATAGATGCAGTTTAATCTGGTTCTGAAAAAAAGTGTGGGCTGTAAACAGTACAGGAAATAAAAGCCCAAATTGTAAACTCATCAACCTTAACAGAGGCAGCATATTATTTAACAAGAAAAAAAAATGTACACATTGGTCAATCTCTCTGAAAATAGAAATATTTTAATGAGTTGTTATACAATTATCTTACGAAAAACATTACCTAGAGTGAAAATGTACTCCTCTATTCTCTTAGCAGCAACACTTGATTCAAAAATAAATGAAGAACCACTGAATAAGAATCATAAATTGTGGGAAAATATTCACAGTTTGTTAAGTAGGCTCTTGTCTTGAGTATTCAGTAAATAGAATGGAAAAATGACATCCAATTTCTCCTCTTATCCTATCATAAGATAAATTCCTAGATTTTTGGAATTGGAAACTGAGTTCACATATGATGCATAAACACAGTGAACCAGAAGTTTATTGCATATTGTTTTCTGAAAAATATGCTAAAAGTCTTAATGGGAATTATTAGTGTCATATAATTTAATCAGCCTGTGAAAATATTTTGATTTCTAGAGCAGGAATCAAGCTGAAGCACAAGTTTCCCTAAGGTGCATGGAGGCAGCCATCTGTTTCTCCAGTACTCTGCCCTTGCTCTTCTGCGGGCTGATGCAGCTAACATCCAGCCTGGGCTGGGCTGGCAGAAGGCCCCGGGGCACCCCGGCACCCCACAGCAACTAACTCCAGCACCAGGCAATAGCAGCGCCCCTGTAAATTCACAGCCCGTCCTACTTACTACCACATAGTCACTGGGGTCAAGTTCTCACCGAACTTACAGGAGTTGTGAAAGAGGAGAGAGAAACAGTTTTTCAAAAAGCAGTGGTAAAGCGACACTGAAAGAATGTGAAGCACCTGAATACTGCTTTGCATACAAAATAACAATGACTTTGGTTAGGTCTCAAAGGTCTGGCTGCTATCATGTTATATTTATAGAAAGTCGTAATCTATTATAGTAAATGTCAAAAATACCAAGTTTCATCCTTCTAAATCAAGGTGTTCACAATTGCATATAGTTTTATGGTGTCAAGGCTTTCCACATTGCTTCAGTTTGTTGTTGTGCTGCAGCTTCCTTCGAGTAGTCCAGACTATTTCCATTCCACACCCCAATGCCCCTTAAACCTCGATTCTTGGCATATGCTGCTTTTAAAGAGATGCTGCGTGGGTCATCATACCAAACCTGGTGGAAGCGACCACGGGAGTCCTGGAAAAAAAGAACATTGAGGCCTTAGTGTCAGCATCTACCTGTACAAATAAACATGATACATTAGAACTCATCACATTTTGATTACACTTTCTATTGAATGCAGTGAAAAGTACAATTAAAATCTCAGATATACAAGCCATATAAATTTATTTTAAAAATACCTGGCATTTCTTTATTTTTTAGGATTTCAGATTTTTTTTTAACAGGATGCCTGATATCTTGGGTTGTATCTAACCAACTGGCAAATTTAGTTAAAGTGATTTTTTCATGGTACATCTGTCAAGAAAGCTCAGCAGCAGTGGAAAAAAATCATTAGTATCTACTGAGCGCAGTTTGGGCTCCCCAGTACAAGAAGGACACTGAGCTTCTAGAGAGGGTCCAGCATAAAGCCACAAAGATTAAGGGACTGGAGCATTTATCGTCCAAGGAAAGACTAAGCGAGCTGGGCCTGTTTAGTCTGGAGAAGGCTGAGAGGAGACTTGATCAACATGTTCAAGTAGCTGAGTGGTGATCATAGGGAGGATGGGGCCAGGCTCTTCTCTGTGGTGGCCGGTGACAGGATGAGGGGTAATGGGTGCACGTTGAAACACAAGAAGTTTAATCTCCATATGAGGAGGAACTTCTTTACTGTGAGGGTGACAGAGCCCTGGAACAGGCTGCCCAGAGAGGTTGTGGAATCTCCTTCTCTGGAGATCTTCAAACCCTGCCTGGATGCCACCCTGTGCCCCGTGCTCTAGCTGTCCCTGCTGGAGCAGGGGGGTTGGACTAGATGATCTCCAGAGGTCCCTTCCAACCTCAGCCATTCTGTGATTCTGTGATATGGAAGAATCTAACCCTGAAAATTTTATAATCAAAGACTATTGTTCATGAACCACGTGAGCCCACGAGCATCCACAGCCTGCATGGGGTCTTGTGAAGAGCCCTTACCTTATATTCATAAAATGGAGCCTTCTGCAGCTCGTCCCACAGGAGCCCCGACAGGGAGCCGTTCGCCACCTTCATTACTGTTCCGTACGGGAGCTGGCGCCCTGCAGCATCGCTGCATGGAGCCCCGCGAAAAGGGACTTTGGAAAGGGAACAAACATGTTCCTAAAAAACAAACCCAGCGTGGGAGAGAGGAGTTTCATGTTAAATTCATTTACCTAGCTCCAGAGCAGCAGCACAGCTCTATGCTGTGGCAAGTGACAGGCTTCACAGAAAGGAAATCAGCCCTTCGGATAATGCCCCAGCTCTGTAACCACTGGAAGGACATTGGAGGAAATTTAGGAACTGGAACTGTACTGGAGGATTCAATGGACCTTATTTAACTTACACAACTTCTGTCTTTTCCCCTTCCACTTTCAATTCACTCCCTACATTTTTCATGAGTATAATCATTTGGAGACTTGCAATTTATCCACAAACTGCAACACTTTAACTATCATAGCTTTGCACCTAGTCTTTTGCAGTTGCACCTAGTATTTAAGCAGTGAACCTAATAAGACAGATACAAGTGTTAATAATTGCTCTTGGACATCATCTCTTTTCATACAGATAGCACATGTATTTCCTTAATTAAATTCTTGATTAATCCTCAGGTATCATAGGCTTCAGGTTGCCTAGGAATAGATAAAAATGCTTTGTTTGGTAACACATTCCTATCAATTATCAGCCAAGCAAAGGCGACCTCATGTCTCAGTTATTATTCATCAACACACTGTATTTTGTATTTCCTAATCTCAACACAAGGTCACCAAAATCTAGCTGCCTCTTTCCAAGGAAAGAAAGATTAATAATACAATTGCAAGCGAACGATCTTTATCTTACCTTAGATAAGTTTAGGCAGACGTAATCATAGCCATACCAGGGAACACCCATCACAAGCTTCTTGGGATCAATGCCCATAGTAATGTATTCTTCATAGCCTAGTTTTGAAAGAAATAAAAGTGAAGATGCATTATTGTCTTTCCCATTCTTCTCATGTTTTATTTTCTTACAGCTAATCTACAGCCAGAGCCCTCATAATAATTACACCATCCCTGAGCAAGGCCAAGGTATAAGCACACTCCTGGGCTTGCTCTCTTCAGCAGTAATTGTTCTAATTACTCACACTTAGAATGAGTTGCCCACAGCAGCACCCTCGGCATGGCAGAAAAGCTGTAACATATTTCTGATCATCTGAACTGTCATCACTAGGTATTTCTCAGCATTTTTTAAGGGAGCGCCCAGGTTGAGCAGCCCTCATTCCCACTCATCTGTACAGTACCTTGTGTCTGCATGAGGAAACAAACCAGGGAACTGACCCAAATTTAAAAAAAAAACCTTTTTCTTGTTGTTATTTTTAAACCATAGCAGTTCCCAAATCCAATTTGTAGTGCACCTGCAAAAACATTAGAACTAGCAGAAGCAGAAAAAGATGGGAATACAGAGCAATACACTGTTTAAACCTGCACTGTTGCCAAAGGGAACATTTCTCAAACTACAGCTTCAAGGAACCAGTGCCTTTCACGAGCTGCCAGACAGACGTGTCAGGTTCCTGGCAAGCCCAGGCAGATGCCACTGTTTGGCTGCCTTTTGTCATTCGAGAAGGGCTTTTCACAAGACAGAGGGCTAGACACTTACTTGACAACCAACAACTGCTGAAGGCCTATCCATGATGTCTTAAGAATCTGATTTACTATTTTCATACTATGAACCAACAGCTGTTTGCGTCTCCTAGAAAACACTAATCCAGTCAATTAGGTCTTTAAGAAAAGGCATTTTAGCTACTTGCAAGAACAAAGGGACACGCTCCAGCTTTCACAGAGGAGGCCCGTGCTCACCAGCTAGTGTCTGAAGAAAAGGAGCGTTGGCCTTTGCAACGCAGTCGGTCCAGATCTGGCTCTGCTCATCATACGACATCACAAATAAGAAATCACAGGCCTCGGCAATGCCAGTGTAGTTGTAGCACCTTTGATCTATGCATGCTGGGGACCAGGCCACATCAAATGTTACCTGAAGGAAAAATACTCAAATCAATAATGCCTGTGGTAGGCGGGCATTCTTTTATCTTCTAAAAAAGCTTAAATGTTTAAGGACATATTTCCAAAACACTGCACAGTGTCTAGCTCTGAAATACCCATTACCTGTTAAAGAACCTCATCAGAAGAAAAACTAACATCAGATCATAAAAATGCAATGGAATAACACAGTATCTACCAATCTCAGTGAAAAAAAATGTGCTTAACTTGTGCTTAAATTCATATAGGTTAAGAGAGTGGTTCTTGGGAAAGAATTTCATAGCTAACATTCATGATTAGCCATTCATGACAATATCATGCTTTAGATCTGCAGAATGATGTTCACATTCTCATTAAGCAACATTCTCAAAACTTGCATTTCATACAGTTGAATTTAATGTTTGTATGAAGTACATTACCTGCGATCCTGGAATTTCTCTGTGAAAAGCATCTGTAGTTTCTCTGACAAGCTCTGTTAATGCATAATACTCAGGCGAGGTTTCATTAACTTCCTGCTCTATGTCTATATTAATTCCGTCCATATACTGTTTCTTGGCGAGATCCACTTGCTGGGATATCCAGGCTGCTCTTTTAGCAGGATCAACAATCTCCGCAAGAGGTACATCACCTAAACAAATTGGTCCTCAGGAGTTAGAATGCAAGGGCATCACAGTAGTAATGCCAGGGGAAGGTCTGTCTTAGTAAATCAACAGAAGAAAAAAAAGTCCCTACATGTGTATTGGCATCTCCTTCATCCTTGTGCCTATGGAAAATACACAGAAGTCCTCCCCCACCCACAACATGCCTTTGAAAACCCACATCAGAAGAGAAAAAGCACTGTTTAAAATGAAGATCCTTTGGGATTTTTCCTACAATTTTCTTCCCCCATTTCTGCCTAATGCTGTTTTAGTCATTGTAAACTGCCTTTCATGAAGATAATTTATATCCAATATCTCCACAGAGCCACGGGGATTGTGCCTTACTGCCTTGACAACATACTTTTTCATTTAAGCTTTATTGCTCCCCACATTGTTTTTCCCTTTTTTTTGCCTCAGCAGACTCAAAACAGCATAGATGTGATTACACAGACATGCGATTACAGGACAAGCAGTCACGACGGACTTCGTCTTTCTAATCAATGTCTGGACCCACGCCAAGTTCCTAAGCACTCATGTTTTAAAACTCAGTAATTTCCTAGTGTATGGGAACCAATTTCAGTGAAAAAGACTCAGAATTACTTATATTCCTCTGGCATTTTCCTCTACAGGCTTCTGCGCCTCTTGCTTGCTCCCCATTCTCCTACGGCTACAACAGTCCCCATCAAAGGAGCCCTTGCGTTTAGGTGCCACAGGCTTTGGTACTACCAAGGCGGTTGCCACAGCTACTGGTTATTTTAATACTCTGCACAGCAGCGTATGTAAAATGTGAAGGTATCACGGCCCTATGTGCACTGTCCTCTCAGCAATAATCCTTTTTAATACTTCGTAAACTGCTGAGTGTAAAACGTGAAGGTGCGAGAGCCCCGCGTGCATCAGGCTCTTCTAAAGCTATCGCACAGCGCCGCTTCTCCAGCCAACCTTTCAGCACGATCCTGGCGCCCCTGGAGTGAGCGTAGCACATGAGCTCCGCGTCGAAGCTCCCGAAGGCGGCCACCGTCGTCACTTTGGACCAGTCATAGGATTTCCAGGTCTTCTTTCCCACATCGAACACAAAGACCTAGCGAGGCAGCGGAGAGCGAACACCTCGGGCACCCGCGCGCCTTCCTCGGCAGCGCGCTGCCCGAGCGTGCTCCTTTTCCACATTCCTCCCGAAATGGTGCAAAGATGGATGCTGTGTTTCAGCATCCTGCGCTCCGGCTCCTCTGGCCTCTGCCACCCCAACTCCCCACGGCGCTGCAGTGACCCTGGGCAATGCCGCAACGCGAGGCGAGCGCAGCCGGTCCCAGCAAGCCCCGTTTCGCCCTTTTTTGACCCGCTGCCGTGCGGCGGGCGGTTACACTGCGCCGGGGGCTGGACGCGGCCC